>JAJMLL010000005.1:0-526494 GCA_030569655.1 Yamadazyma tallmaniae | reverse complement strand
ATCTTACGATAATGGTACTTGAGACCACCGCCTTAGACCGCTCGGCCATCCCTCCTATTGGTTGAGGATAATAGATACCATTTGGTATTTATTAATACCGAACCAAGCATACATGATTAGGATCTCAAAATTCCTAGGACAATATCCTATTATGTAACTGTTTACCATAGATTAATTTGAACTCTACTATTCCTTGCCCACGGTTAAGATAACAACTCACTTAAAGTTCTATTAAAGTAGAGTATTGACTCCTCCCAAATTATACTCTCCTCTACCGGCGTTCGCAGTAAGCCGATAAAGGAGTCCTACGCAACAACACAATTCCAGTAATCCTACTGATTCTAGGATGTTTTGAAGTCCAATTTGAAGGTCGTGATCTGTATTCACTAGATCGTGAACTCCTTGCCTGTTAGTGATTTCAAAGACCCCATCTACTAGACTCTACCTGCCTTTTACCCAATTTAGATAAAGAATCCGGGATTAGTAATGGTCGTGCAATGAGTCAGAAAATGAGTACTCAAATAAAAATTTTCAATAAAAAACGTTTGAATCATTCAACATTAATAAAATTTGTTAGAATTATTTAAATATATTTCTTTGTTGTAAGAAGAAGGTAAATAGTTTAAATAATTGATAATTAATTTTAGTTTTAATATTCTAGCAGTATTAAAATAAGGAAAACACAGGTAAAAATTCTAGTACAGTTAATTACCTTAAAAAAGAGCTAATTAAGATGAATTTTCAACCATCAGATTATTTAAATGGATTAAATTTGGACTTCAATGAAGAAGAATATAATTCTAATGATTTAGATTTATTTTCCAAAGATGATTTCTTTACCTTGGACAATTTCAAAGTCAAGTCTGAATATGGCTTAAATAATGACCTTTTTACAAATCAAGACAAGGTTAAACAGCCACCAGTGCAGCAGGCGCAAACTCCTGAGGAACTTGATATCCCAAAGACTTTGCAACTTGCTACTCCTGTCACTCCAGATGATGAGGAAGTGTTAAGACTCTCCTCTATGGAAGACAAGAAAAGAAGAAACACAGCTGCTTCAGCTAGGTTTAGAATTAAGAAAAAGATGAAGGAACAACAAATGGAAGCTAGGTCTAAAGAATTGCAGGACAAGGTCTACAATTTGGAAAAGAAATTAATGACCTTGGAAATGGAGAATAAGTGCCTTAAAAAACTTATAATAGAGAAAAACAGTGCAAAGAATGATGAATTATTGGAGAGCATTAAAAAGAGATCAATGGATTCAAAGCCTTTCTTTGAATACACAAAGTAATTCAATATTCCCCAAGTTACAGCAAAGTTGTAACACAACATAATAAAGCATCATGCAACTGGTTTCTTACCTGGCCTGTTATTTTCACTAATAATGGGCTTAGATGATTAAATATTAGTTTATTTGGTCATTAAGTAATGACTGGAGTTAAAATCCAACTTTTAACGATGATATTAAGATCCAACTCTTGTATCTATTTACGACGAATGATGTTTAATTCTTCTTGATTATTTCCAACAAATAATTGATTATTTCCAACAAATAATGAAAACATAAAACAATACTTAATAGAATAAAATATAACAATACTCAGGTTCAACTGCTGACCTCATAATCGAAACAGAATTGGTACCCCTAACCTCTTGAATCAGATTTTCCGGGTTTGAATCCTGTCATATGTAATGCACTGTGGAGAAAAGGTCTATTGTCTCACTTCCACATTACAACTTGCTTCGCTCTATTCAATATGTTACCTTTCGTAAATAACCTTGAGTAGTTTTGTTTTTTGTTTGGCATAACAGCCTCCAGACACCTTTTCGTTTAATCTCTCCTATTTTCACTGCTAAGTAGAATCAATATTGTTATCATACGCACATTTTCGCAAACCCCTTGATCAAATTACTTCGCATTAGCAGCCCTTGGTAAAGAGTTGTCTATTGGTAGCCTAGCTCGCTAAGTATTCACAGAGGTGTTATACTGGCAATTTTTATTTCCCTCATCACATTTAGGTAAGTTTATTTGCCACAAGTCGTATTTGTTATTCGTTTCGAGTGTTGAAATCTGGGGCTCGTTTTTGCGGTTTGACACTGTCATTTTTTATTTCGCCAGATACTATTGCATTGACTCCAATTCAGACCTATAATCATGAGCAAGGACGAATTTTTCAATCAGCCCATATTTCAGCTATCACAGACCAACTTGCGGGACTTTGAAAGGTCGGTATCTCCCCGGGAAATAGTACCTGATGATAGCTTTAATACTTTGAGTCAACCTGACAATTCTAAACACGAAGGAAGTCTGGCCTTCAACTTAGAGGAATCCGAAATAATAAGTCCCAATCCAATAGGTAAGAATAAGGAATATAGTGATTTACTTCAAGAACAGATAGATTTGAGCTTGGCCTCTTCGAACAATCCAACTGCAGTCATCGAATTAGATTTGGATGGAAAGATTAAGTACTTGTCCAAGAATTGGGAGTTGATAGTAGGTACAAAGATCAAGAAAATGATTGGAAAACCGATTTCCAATTTTATAATAGCTAATAACCCTACGGATTCGACGGTGTTTAATGATGCGATTGAGCAGATGATTAAGGACGACGACAGTTACAAAGTGAGATTCATAACGGCAACCGATGATCAAGCTGTTATTGATTACGATGAAAATATAACGCCTAATAATTCACAGATAGACGACAATGAAATTTGTATGGAAAATAGAGTTAATGATTCTATCTTTGCTTTAAATCTGGATGATGCTAAAATACCAACAGTGAAAAATCAATCAAACTCAAAATTCATTGACATTGATGATTGTGAAAGCAATGTTAGCAGCGACACAAATTCCAAGTTATCGAATAATGGTGATATAATTGAATTAGAAGCACAAGGTATTTTGATCCACGACTCAAAAAACCTCCCTACACATTCTATGTGGACTGTTAAACCATACGTTGCAATAGATCTTGACTTGACTATACCCGCAAGATTGATCGACTTGTTAGGCTTTGGGTCACAATTGTTTGAAAGCTACTTATTGAAACTCAAAGATTTAAAAATTACAAATGAGAACTTGGTTCCTCAACCACAAACAATCCTTTGTAGAATCTGTGAACAGCAGATCCAAAGTTGGTATTTGGAGAAGCACACAGATTTGTGCATTGTGGAACACAGAACGGCTGAGGATTTACAATTGTGCCATGATTTAATCAATGAACAGAAGAACCTTGTTGTAAGAATTTATGAAAGCTTATATTACCAGCATTTCAATCCGTTGTCTCCTAATTCCTCGCCCAATTCGTCCTCCAATAACTTGGCAGAGACAAAGAGTGCATCTACTGAGACTTGTTTTATTGCTGATTATAAAGGACTTCCTTTACCAAATTTAAATGGAAGCATGTCTCCAAATCAGGGTTCGAATCCTAATTCAGGTAGCAATTCTACTCCCGTTACTCCACACTTCAACTCTCTAAATTTCAATGAGAACCTCCCAACAGTTTCAAGCTTGCTGAAACTGGTTTTACCAATAAAGAAGTTTCCTTTTGGGTTATTATCTAGGCTCGTCGGTTTGTGTGACGAGGCCTTGACTATTAATCCAATAGAAATGAATGAAAATGGTGAAATTAAGTTCAGTCCTAGTACAGAGAGATCTATTAATTCCATTGCCAACTTTGTGCCGTTTGAGACCACAGATCCAGCCATTAAACTTATTATTGAAGACACACAACGACTTATTAACGATAAAATTGATACTTTGTCTAGGTTGTACTCAATTTTGAAAGTAAGTGAAAAAATAAAAAATGAAGTAGATGATTTAGTTTTGGATTCGGTACGGTTGACAGTGGCCAAAATCAATGAGACCATAAATGGAGTACAGTCTGCTTTTAATTCACCAGTTGATAATCAATTCATATCTCCAAGGACGTTCATGCAATCTCCAAAGCCAATTCATTCTCCTGTTGTTGATGCTACTTTCAATTCACCTACAATCAATAGCAGTTACTCGAATCCTTATAACTTACAGCCACCGCCGTCTATCACATCAGTCACTCCAAAAGACATATTATTAAGAGGTCGATCTTCGTTTATTGACCTTTCTAGGGCATCAAATTCAGTTAGCTCATTGTCTTCCACTAAATCTGCTTCGAAGGACCTAATCATCGATGGTTTGAACGATTTGACTCTCAATAGTGATAACTCAAGTGTAAATAACACTTCGGCGCATAATAATTCGAATCCAAGTATTCAAATTCCCATCAATCTGAGTCTCAGTATTGTCAGAACAGAGTCAAATTTCTCTAGTCCGAAGAGGGGTGTGTCTCCTGTCAATTATCATTACCAAGGTAGTTTATCTTCCTTTCAGAGAAATACCCCAAATGCTGGTGCAGCTAATTCTCAAATGAGCTCGAGTCAGATGTCTCATTCTAGCTCAGCATCTGGAACTACTACCGGTGGGAACCTAAATCACCACAACAGCATAAGTACCGTTCATGGTTTTCATGCAGTTCCTTCTCATATATTGCATTCTGGAAGCATATCTGGTCATGGTGGAACACCAAATCATTCTGTAAGCTTAAGTGGTGGTAATGTAAGCATTGATCTTGACAATAAACCACTTAATGCCTTGAACTGTAAAATGAAGCCACCTTTATCCCCCTTGTTGGTTAGTCAGACTCCTTCATCAAAACCATCGACTGGTTCCATCAAAGATTATGAAATTTTGAAGGCTATCAGCAAGGGTGCATTTGGATCTGTATTTTTGGCAAAACGAAAATTGACAGGAGGTTACGTAGCTATCAAGTGTTTGAAGAAGTCGGATATGATTGCAAAGAATCAGGTGCTAAATGTTAAGAGCGAAAGGGCCGTGATGATGAAACAAACTGATTCTCCCTATGTTGCTCAACTTTATAACTCGTTCCAATCGAATAATTATTTATATTTGGTAATGGAGTACTTGAATGGAGGTGATTGTGCAACTTTAATCAAGATGTTAGGAAGTCTAGAAAACGATTGGACCAAACATTATGTGGCGGAAGTAATTGTTGGAGTGAGTGATTTACATAATCGAGGAATAATTCATAGGGATTTAAAACCAGACAATTTATTGATAGACAGTAATGGTCATTTAAAATTGACAGATTTTGGATTGTCAAGATTGGGGGTTGTTGGAAGACAGAACAGGTTGCAACGTAAAAGTAGTACTTCTGAGCATGCAATTGAATTCTTTAGAAAAAGTTTGCAACAACAACAATTTCAGTTGAACCTGCCACATAACTCACAGAACTCACAATTAGGAGTTCAAACTGGTTTAGATTCACCTTTGTTGGATCTTAATCATAAGAGAACAAGTTCTGTTACTCCATTTTCATTATCTCCCACAGTGGAGTACAACAAAGTGTATGGGTCATCTCCCACCACGAACGAGAGAACTTCAGCAGTCAGAAATATTAAAAACACGGGTAATAGTGGTTCCATTTCGAGTGTTGATTCTCCTAATTTGAAACCTTTGATCCCGAGAACATCTTCAGAAACCTCCTTCGCTATTGCAGATGAAGATTATCAAGCAATCCCGATGCAGGCTGACAATTTTACCTCCTATACAATTTATGATCCTCAAAAGCAAAATCGTGGTCCCACAAGCACAAAAGCTCAAACTTCCACATACATCACTAATACAAGTAGTACTAACAGCAATAACAGTGAAAGTCCTAACGTTGTTGCAATTTCTGAATCAAACTCATCAACTCCCGGTGCTAATAGTGATAGTGATATGGTTAAATTCGTAGGAACTCCTGACTACTTAGCTCCTGAAACAATCAAAGGAATTGGTCAGAGCGAGGCCTCTGATTGGTGGTCATTAGGGTGTATAATGTTCGAGTTCCTTTTTGGATATCCACCATTTCACGCCTCAACTCCTCATCAAGTATTCAATAATATTTTAAATGGCGAAATTGATTGGCCGATATTAGAACCAAATGAATTTGGTAAGATATGCCCACCGATTGCTAGGGACTTAATTCAAAGACTATTGACTGTAAATCCTGAAGAAAGATTGGGTTACGGTGGTGCAGATGAAATCAAGAGTCACCCTTACTTCAAAGGGATTGATTGGGAAACTTTGTTTAATGAAATTCCATCCTTTGTTCCTGCTTTGGATGATCCCGAATCTACTGATTATTTTGATAGTAGAGGAGCTGACATTTCACACTTTCCAAAAGATGATTCAAGTGATGAAGAACACAAAGGCAAAAATAACGAAAGCTTCAATGATAATTCAATTGATATTTACAGTAATGCAATAAATGACTACAAGAGCAGAAATAATAGTGCTCACAGTGCTACTGCGACAAGGGTTAACAGTATAAAAAGCGACAGGAGAGTGAACAGTATCAATTCATTAAGTAGCGAAATCAGCACTGGAAGTGGTAGTAACAGTGCAAGTCGAAGAGGGAGTCTAACAGGAAATGTTAATACACTTGCACCGACTGGTACAAACACTAGTGGTAATAGCAGGAGCGGTAGTGTACCAAGTGGTAAGAAAGAGAGAAGAGGGAGTAAACTCTCAGATGCATCAGAATTTGGATCGTTTTATTTTCGTAACTTGAATGTTTTGGAGAAAGCGAACAAAGACGTTATAAACAGGTTAAAAAGTGAGCATCTTGAACATAGAAGTAGCTTCTCATCTTCATCCTCGGAGTCCACGCCAATCAGACAAAGAGGTTTCTCGTTTGGTCAATCAAGTGGGCCAATTCTGGCACAACACTCAGCATCCATGCCCACAAATCAATCGAGTTCTACATCGTTGAATTCACCGATTGTGCTGGGCCTGATTACAAGTTCGGGTTTCGTATCTGGAAGCAATTTGTTACAATCGGGAACAACTGGTAGTGGAAACAGTGTGTTTTTATCACCAAACCATCAATCACAACAGATTGGGATGGGAATCAGCAACCTGAGCTCAGGAAACTTGTTACCACCAGGTACTCCAACTAATCCTGGAATAAAAGATAGTTCACCTTTTAAAAGACCAGTCTCGCCTATTATAATTGCTAGAGTTCCTTCACCCATGAGAGACTTTGGAAGTCCTCTGGGATTGAGAACACAATCAAATGATGATGACTTGCCAGATTTCACCAAATTGACTCCCAATGACACCTCCAATAGTGCCTGTGCTGCTGTCTCTGGAGAATCTCAGGTTATACATCCACAAACCCATCTTCCACCGCAGAATCTACATCGAATCCGTCACAGATCTAGTGGGTCTTCGTTGAAATTTAGGGACTCTGCAAGCTCATCTGATACTGAAGACAACACCAAAGCTTTAATGAGAGTTCAGAAAAGAAGAGAGAGTTCTAGACGTCAAATAGTCAATATGAATGAGTTGGATATCTTATATTGTGAACCTATTCCAATTGTTAGACATTTGAATTGCAAACTTTTTGAGAAACTAGGGTGTGTGGTTGTAACTGTTAACGATGGTGATGATTTGATCAGAAGAGCCACTAGTCAGGTTAAGTTTGATCTTATTTTCACGGCATTGAAATTGCCGAAAATCGGAGGCATAGATGCAATCAAATTAATTAAGCATATACAAGGTATGAATTCGGATACCCCAATTATAGCTATTACTTCCTTTGCTAAGGAAGCAATCCAGTCCAATCAATTTGATGATGTTTTGGAGAAACCTGTAGATAACAACGGACTTAAAAATTGCATACAAAAGTTCAAGTTTTATGAAAATGACGAAGCCATCGAGAGTGATAACGAGAGATAAAGTACGTGTTAGATATATAGTAACTATATTTTTTTATTAATGTTTTTTTTTGATTTTCATTAGATTTTTTTGAAGTTTTATCAGAGTAGTGAAAATTACGAAAAAAAAATGTGGAATTTACATAAAAAAAAACAAACTTATCCACAAGTATCCAGCACAAGTATCCAGCATCACTTCAACTAAACTAGTGAAAAGTAGCTTTTCAAGACTATTTTTGTTGGCTTTCAATGAAGTCTTTTGACTCCAGCTCGCTCTTCAAATAATTATCTTGGAACCATCTTAATTGGTTGATACTTTCTATGATATCCAGTCTCGCAGTATGACTTTTGACTTTTGGTGGCTGGAATTCCATCAATGCAGGATTGTGTCTTTTCCCGACCTCCATAATTGTACTCACATCAACTAGTCTATAATGTAAATAATCAATCACCTTCGGAAAATCCTTCATCATGAAGAATTTATCCATATGGACCGAATTGCCAGCTAGTAATCCGTTACTCGGATTTACATATTTCTTGATATATGCCAACAATTCTTCTTGCACTTTACCAAGTGTGTTCTGGGGATTTCTTAAGACTTGATCGTACAATCCAGACTTCCTGTGATGTTCTTGACACCATTCATTCATGTTTTCTAGTACAGATTCATTATAATATACAGTAGACTCGTAACCCTTTTCATCTACGATATTCAACTTTCCATCAGTTATTATACAACAGACCTCAATTATATAGTCTTTGTTAATATTCAACCCAGTCATTTCACAATCTATCCAAACCAAAGGATTCAAAGGTTTGACAACCTTTTTAGATAAAATCGATGTTATAATCTCCTTGGCCGCAGTACTCATAATGTAGACAGAATCTGAATGTAGTTATGTTACTATTTGATCTCAAGATGGTTTGAGCTTCAAGATCGCGAAATTACATACAAATGGATGCCAGTCAATTGCTAATAAGCACCAGCTTAAATGGCAAACGCGTGATAAATGGCGAATACGAGATCATGCGGAAGATAGGTGAAGGACAATTTGGAAAAGTCTTGCTTTCAAAAAGAAAAAACGGGGAATTTGTGGCAATTAAGACCATTAACAGAATTGATAAGACAAAGTTGATTACCAAGACCTACTTGAGTCACGCTACTAAAATTAAACGTGAAATTCAAATCATGAAAGAATGTAACCATCCAAATGTGGTAAAGCTACACCAAGTCATTGATGATTTGAAGTATGACAAGATATTATTGATTCTAGAGTATTGCTCGCTGGGCGAAATCAACTGGAAGTTGTATAACCATTACAACGAAAGACGAAAACCTGAAGGGAAGGGGTTGACGTTGAACAAGATTTTGCGAGATGTTGTGAATGGATTAGAGTATCTTCACGAATATAAGGGGATAATTCATCGTGATTTAAAACCATCGAACTTGTTGATTTCCAACAATTCGATAAAGATAAGTGATTTTGGAGTGAGCTTGATTTTGGAGAATAATTCAAACGATACTAGGGAATTGGGGAAAACAATGGGCACACCAGCATTTTATGCACCGGAGTTATGTCAGTTTGTAAATAACAGATTAAGTATGATCAATTCCAACCATCGTAATAATTTGAACTCAAAGTATAAGATTGATAAACGAATTGATATTTGGTCATTGGGTGTTATATTATATTGTCTTATATTCAATGATCTTCCGTTTAACGGGAAAAATGAATTCAGTTTATTCAAAAATATAGTGAATAAGGACCTTAAGTTCCCAGAAAAGTTGAAGCTTAAGGTAAGAGAGCAAGAGCTACGAGAGTTCAGATTATTACAAGACTTAATCCAGCGTATCTTGGTCAAAGATCCAAGAAAAAGAATCACGCTACTGGAGATTAAAGATCATGAATTCACCTCGTTTGACTTGAATTTGAAGGAAAATTTAGAGTTCAAAAGTTTCAATAGCAATGTCATCAACGACCAGCTCGACTTTTCTAACAGGCTTAAGAAGTTTTTTGGAGGTACACCGGTTTCGAATATCAATCCCGTTAAAGTTTCAACACTTGATGTTCCACAAACATTGACAGACTTGGAACCAGTAGATGATTTATTGAACAGTTATTTGGATGACTCTTCTGATTACGATGAGGATGAAGAAGACGTTGGAGGGTACCACAAAGAGGAAGAAGCCAAATTGACATCAACCAATAACTATTCAAAGGAGGGAATGAAGACACCACCGAGAAATGAAACCAATACATCATACACGCTGTCGAATATTAAAAACACTACTGTATTGTACAAAAGTGGTTCATACAATACTATCCATGAAAATAATTCATCTAGCTCATTCCACACAAACAATTCCTTCAATACTTTGCATAAAAATAATTCCAATAATAGCTTGCTGGTAGAAGGCAAGCTTTATTCGAGAAATAGGTCTGTTTCTACCAACGAAAACGATAGACCATTCAGACCACCACCATTAAATTTATCCTCATCACCTATCTCCATATCAGCTTCTTCACCCCTGTCACTTAGCTCTAACGTGACGGTTACAATTGGACCAAATTCCAATTCCATGTACAGTCCAACTAGAAATTTTTTTGACAAAATTAAAAGCATGGATACGAGCTATACCATTAGCTCATTAACCAAAGATTCAAATAACGACAAGTTGGATTTGGAACCCCCTAATATCTTTAGACCCCGGCAAAATAGTAATAGTTCAAATAAGCTAATGAGAATTACGAGCTCCAGCAGCTCTTTGAACTTGAATGCTTATTTGAGTGATTCGGTTGGAGGCTCAGATGACGATGACGATAATGAGTATGAAGAAACTCCTCTTTTCAACAATAGGAACTTCAATAGTGTAAGGAGAATCCCAAGATTGGAATTTTCTGACAGTAGAGTTGCTAACAGAGATAGCACCGATGAAGAAGTTGACAGCGAAGTACTGGAAGATCTGGAAGCTGAGTCCACCTTTATTGTTACAGATGACGTGCGGAACAATAGTAAGTATCAAGACATGAGCAATTACTTAGATAGATTAGATTAATGATTAACGAACATTCCATAGAGTCTCTCTCTACAGTTAAGCATCAAAGAGAATTAGAAGCATATAGATTCGGAGCCGAGGGTATACAATCGGTGTCAAGAAATTGATCTATTGCACAACAACATAACGCCCGATTTAGAGGTGTTTTCACGAAAACAGGATGTTGAAAAATGCATAACAAACTAAATGGAATTGACTAAAAAGGATTGAACTATTATTTAATAAGGTGATTTCTAAATACAGTATCGATTTGGCATTAATTATTTGACGAGAAGAGAAGCAATCAGATGGGACAATGCAGTACCATAAAAGGGGCCACAGAAAGCAGCAGTTTTGTTTCCTCAGTGGTTTCGGCTAAAAAATAATAATATTTTGAACAGTAGTGCCTATTAACACAGTCGGGTACCTTACCTAACTCTCAAAATATACAACTTAGCCATTTTGGATTGAAGCATACATGGCCTGGAGAGGGCATGAGTAGATATGAACCAGCCAGACCACCGTTACCAGAACGGTTTCAACGTGGCATGCAAAAAGACGTTGGATTAAACAAAGTTACAACTGAATCAGAAATCCTATTCCACGATTTCATGCATCCTCTTTCAAAAGTCGACCAGTAATATTTAAGATGGACCAGGTGATGACTTACCTAATCGAGGTTCTATATTTTTGCCTTGTTGTGAGGCAATGCGGTTGAAACATCTTCCAATTTGCTTTTCAGATAGGGCATTATATAAGGTTAGCAGAGGTGGGCAACTGAAATACGCAAATCAAGGATCCTATTTGAAGCATGCCTAACATTAAATGTGCAAATCATAGCAATGTATGTCACCAGAAGTAAACAGTTTTGGAAATTGTTCTGCACAATATAGGTATTCTCTTGCATAAAAATATTGCTATATTCGAATTACTATATGAGGTAAAATGAAAATAAACATGAATTTTGAAAAGCGCGTCTTAAAAGATAGTTGAAGTTAATCATGGGCTTTGAAACTAATACTTGGGCACAATGGGCGTTGTAAGAAAATAAAGTATCATGCAGGTTTCATTAGAAATGGAGCAATGCAAGCATGTATAACTTCACCCCCGGGTAGTTAGAGAATCTCCCTCCAAAAAGAAATTAGGTCTCATGATCCAGCAAACAAAACTATAACAATAGAGTTTTATGAGCAGGGGTCACCAAAAAAGCAACAACATCTGAGAATCAATTCAAGTTAGGGATCGCAGTAAATATTGTTAGCTTAGGATTTTACTCCTCAATTTGGTCCTGAACGATTGTATACCAGTGCAGATACGAAGTTTTGATATTGTGTGTTGATCAGAGGCAAACAAAACTCCAAGAGCTGCCAATCCATGCATTGCGAGGGAATTAAGATTTGTAAATACTAACTCTTCCCTAAAGGTTAATAAATTTCAGGTTTCAAGTGTCAACAAACTAGATTTGCAATCTTAAGGAAGGCAACAGAAAACATACTTAATTCCGCTATTCGCATCAACTGCCGTGCGGTTGAACTAAAAATCCTGTTAACATCGACCATTTGTGCGCTAATCAGAAGACTTTATAGGAGGTCCTAAGGGCTTTTTCGACTTGTAGCTTGTACCCACATTTTCTCTGTAAAATATTCCCTCTTTTGTCCTTTTTGTTTCAAGTACCAGTCCCGAGCGCATAATCTCCTAACTCAATTGCTGTAGACAGGATAATTGTGGATAAACTAACTATGATAAAATTTTGTTTAAACAGGTTTTATTGTATTGCGAATCAAAGTAGAGAGAATTATTTTAACTTGTTTGTTTCCACAAAATCAGAATAACATATTCAACTTGTTCTGGTGTTGTTTGGTAGGGAAGAAGTCGTGAATAACGCTTGTTAGATCTACCTAGAGTTGAGCATCTGTCCCAGAAGCTGCTTCATTGCATTAGGTTCCCTTTCAAGTTTTGATCTTTCATCCTTTTAATACTTAATTTTTAATCCTCATTTCCCTTCATCTAAAACAGCATCCCACTTTATTGTACATATTTCCATTGATTCATTTTTGCTGCCAATATCGTTTTAGTTCACTATTCGATCTGAATTTGTTAAAACTTGCCAATACTTTCGTTTTCAGCAATGCATGACAAGAGGTTGTTGTCCCCTATTAACAAAGAACAAAAAAGAGATAGGCCTTTAAGTAGCTATTTCGAGAGTCCTAGTAACCAATTAAACAAATACTTACAAGCTCAACAACAAAGGTTTGAATTTTATGATGACTTCATCAACGAAGAGAATGACGATGTGAACTTGAGCTCAGATATAGAAATTGAATCTCCAATTACTAAGAGAAAGTCCTTCAGGGACTTTTCTATCTTAAAAAGCAATAAAGACATAATTCTGCCATTCAAAAATTTGACTAATATTGTTAATTTCAAGAAGATTGGAGAATCAACGAGGAGACTTATCAGGAGAGCTGTCAACGAAAATGCTGAGATCAGATACGAAGAACACAAAGAAGCCGACGAAACCCTCTCAACTATAGTGGATACAGACTCAGAAAATGATACCCAAGATAAACTCGATGTCACCAATAATACTACACATGATATTGTTAAGACAGCAAACCTCGAGGAGAATGAACCCATCCAGAAAGTTGCAGTTCACTTGGACGATGTGGATGAATACGACGATGAAGAAGAAAACGATGAGATAGATGATAGCTTCTCTGTCGGATTCAAGAACAATAATAAAATCAAAACTTCTTCCAAGGATATTGAAGGGTCAACGACTCCTTTGAAACTTAGAAGGTTCCATTCCATGTATCAAACCAACAAAGAAAAAGATATAGTCTTTCAAGATAATTCTATATTGTCCCAGTCAAACATCAAGCACTTTAAACTTGAAAATGATCTAATCCCAAGGATCGATGAGGAATCATTATTCAAGTTGATTAATGGCCATTACACTCATAGCTTTGAAGAAGTTATTGTGATCGATTGCAGATTCGATTATGAATATAATGGTGGCCACATTAAAAATGCTATAAATATATCCAACAAGAAGGATTTGGAAGACAGGTTTATTAACTCTGATCCCACTTTGAATCCCAAGAAGCTTTTGGTATTTCATTGTGAATTTAGTTTGTTCAGGGGTCCAACTATGGCCCAGCATTTAAGAAAATGTGACAGAATCTTGAATTTTGACAACTATCCAAATTTAACGTACCCTGATATTTTAATCTTACAAGGTGGATACAAGAGCTACTACGAAAAATACAAGACAGGTTGTTTCCCGCAGAACTATGTCCAAATGAATAAGAAGTCTCCAGAATTGGATAAGTTCAAGTCCATGGCTAAATCAAATAACTACAACCATTTGAGATCCAGTAGTTATACAACAATTACCTCCCATTCTGAGAACTTAAAGATCTTAAAACGTCAACGATCCATCACTTCTTCGTTGACTAGGGCGTCTACATTCTGCTATTCAAGTGAGACCAGTGCAGTAAGCGCCAATTCTGGAAATAATAACGTTAACACGCTTGGAGCTAACATACACAACCAAGCAAATAATGTGTCGTTATCGAGTCTTGTAATGGAAGAGTTCCAACCACCGATTTTGAATTTTGGATTGAATAAATCTTCAAATTCCATAAACTCCTTGAACAGCTCATTATCCGAATTGTCTACCTTTTCATCTAATGAATCAAGCGATTCAGTCTCGATTTCAAACAGTCCAATCATGGAAATGAGTGAGTTCTTCTCATCTTCCTCCAATTCTAATTCTAACTCCAACTTGAACTTGAGCTTAGCAAGTTTATCTAACACCAATTCAAGTTCGACCCTTAATTTTAATGCCCCAAAACCTGTTCATAATAGATCAAATTCTACTTCAAGTTTAAAGAAAAAGAAGAAGGACTTCAAATTCCCTAACAATTCCCCCAGGACTAAGTTAAAGAGTATCAACACCAATATTGGTAATGCAGCAAGCTTTGGAAACCTAGTTGGCCATTCAAGGAATAATTCAAGAAACCAATCAATAACCCATTCACGAAACCATTCAATCACTCATAACCATAACAACTCAATTAGTGGTATACAATCCCCACCAAGTGTTAGTTCACCTTTGTCTAATCTAACACCACTTCCAACACCTTTGTCGGCATTGACTTCCTTTTCAAATAATTCGATGATCGATCCTATAAATGATACCCCTGTGGAATTCCTACCATATGAAAATAAGAAATATTAACTGCTGGCTAGTTGATTTGCGTTAGAAAGCTCCCGGGTCTTCAAGGACTTCAGTTACAAAGAGTTTAGCCCATAAAGTGTATACTTTATAGACTACTTACAAATGAAGTGTCTATTGACAATACTTGCAACAGCACAATGTAATGTTAACAATATATATACCAACAATCAAGTTCAGTTACAAGAACAAAGTAATGCTTCAATAGAATGAACTGAACAATCTGTGTTTCTGTTCAAACCTAAATTAGCTCTATCTTCATCTATTTGGCTGGGTGTTGGTTCCAAACGAAACAAGGCTATTAATTATGCTTCGAAGGTACTTTAAACTAAAGCTTGAAACCGTTTGACTCAAGATAAAACTTTATGCAATTGTTTACAAAAGAGACCAAACCCTTGATAATATTCAAAGGTTGAAGGATTCAATCAGAACCGATATTTGACGATAAGCAAGCGATTAAGTATGCCAAGTGAAGACGAAAAAAAGGCTATAGCTAAGTTTTCACAATAGCATGAGGAACTGATTTTGTTACATATTCAGAAATTGATTTAAGTAAAACAATCATAAAAGTGTGTATTCAAAGTAATTTGGTTAGTTAAATTTTAGCCTTATCACTGATCAACTTAATTGCAGCATTATTGATAGCAATAGTACCTCTTTCGACAACGTGAGTCTGGAAGATAACAACATCACCTTGTTTCCAGGCTAAAACCTTCAAGGTTTCACCTGGGAAAACAATACCAGTGAATCTTCCCTTGATTTCATTGAAAGCACCAAACTTGTCCAACAAAACCTTAGCACTCAAACCATAGGTACACATACCGTGTAAGATTGGTTTGTCAAACTTGGCACCAGCAGCAAAAGCTGGGTCAATGTGTAATGGGTTTCTGTCACCAGTCAATCTATATAACGCAGCCTGATCTTCGGAGATCTTTACTTCGGTAACGAAGTCTGGTTGAGACTTTGGTGCTACAAATTGTGAGGTAGCAAAAGTCTTACGTTCGCCATATGTCTTAGTTTCACCTTCACAGTTTCTGATGAAGAATGTAGCTTCGTTGGAGAAAATTGGTTCGCCAGTTTCAGCATCAACAGACTTGGAACCATGCACCACAATAGTGTTTGTACCCTTTTGAGTAATAGCCAATGGGGAAAAAGTAGTCTTCACAGAAGCTTCAGTTGGAATTGGGAATTGCTCCAATTTGATATAATGTTCTCCATGCAACAAGAGCATTGGGTTGAAGTTCTTCAACAACTTAGCGAACGACAATTGAGATGCGGTTGAATTGAAGGTAGCCAAATGACCAAAAGTTGGAATGACCTGGAAATCAGAGTCGTTTTCGTAGGTATATTTCAATTCCTTGGCAGTAGCACCAATTGCGATGTTATACAAGATAACTTCTCTGTCACCGTATTTGAATACAGGATCATCTTCTTCATCCTCGTCATCTTCATCATCTTCTTCGTCTTCATCATCGTCACCTTCAACTTGAGCCAAGATCTCCATAGATGAATCAGTAGTGGACTTTGGATTGGTAGACTCACTGAAATCAGTAATCTTAGCATAGTTATCTCTGATAAATTCAGGTGTTACAACACTGTCCTTACAAACAACACCCTTGGATCTTTGCCATCTGGTGTTACCGAACCAACCACCACCACCTTCAAACAATTCACCAGTAACAGGGACCTCATCAGAAGACAAGTACACCAACAATGGGGCAACTAATTCTGGAGGATATAAGTTCTTGTCAGATTCGCTGAAAATGGTCAATGTCATAGCAGTCTCAGCGTGTGGGGCAACAACATTCACCTTGATGTTGTTTTTAGCACCTTCGATAGCAATAGTTCTCGAGAATCCAACAATTGCACACTTGGCAGTAGCATAGTTAGCTTGTCCAAAGTTTCCATAGATACCTGAGGTGGAAGAAATGTTGACAACTCTACCAAATTTCTTTTCCAAGAAGTATGGCCAAGCTAATCTGGTCAACATAAAAGTACCATTCAAGTGGACCTTTTGAACTTGATCCCATTCTTTCTCAGACATCTTTGCGAAGGATTTGTCTCTTAAGATACCAGCATTGTTGATCAAAACATCAATTGTACCATACTTACCAATAACGTTGTCAATGATTTCTTGAGCTTGAGTAGCAACATCATGTTTGTCACCGTGAGCTTCACCACCAGCAGCTTTGATTTCTTCAACAACCTTGGATGGATCAGCAAAATCATTGACAACGACCTTAGCACCATATTTAGCAAAGAACAAAGCATAGTCTCTACCTAAACCAGCACCAGCACCGGTAATCAAGACAACTTTATCTTTCAAGCTAATTGGAGAAAGACCAGCAACATCATTTGAGGGCAATGCTCTAGCAGCCTCATTCAATGACAAGTAGTCGTTCAACATAATTGGGGTTTGGTTCTTCAAAATTTGTGGCTTGGAGGTGTCATCAAAATCCATGATTTCTTCCAACTTCTTACCAACTAATTCAGCAGTGAAGTCTTTACCTGGCTTGAACAAAGCACCACCAGATCTTTGCCATCTAATTTGAGAGTAGAAACCAGCAGCCAATTCGAATATTTGACCGTTTGCTTTGGTTTCATCATGTGACAAGTACAACACCAAAGGAGCGATTTTTTCTGGGCCTAATTGTTCCAAAACAGATTCTGGTAAGATGTTTTCAGTCATTCTGGATCTAGCCAATGGAGCAATAACATTAGCTTTGATATTGTATCTATCGCCTTCCTTGGCCAAGGTCTCAGCAAAACCAATCAAACCAGATTTAGCAGCTGAATAATTGGCTTGGCCAAAGTTACCGTATAAACCAGCAGGAGAAGCAGTGTTGATGATTCTACCGAAGTTTTGCTTTTTGAAGTATGGCCAAGCAGCACTGGTAGCCTTAAAAGCACCATTGACGTGCACATCAATGACCAACTGGAAATCCTTTTCAGCCATCTTTTTGAATTGAGCATCTCTCAAGATACCTGCATTGTTAACCAAAACATGAACTGTACCGAAGTTTTTGACGGCGGTCTCAATAATCTTGTCACCATCCAAGACATTGTTGTAATCAGCGACAGCAATTCCTCCTGCAGCAGTGATTTCATCTACAACCAAATCCGCAGCCTTGGAACCACCACCCTGACCAGACAAAGAACCACCCAAATCGTTCACCACGACCTTGGCACCTCTTTTGGCATATTCCAAACAGTAGTGTTTACCCAAGCCACCACCTGCACCTGTGACTACCACAACCTTGTCTTTAAAAGATAATTCAGACATATTTTCGATAATAAGTCAATAAATATTTTCAGTGTGAGATTTGGAATCTTTTATAGTTTTTAAATTTTCAGTTGATTTTGAGAACTGACTTGCGGGGGAATCCAGATTCACAGTCTCAAAACCTTCGGATATAATGTATAACTTTTACAACAGAATTACGGCCTGGATTACCTGGATATTCTGGAACAATCAAAATCGAAAATTACCACTACTAGTTTACAGAGATATGTTCAATTGAGAAGATCATAGTCTTCTTTTGCTGGAATAGCTAGAGTGCGGCGAGATGGCGATGGGATTCAGAGACTAAAGGATTAATGGTTACTAGTGTCCCCATTCACCAAGAGTCTGACTGTTCACAGGAATTCCCATTCAATGGTTATACTAAAACTTCTCTCTATAAGCTACAATCCTAACACACTCTTTTCGGTTAACCGTGGATTTTTGCTACCGAGGAAAGAGGTCATCTTCATTTGTCGCGCGCCGCGCTAGAGACATATGTGAGGATATTACCCCAGAAAATTTGCTATTATGTCGCTGGTTTTAACTACGTGTTAGGAGACAGAAGTGCAAAGCAAATTTATTCACGACATTCATAGATCTAAAACTAACAGAGAATCAGTTCTTCTTCATTGCTTGTTTTTTAAGCTTAGAGCATTCAAGCTTGTACCAAAGAACTTCCACTCTTGCAGTAGCAAGTTCCAGTTCAAGTTCTTTCACCTTTGCATCAAGGACTTCAATATCATTTCTTTGTCTTTCTCGATACTTTCTAACAGCTAATGTGTTCCTAAACCTTTTGTCGTCTTCCTTGAGTAAAGGAGTAGAAGGTTTTGACTCCATTTGCTTTAGTTTTCTCTTCTTCTGGCGCTTTCTAACATCTGCAAGATCTTTACTCTCCGAAGTACCTGGCTTCTTGAAATCATTGCTTTGGTCCACCCATTGTAATGTTGATCCGTTAGGACCGTCGTTAACACGCTTCCTCGTAGCTCCACCCAGCAGAGACCCATAATCTACATTAGTTTTACTTTGACTATCAGCATCACTCTGAAGTGAAAGACTGTCACTCAGACAAATGCTTTCAATAAAATCAAAGTCACTGACTTCAGTAAATGCACCAACTGTAGACGGAACCTCGGATTGAGTGGAGCAAGGAGTCGCGAGTGTTTGCAAGAATGATTCAAATAGCATGGCATCATCAGATCCCGAATCGCTTGAACTTTCAATAACATTTTCACTCAGTTTTTCACTTGAGTATTCTCCAAAGTTATCCTTGAGAAAACACTCAAGGCTTTGGTTGAAATCATCATTTGAATATTGATCTGACTCATGATCAGTTGTCAAAGGAAATTGTATTGCACATTTCAGTAATAAATTCTGACAAGTATTCTCCTCTTTAAAAATCTACTCTACTTAGCCGGTGCTATTTAAAACCGGCTTATTTCTACTAAAGTCTTGGTTGTATGTCTTCGACTTTGGTAATGTGATCGAACAGTGAGAAATTGACAATCTTAAATATTCTCGCCGTACGACATCACAGCCACATAAAACGACACGTAACGACACAACAGTGAAAAGTAACCTTCGATAAGGATGGTGTGTGGGTTTGGAATCCTTACAATATGGGTGTCGTTTTGAAGCAAGAGCTTCCCAGATATTGAAACCTAAAGTTGTTATAGCATTTAATCCAGTTGTTTTGTAATATTCGAGTGCAAACTGTTGTTATCTAGTATGACACTTTATTCTTTATCAAGAAATTGGGAAGGTACACGAATACTTTTTCCATTTTGGGAACGGATGTAATAGCTCGTTTCGTTTGATCCGGTACCGACAGTCTTGAATAAGGCTTTCGCAGCACGTTTTATCCACATAGAACCACATACAGGATACCATTTCGTTTAGGTATTATTAAAGTATCTAAAAAAAATATAACTCAGATGAACCAGGACAATCTCTTTTTCGAGCCCTCAAAGGAGAACCTAAATTAGGTAAAAAATAGTCTCCAACGATATCAAGCTCTTTGTAAATTTCATCATTATTGAAGGGAAGAGCTGTACCAATTTATAGCTCTTCTTCTGAGAGAATTCGGAACACAGAGAGCTAATGTTTCGAAATCCCCGGGTTTGTATGTATTGTGTAGTGTATACAACTACATGCTTACTACCTAACTAATCCTTGCTTGAATTAATCCACGACCTTGCAATCTTATCCTTGATTTTAGCATTTTTATTCCACTTACCCATGCTCCAGAAATGTTTCACTTGACTAAAAATTGGAGCGAACTGTCTATTAAAGCTTCTGAAAGGAATATTGTATTCCCGAGCTAAGTCTCTGGGTAAACTACCTGCAAGTGTCTCTTTGCTTATATTGTTGACACTCCCTACTATTTCGGCTTCTTCTATCTCTATTTCAGCTTTACTAAATGAATAGGTTTTAGTCAGAGTTTCCCAAGGCCTCATTGTCTCGTCAATTGGAATCCATCGATCGTTTCTTCTCCATAAATCTGATCCCACCATTTCTTTAATTCTCAGGACTGCCCTTTTGTATGAAAACCTTTCATCTTCTCCTGTGAAGGCTTGCATTGTGTTCATAGATTCCTGCAGCTTGTCCTGTGACTTTGTTTCCTCTGTATATTCAACTGTGTGGCTTTGGTCATAGGTGGAAACGTTAGGTCTATAGGGGTTTGACAAGTCTATCTTGGTCTTAGAATACATTTCTTCGTCTTGAACTTCGAGGTTGTTATTATCAATTTTCTTGACTAGCTCCTTTATGTCTTCCGGAATTTCTTCATTTGCATCTGGGAAGAAAATATAGTCAATCGGAACTTCTGTCCTAACAAATAACTGACATTTGGATTCATATATTGCATCTAACAACGTAATGAACCGCCTTGCTTCATTCTTCATTTTTGTAGTCAATATGGGGACATTATCAATAATAATAGTCTTGAAGTTGGAAGTGATTGTGATATAGTCAGAAGAAGAATATAATCCTTTGCAAATGTAGTCAAAGTCAAGAAAGCAAACGGTGGTGTTGAATGTCATGGGGATTACAGTTTTACGGTTATAAACCGATAAAGTCCTAGGTTCTGGGTCTAGGTCTGCGATCTGAATACCATCATCCATAAACTCTGAATCAGGGGGAATACCCAATGCTTTTAATTTTATTAACCTTGTCCATAAGGCGTCATTGCCTGGATTTCCATACTTGGAAACATGGTTAAACCCTTCAGTATTGTTCGAATGAAATTGCAAACGATAATCCTTTTCAGAATTCATATCAATAGAAATACATCTGTAGTTCAAGATGCTGACAAAAGTCTTGAACTTATTTTTGTGGAACTCGTTTGAGTATAATTCTTCTGGCAACTTATTGGAAGTGGCCACTAAAACACCACCCAATTTAAAATAATAGGTAAACAAGATCTTTACAATATTTGCAGAAGCAATATCAGGCAACATGAACTCGTCTAACATCAAAATGGTGTTCTTCTTTATCATCTTCTGAGCAATTTCAAAAAGTATGAATTCATTTTCCAAGTTCAACTTTACTTCTTTTGAGCCATTGAAAGCATTCAAGGTCATAATTTTTTCATTTTGAATATTGTTGATTTCATTGTACACCCATAAAATGAAGTTATTGAAGTGCCATCTCATTTTAGATTCGTACGGTAAAGACTCTGCAAATAAATCCATTAACATGGACTTACCACATCCGACCTCCCCATTAATTAAAAGGCCCTTAGGAGAATTGAAGTTGAGTAATTCTTCCTCATCAGTTAACAACTTAACCAACTGCTTTCTTTCATTCTCAGGTTTTGGCTGGAAGAATTTCTTTATGCCATTGAGCCCTATCAAAGACTTGGCCTCTCTCTTGTGTAGAATAGTTCTGGCTTCTTTCAATTCCAATTTCCTAAGTAATAAGCTTATCTTGATACTAAGTTCTTCAGGAGGACTGTAATCGATAAGTCTGTGATAGAGCTTCTGGAACTCTTTCATTGCTCTTAGCTGACTCTCATCTTTCTCTAGCACTCCATTTTGTATATAGTTCTGGTATAAGATATAAGGGTCAGTAATAGCTACCGTATTGTTGTTACTTGAGCAGGCAGCATAAATACTTGGGTTTAGTGGAATCCTTCCTGCTGTTCCCTGAGGTCCTGAGCTTACTGAGTAATTTCGTATAGTTATCTTTTTGATCTTGAACATGATTTAATTACTCCGATTCGCATCTTATCTTTCATCTGTCTTTACAGCAACTTGCAAGTCGATTTACCAAAATTTCAGATTAGTATATCAGATTGGTGTAATAAAAGTTTCAAAACATACCTATCAAGTTAGGAGATTGCCCGAGAGCCTAAGAAGAGCCCCCAAACGAAGACTAATAGGTGTCTCATCTCAAAATGAAAAAAGGTGGTTTATTGAAGAGGCCGAGGGGAATAACCAAAAAAGCATTCACACCGCAAACACTTAAGCCAAAAAACACAAGAAAGCTTATACGAAGATACCACGTACTTATTAAAGCCAAGGGTTCGATTTTGAACAAATTGGGCTGGGAAAAAGACTTCAAACTAGGTAAGTGGAAAGCCTTATATCAAGAGGGATTCCAGAATCCGAATTTAGAACAACAAATAAAATTGGATTCTTTACAAGAAAGACAACTTATTAGTACTTTAGGTCAGATAGATGGTGAAATAGAAAAAAATGGAGGTTTGGAGGTATATCAAGTAGCTTCGACCCAGGGCCAAAGTGGAAAAAGAGGCAGTGACTCATCTAAGAAGTTAGTAGAATGGATTCAAGACTATCAGTTCGTTTCGAAACCAACAGCTTTGGAAATAGGATGCTTAAGTCCCAATAATATTATTTCAACTTGTGGAATATTCAGAAGTATCGACAGAATAGACCTAAACAGTCAACACCCGTTGATCATCAAACAGGACTTTATGGAAAGACCATTGCCAAAAACAGAAAACGAGAAGTTCGATCTTATTTCATGTTCATTGGTGGTGAATTTCGTCGATAGCCCCAAAGGTAGAGGTGATATGCTTAGAAGAATTACTCAATTTTTAAATTCCGACGGGTTGCTTTTTTTTGTACTTCCCTTACCATGTGTTTCGAATTCTAGGTACTTCAGTAATGACAAGTTCCTTGCAATCATAGAGAGTCTAGGATTCAAGCAATTGAACTATCACGAATCACCCAAGTTAGCATACTGGCTCTTCAAGTGGAGCGAAGAACCGACTAGAAAGAAGTTCAGCAAGATAGAACTCAATAAGGGTCAAAATAAGAACAATTTTTCCATAGTTCTTGATTAGCTACCACCAGTAGAAGTTTATGTATAATATCAAATTGAGAAATCTCTGCAAACGCGATTGAAATCAAACCGCGTAATTAAATTCTGTTAGAAAGATGGGTAGATTGGTAGGTCTAGAGTTGCATAACTTCAAGTCATACAAAGGTACTAGCGTCATTGGTTTTGGCACTAGTTGTTTCACGTCCATAGTTGGTCCCAATGGTGCTGGTAAATCGAATATGATGGATGCCATTTCATTTGTGCTAGGTATCAAGTCTTCACAACTTAGATCACAAAACATGAAAGACTTAATTTACAGAGGACGTGTAATCAGCGATTCAGACGTATCAGATCCAACAAGAGCTTATGTTAAAGTCATCTATGAGAAGGATGATGGAGAAAGAATGGAATTGAAGAGAACTATCAGTTTCAACGGTTCCACAGAATATAGAATTAACAACAAGGTAGTTACTTCGCTTCAGTATTCCAGTATATTGAAACAGGAGAATATATTGATCCAAGCAAGGAATTTTTTGGTTTTCCAAGGTGACGTGGAACTGATTGCCTCACAATCGCCAAAAGACTTGACAAAGTTGATTGAAAATATCAGTGGTTCTAACGAGTTCAGTAAAGAATTTGAAGATTTGAAGGAAGAAATGGATAAGGCACACGAATATTCTAATGCAGTATTTTCTAGGAAGAGAAACTTGAACTCTGAATCAAAGCAATACAAGGAGCAAATGCTCGAGCAAGAAATGTTCACAAGAAAGTTACTTGACAAATCTAACCTTGTTAAGATCATTAACTTATACAAGTTGTACCACAACGAACAGAAACATAAAGAAATTCAGGAATCCATTAATTACAAGAAAGAGTCTTTGAAAGGTTTGAAGAAGCAATTAGTTGGCGAGGAAAAGACCCATTCAAGTCTAGTCACTGAGTACTCCAAAAAGTCAGCAGAATTGAAATCAAAGAAATCAGAACAAAGTAATGCCAACAAATTGATTGTTGAAAAGAAGCGGGAGATGATTCCAATTGACTCAAATAAGAAAGCAATCCTGGTGAAGATAAATAGCACCAAACTCAAGATTAAAGACCTCTCCAATGAGATTGCAAACCAGGAAGCCGCCATAAAAAAGTCGGAGGCAAAATTAAGAGACTCAAAGAAATTATTTAAAGCATTCCAGGAACGCATCAACACATCTGTTTCAACTTTACCAACCGAAGCTCATGAAGAATATGAATTGTTGAGATCTGAATTCTTTTCAAGTGGAGGCTCAGAATTGGAGGAACGGTTGAGTTTGTTAAACAACGAGAAAGAGTCACTTGTGACAATTCTTGAGAATCATGAAAGCCAGATTAATAATATCAATTCGACAATTACTCAATTGGATGTCACTTGTAACAGTGAATTGAAGAGCAAATTAGATCTGATAAATTCAGAGATCAATGAATTATTGTCCACTAAAAATGAAAAAACTAAGTTAAGAGACGAGCTTATTCTCACGATCGATGAATGTAATCTGAAAGAATTGAGTTTAAATTCGGAATTGAGAGAGGTTTTGATCAAGCTCGATGATATGAATTCCAAACAACGAGAATCAAATAGACAGAAGAAGTCTAGAGAGAATTTATCGATGCTTAAGAATTTGTTGCCAAATGGATCAATAAAGGGTTTTGTTCACGATTTGATAAGACCATCTCAAGGAAAGTACGAAAATGCATTGGCTACCTTGTTAGGCAAGAATGTTGACTCAATAATCGTCGAGACTTCAGCAATTGGTTACAAGTGTATCGAAATATTGAAAGAAAAGAGAGCTGGTATCGCCACCTTTATTCCCTTAGATAATATCAATGTTGAACCCATAAACTTGAACTTCTTAAGATCAATTCATCCTAAAGCTCAGCCTGGAGTTGATATTGTTGAATATGATGATAATTTGTTGGAACAGGCAGTTCAGTACGTTATTGGGGATGCTTTAGTTGTTGAAAACTTGGCTGTCGCAAGAAGTTTGAAATGGAACACGAACAATAAGCTAGATAATAAGTTGGTTACTGTCGATGGTTCTATTATTAATAGATCTGGTTTGATGACGGGTGGTATAAGTAACCACAACCACAATGCTGTAATTAGTTGGGACAAGAACGAATTGAAGAAACTAAACGACTTTAAGGATGAATTAATGATGGAGTTGAACAAAATTAGCCTTGACAAGCCAACTGAAATGGAAATTAACTTGATCAATGAGTCCATTACCAGTTTAGCTGATGAATTACCAATACTAAGACAAAAAAAGGAGAACATAGAAAGACTAGTTAAAGATAAACTAACAGAGATAGATTTCCAAAAAACTACCATTGATCAAATAAATAGTAAGATAAAGGAGAAAAAAACCAAGTTAGACCAGTCAGACCAGCAAATTGAAGAAGTGAACAATGAGATTGATGTCATATCTAAGGATATCTACAAGGATTTCTGCGCCAAATACAAATTCAAGAATGGTATCAAGGATTACGAAAGCATTCATGGTGCCTCATTGAGAGTCAAAACCAAAGAAAGGACAAAGTTCTTAAAAGCTATTTCAACATTGACTAGTCAACTAGAGTTTGAGAATGATACCTTAAGAGACTTGCAACCAAGAAAAGAAAGATTGGAAAGCACACTCAAGGATTTAGAATTCAAGCTCCTTGAAGTTATAGAATCCAAAGAAGCATTTGAAGTCAAGCTAGACGAACTTATTGCAGACCATCAAGTATTAAAAGAAGATATCGAAAGCTTTGAAATCAACTTGGCAGAAAAGATGAAATCGATCAACGACCTTGAAGCTAAAATCAAAGATTCAAAATCTGAAATTTCTAGTGTTTCTAGTTCAATCGTGAACATCGAGGAGATATTGCTAAAAATAGATATCGAAAGAGTTAATACCTTGAAGAATTGTAAGATTGAAAGCATAATGTTACCATTAAGAGATGGTCTCTTAGAGCAAATCTCATTGGATGAATCTGTGGACTTATTGGTTAAAAAGGTCTATGACAACATTGAGTTGGATTACGAGTTGTTGAATGACCAGCTTCTTGAAAGTTTCAGTAGTAAAGTGGAGGCAGAATTGCAAGTACGCTTGGAAAACGTCATTGAAGAGTTGGAACAGTTGACACCTAACTCAAAAGCTTCAGAACGATTGAAAGAAACCGAGAATAGATTGAAGGACTTCGACAGAGACTTTACAAAAGCAAGGCAAAGTGAAGCTAGGGTAGTCGAAAAGTTCAATGCTATTAAAGAAATAAGACACAAGAAGTTCATGAACGCCTTTAAGCATGTTTCAAGCAAGATCGATTCAATTTACAAGGACTTGACTAGAACAAGTTCAAGCCCTTTAGGCGGTTCGGCATACTTGACCTTGGAAGATGAAGATGAACCTTTTACAGCAGGGATCAAGTATCACGCCATGCCACCTCTGAAGAGATTTAGAGACATGGAATTACTTTCAGGAGGTGAAAAGACAATAGCTGCGTTGGCCCTTTTGTTTGCAATTCACTCGTTTCAACCATCACCATTTTTTGTGCTAGATGAAGTCGACGCAGCTCTTGATTCTTCCAACGTCAACAAGATTGCTAATTACATTAAAAAGATATCCAGCCCAACCTTTCAATTTATTGTTATTTCATTAAAGAATACTTTGTTTGAAAAGTCAGATGCATTGGTAGGAATTTACAGAGAACAGGATGAAAATAGTTCCAGAACCTTGACTCTCGACTTACGTGAATACCCCGAGGAAGAAGCCCCTATAATAGCTGCATAGGTATAATTTTTATGTATTCTAATGTAAGTATCTCATAATCTCATCGCACTATCAAAACTGAAGTATGCTTCGATACGTAAGTAGAGGCAGAGTGCGCTCAAATGCGTTCATTAATTCAAGGCATGCAGTGGTACACAGAAATATAAGCACAGAGGTCATTAAGGAACTGAAAAAGACTATTGAGTATCTTGTAACTGAAAATATAGAGAATGATACCAGAACCGCTGATTCTAAGAACACAAAAAAAGACTCAAAAATCTTAGGAATAGTAAGGAAACTTGAAAAAGCTGGTAAAAGCAACTCCAAAGACGAATGCAGTCCACAAAGAATCAAAATTTTGGATATTGTTGAAGCGGTACAATGTTACAACATCAAGAATACCACTTCCATAACATTAAGTGATATACGAAATGATCTTGACACCATTGAATCCTTCATGTTTGGTAAAGGAAGACCATCTGTTACTGTTCAAGTCGAGATCATTTACCAAAGTCAAGATGGTAATGGTGTGGGCATCGTTCCCAAATTGTATTTAGAAAATCACATACAGGAGTATACAATGCTCTTTGTGCCCAAAACAGTTGTTGGCGACAAGGTTGAAGTGAAGCTTCTAATGCACCACGAAATGTATGCTGAAACTGAACTTGTTTCTGTTATCGAAAAATCTTCACAGAGAAATGACTCGCTTGTAAAGTGTCCTAAATTTAATGAATGTAATGGCTGCCAACTTCAAATGATTTCATATGAGGACCAATTAAAATTTAAGAAAGGAGTATTGCAAAAGGCATACAAGTTCTTTTATCCTGATTTTTTGCAGAAAGATCTTAAAGATTTTGGTAAAGTGTATGGTTCACCAAAACAATACAACTATAGAACCAAGATAACACCTCATTTTTCATGGTCTAATAGGCTTTTAGGTACACCAGACTACAAAGTTAACATCGGATTTGACAGTGTGGTACCTAAAAAAGGAATTGTAGACGTGCATTCATGTCCTATTGCAAGTGAAACAATCAATAAAAATCTTCCTAAACTCAGAACTAAGATCAACAGAGGGTTGCTAACCAAAAAAAAATCAAGACTGAATTCAGCCACAGCTTTCATCAGAGAGAGTATTAAAATCAACCTTGATACTGGTAAATTTGATTTGGTGACAATCGACAGTAATGATTCCCTCATCACAGAGAAGGTAGAGGACTTTGTGTATCAGTTCCCTGGGAACGAATTCTTCCAAAATAATAATGCAATACTTCCTGTTATTCTTAACAATATGAGGTCACATTTAAAAGAGATTCAATTCTCCAATATCGTAGACACATACTGTGGATCGGGATTCTTTGGGATTGCTTTGTCGAAAAGTGTACCACCAACTGGAAACGTGCTTGGAGTAGAAATATCTACCATCGGAATCAAGTATGCAAAACATAACTCCAAGCTCAACGGATTGACGAATGCAATGTTTTTCAGTGGTACTGCTGATACAATTTTTACAAATCATGGATTCCAAGCAAAAAATATCAGAGGAGAGGACTCTATAGTTATTATAGATCCATCCAGGAAAGGTTCTACGAAGGAGTACATGCAACAATTGTTAGAATTCCAACCTAAGCTTATATTTTACGTTAGTTGTAATGTTTTTACCCAAGCTAGAGATCTAAAGACCTTTTTTGAATTACAAGGAGATAACCCCATTTATAGAGTGAAGGAAATATCAGGATTTGATTTCTTTCCTCAAACAAAGCATGTAGAAGGCCTTGCAGTCTTGGAACACATATAATGTACATAGTATTTATTTTCCATTTGTATTTACATATCATTTCTTGTCTGAACTTGCAAGTAATTCGTCTATAACATCAAACATGGCGTTTGAACCCCATTCAACCCTCTTTTTTTGTCTCTTGCTATTAGCAAAAGTACTTCTAGCAGCTTTTTCCTGTACGAAGTACTGAAGACCCTTTAGTAATGTGAACTCATCCTTAGCCTTCAATATTCTTTCAATCAAGAGCTGGTCAGAAAACTTTATTTCTCCATGGTTTGCCTTACCAACACCAGCACCAACAACATTCATCTGTGACTTTTTAGCAACCTGGTCCAAGAAAGTCACAAGCAATATTTCGAGAAAGAGCTTATTATCATTTGATACAACCACAAAGTTAACTGTCCTCAAAGAATGCAAAGGTAACGAGCCCTCTGCAAGCAAATACCCAAAAAATCTACCAAGGTTATAAATTCTTTTCAATTTTTCGTCACCAGATTCATCATCAAACCCAAAGAAGTCTTCTGCTTCATTCTCACTGTCATCATTTAGTGACCCGTCAAATTCTTTAATTAGATCCCAGAACATGAATTGGAATGTCTTTCTGTAGGAATGAGAATCACAAAGCTTATGGGCAAGTAAGCCATAGTATGGATTCCAACTAGGTTCAACACTCACGCAGTGGATTAAAATCCTAGGTATTTCTCTTTCTTGTGCCTTCTTCAAAGACAATTTATCCAATTTTGTCAAAGCATCTACGTAGTCTTCAGCAGACATAATGGAGATGAAAATAGCTCTTCTGATATCGGTATTCATTCTCTGCTCTTTGGCAATTTGCATCCAGTTTGGTTCAGCAGAGTCCAAAATATCGTTCATAGCATTTGAATCATATGCTGGCTGATTTGGTTCGTTGTCATTACCTTTCCAAGCAGAACCAACTAGCCACCATTTACCCTTTGTATCAACACTTCTTATATCTTCAAGACTAACCTGGATTGTATCATTCAGCTTGCCCAGTGACAAACTGCCCAAGAATTTTCTAAGTCGAATGACTAACTCATGGCTAAAGTCATTGTTAACTTTCATCTTATTATTTTTTAAGGAGGTAATGGTTTCGATTAAGAATTGTGTTCTAGGATTGATATCCTTCATACCAGAGGAAACCTTATTCATCAATAAGATGATTTCCTTCAAAGCAGTAGGGTCGTCAGTTCTTATTTGGTTACCTGAGTTTTTAATCAATCTTAGCAAAATTTCAGCGTTTGCTTCATTGAAATCAGTAATCAATACTTTGATTATATCGTAAATCAATTTGGATGAAATCAACTGGAATGAGTATACACTAGACAATAAAGAAATAATGTTTGAGATCTCTTTTGTGTTGTCTTCCTGTTTGAAGTAGCCATCGAATTTTTCAACCAAATTTTGAATAAAATGGGCCCCAAATTCAACTCCTTGTAATCTGTAGATTGCAGTGATCACACAGGAATGAAGCGTCACAAAGGTATCCAATAATCTTCCCTGTTGGACAATACTTTCTATGACTATATTGGTGATGGATTCGTTAACGACGTGTCTTGGATTAGACATAAACAATGAATTAATATCGTTAACTATGGAGGAAATGTTGGCTTCAGATAACTTGTTGAAAGAACTTTTGATAGACTTTTGCAATGCTACGGCTTCGGCAGATAAGGTACCGGCTTCCATTGCCATCTTACGACGTAAAGCCGGAGGTATGTATTTTGTCAGTTCATTATCTTGTGATGGAGCCATAAAAGGATTTTCTTTACTTGGAATCGTATTTGCCTCTTCGTCATCATCTTCGTCGTCAAAGTCACTAATGTCGGAATCAAAATCACCTTCACTTATGCTATCATCCGAACTGAATGCCTTGTAGTTATCCATTTCAGCTTCTTCATCGTTTTCAATTTCATCGTTTTCAGCTTCATCAACATGATCTCCTTCCGATTCTTCAGAATTGCCTTCAGGAAAGCCTTCGTTATCACTTCCAAAATCAAAGTCAAGACCATCTAACAACCCTCCAATATCATCATCATCACCTTGTTTTGAAAGGTGAGAGTTCTTTCCTTGCTTCAAACCCAACTTTTTTGCATAAAATTCCATTTCATCTTCATCCTTTCTCATCTGCTCCAATAACTGCGGAGGGAGGACAACCTCCTCATTGTGCTTACTTTTTTTACTCTTCTTGTTAATTTTGCTTGCATTCTTATCATCCACTTTGGAATCTGAGTTTTTGATCTTTTTCAGTTCCTTTAAAGCCTTGAGTTTAGCCAAAGGGTCTTCATCGACATCCTCTTCTTCGAAATCTTCAAAATCTTCTTCTCCAAAATCTTCTTCTCCAAAATCTTCTTCTCCAAAATCTTCTTCTTCAAAATCTTCTTCTTCAAAATCTTCTTCTTCAAAATCTTCGTCATCAAAAGAATCATCGGCTAAGTCATCAGCCTTTATTATGCGAACCTCAGACTTGCCTTTCTTCCCTTTCAACTTTCTTAATTCTTCTAAAGGATCTTCCTCTAAGTCTTGATCATCAAAATCTTCCGACATGCTATCATCTTCAAGGTCTTCTTCCTTGACAATTCGGACTTCTGAAGATTTCTTTTTAGCCTTGAGCTTTTTCAATGCCTCAAGTGGATTCAGCTCATCGGTCTCATTCTTTCCAGCCACATCCTTGTTCTTATTATAACCTTTGGTATTATGACCAGAAGAATGCGTTTTAGAGCCATTTTTTACAGAATTGTTGGAATTCTGATTATTACTTGAGCCTTTGGACCGCTTTTGCTTCTTGAGTTTTCTTTCTTCTTGCCTTTTTTCTTTTCTAGATTTAAACTCTTTCTTGATTTTTCTCTTCTTACTGGAGGTCGAAAACGTTCTATCACCATATTCACCTTTTTCTTCCTTCTCTCGTATAGAATCTAGCAATGTTCCTGGAAGCCTGATTTCATGCCTTTCATCGTCCTTCCCCATACTTTGTGATCTCATCTTGAAATTTTTTGTGCGATTTCACAAGATCCTTTCTTAACCAGACTAGTGTCGACAAATTTATTGATAATCTGGCTGCAAGTGCTGACAGAGATTACATAAAACAGGGGTTATCCAAGGAAGTGTAAAAGCAGTGGGAACAGAGAACTTGTCAAAATGAACAAGCTCAAACTTGACTGGAGCAAGATAAATATCAAGCTTTTGGGAGATATCTTCTTCCTAACTGGAGCTGGGCTCTCGATGTACTACTTAATTAACCATATCTTGAATGATTCAATAGGGGAAAACTCCATAAGATCCAAAGAGTCAAGAAAAAAGAGCCTGAATGTGATGAAAAAAATTTCGAATATCAATCCAGACTTGAAAAATTTAGTGCTTAATGAATACGAAAAGTCATTGTTGAACTCGTTAATTATTCCAGAGGATATCCAAGTGAATTTCCAAGATATTGGAGGATTGAAGGACGTCATTGATGAATTACAGGAATCTGTGATATTACCTTTAACTGAGCCGGAATTGTTCACAGCTCATCAGTCGTTGATTCAGTCACCTAAAGGGGTTTTATTTTATGGTCCTCCAGGTTGTGGTAAGACCATGTTGGCCAAAGCCATTGCTAAAGAAAGCGGAGCATTCTTTCTTCTGATAAGAATGTCTACTATCATGGATAAATGGTATGGAGAAAGTAACAAAATTGTTGATGCTATATTTTCATTGGCTAACAAGTTGCAGCCATGTATTATCTTCATTGATGAAATCGATTCATTTTTAAGAGATCGTTCATCCACTGACCATGAAGTGAGCGCCATGTTGAAGGCAGAATTCATGACGTTATGGGATGGTTTGGTTTCGAATGGTAGAATTATGGTGATGGGTGCCACCAACAGACAAAACGACATTGATCTGGCTTTCATGAGAAGAATGCCAAAGCAATTTTCAATCGGAAAACCAGGCCTGAACCAAAGGAGGTCGATTCTTAGCAAAATATTGAAAGACAGCGAGTTGGATTCCAGCTTTGACTTGGATTTGATAGTTGAAAACACAAAGGGTTACAGTGGATCCGACTTGAAGGAATTGTGCAGAGAAGCAGCCTTAAACTCCATGAGAGAGTTCATCAAACAGAATTACAAAGATGGAAAGAAAATCAATAAGCAAGAACTCCAGGAAACGGGCTTAAGACCATTGAGGACCGCTGATTTCCTTAAAGACTTACCTACATTCATCCAATCTTCTACAATAGATTAGGTCCATGAAGTTACTGCAGAAAATAAGCCATATATATAGAGCAATAAAGGATAGCTTTTTTAGTTGTAAGGAGAAATGGAATATAAATAACCGACTTATCACCCTTGATCAGTGCGATCATTTTTCGCAACTATCCCTAAACTTGCTAATATGTTCAGATCCTTGAGTTATGGTAGAAAAGCTATGCTTTCAAGAGCTGAAGGTGTTAGCAGAGCCAATTTCAAGAGCAGATACTGGATAAACACATATAAGCCAGGGATTGTTCGTTATAGTAGTAATATTGCTAATATCAAGAAAGAGTCTGATGCGAATGAGAGTGACGAATCTGCGTCTACAACCGGGGTGGTTGATATGAAAACAAGGGAAATCTTGGTGTACTACGACCATATTTATCCAAATAAGACTTCAAGGCTTTCTGTGGCCCAGTATTTGAATATGCTTTTGCCTGGAAAAAGCCCTGCCGAATTGAAGAAAAGAGTACTTGAGCTTTCAACTAGTGAAAATAACCCATTACCTGAACTGGTTGAAATTATGGAATTCATTCCTATTAGGAGAGATGGCGGAGCCTTTGTGAAATATCAGGTTCCTGAAGCCTGTACTTCTAAGCAGTTTATTCTGTGGATATACTCGAATTTGAAAATTCACAAGGATAAGCATTACGCTAATCCTTTATACAGAGTGTATGACCAGGTTTTCCATTCTTTTCCTTCATGCTTCGAAGTGAAAGGTGTTCCTTGGATTGAAGACTTGCAAAGATTCCCCAGCCCTTGGATTTCTGTGAAGTTTGAAGGCTCTCCACTTACAGAGGAAGAATTGTACATGTTATTCAGGAGGTATGGTCCTATAATTGATATCATCCCTCCAAGTTCTTCAAATCCAAATGCCGTTATCAAGTATAGAAAATTGAGATCTTCTATCTGCGCAAAGAATTGTGTTACTGGTATAACCTTGAATAATGGCAAGTCTACTTTACACTTGCAATATTTACCTGACATGAAAGCCAATCGTATTGCAGAATTTATTAATAACCACCAGAGAATTGCTATTCCAATAATCTTAGCATTGATTGCTGGTTTAGCTGTGATAGTGTTCGATCCAATCAGACAATTTTTCATTGAAGAGAAAATTTCAAAACGATTCTCTTTAGCAACTTACAAGGAGAACAAATATTTTAAGTTTATTGCTTCTCCATTTTATGTTGTTCAGCAATGGTTTTTTAGCGGCTATGACTACGTTGGAGAAAAGCTTAGTCCAGTGTGCCATGAAGATGTGATTAGCAACGAAAGTGATTTAGATGGGGAACCCGATGGTGACTATGGCGATTCTAATTCTATTTGGAATGAGCGTAATGAGAAGGTAAAGCAGTTAAAATTGTGGATTCTTGAAAATATCAACACCTTTATTATTGTTCATGGTCCTAAAGGTTCAGGAAAGAAAGAGCTAGTAATTGATAATGGTTTGATGCTCGATGACCAGTTGAAGAAGAAGATTTTCTTTATTGATTGTGAAAAGTTGGTAAAGTCTAGAAGTGAAACTAACTTGATCGATAATGTTGCTAGCCAATTGGGATACTTCCCAGTTTTCAGTTGGCTCAACTCTGTTTCACAGTTCATTGATTTGGCGGTACAAAGCTTTACAGGTCAGAAATCTGGGTTGACAGAAACCAAAGAAACTCAAATCAAAAACATGTTTCTGTTGGCTACCCAGGCAGTCAAGTCTGTAGCACTTGCAGAATACGGAACTTATAAGCAAGAAGTGAATGCTAGAAGGAAGAGACAGGAGCATCGCCAGAGGCAGAATCCTGATTTGGAAATCAAGTTTGATGATGTAATGAAAGAAGACGAGTACTTGCAACAACATCCAGAGGTTAAACCAATAATTGTGATTAATAAGTTTACTTCAAAGTCAGATTCACACGACTTCATGTACAAGATGCTCAGTGACTGGGCTGCTAATTTGGTACAAAGTAACACCGGCCATGTAATTTTTATCACTAATGACATCGGAGGCTTAGGTCAATTGAATCAATCATTACCGAACCAAGTCTTCAAGGACTTATCTTTAGACGATGCCAACGAAACAGGAAGTTATCTGTATGTTATGAACCAATTAAAAGATATAACCAAGTACGAAAAAGTCAGCCCCAATTTGATCCAGACTTGCTTGAAGCCTTTGGGTGGTAGAATGTTGGATTTACAGAGTTTCATCAGAAGAATTAGATCTGGAGAAACACCAGCTGAGTCATTGGAAGAGTTGATTAACCAAGCAGCTGAACAGATTACAACCTTTTTCCTTCACAACAAGACAAAATCAGGTGACGCCGATTTCAAGAATTGGAGTCCTATTCAAGTATGGCAATTGATTAAAATTTTTGCAGATCACGAAGACATCAGTTTTAACGACTTAATGAAGAAATCACCAAACTTCAAGAATAATAACGAAACCATTGATACCTTGTCTGCATTGGAGAAGAATGACTTGATCGCTTTGAAACGTGACAAGGGTATTATTTGGAAGATCACCACCGGAAGACCTATCTACAAGGCTGCATTCAAGAGTATACTTGAAGACCAAGAAGTATTTAAAAGTTTTGAAATCAGCTACTATACCAAATTGATCGAGTTAGAAACCGTCAAACTACAGAAATATGAAGATGAGTTAGGCAAAGTAGATTTTGTTGTCCTCAATATTAAGAATAGAATGAAATATTTGGTTGATGGTATTGAATCATGCAACACTAAGATTGTTGATTTTGAGAAGAAGATCAAAAACATTAAAGAGCTTGTGCCTAGCAAAACAGAATCGTTTTGGAAGTTTACTTAAGTTCTCCCTAAGATATACATTCACAATTAACATAGCTTCAGTTTTAAAACGAAACTATCTGTAAATAGCAATAATACACTGTTCCATAACCTAATCCACTTTAAACCATAGACTTTCCTAGAATGAAGGATAACAACATCAAAGCTATAACCAATAATTTCTCAATGTTTTCAACCTTTTTGGTAAGTCTATCGCTCTGGTTAATAAGGTGATCTACATCCTTACCGAGTTCCATAAAATCAGCACTGGTGACTCCTGGCTGTGCTGGAGCAGCGACAGGAGCATTATATGTTTGCTGAGCATAAGTTGGTTGAGGAGCAGGTTGCTCCACTTCACGAGCATGTTGTTGATGGTGTGGTTGTTGTTGACCGTAAGGATGTGATCCACGATGACCGTGATTAGTGTGGCCTGTGGTAGCTTTATTTTCATGTACAGCACCAGTCGCAGCGGCAGCAGCACCATTAACTGAACCATTTGGTGCAAACTTAGAGATTCTTTGAGACTTACCATTCAACTTGGCAGGAGCAGCAGATCCGGCATCATGTGTAACGTACTCAACTTTGACTTTGTTCAAGACCACTGAATCCAGGTGCTTTTCCTGTAAAGTAGACCACGCAGCTTGAACATCACCACCAGCACTTTTTTCACTGGGCAATGACATAATCAAGAACTTATGTTTGGAATTGTAGTTCTTTGGTAAGGATTGACTTAAAGTAGGCAAGGTGACAGAAACTTTAACTGAACCATTTGGTTCGACCACACTAAAGTTAGGTTTCACAGAGTAGACTTTAGCAGCATTGGTTTTAATTTTAAAAGCCAATGGCTGGTTAGTTGGATTTCTCAAAGTCAAGTGAGTTGTAGTAGGAGACTTAAAGTCTCCATCAAACGTCAATACTTTTGGAGAAACTTCCATTTTCGATATGAATTTGTTGCAAGATAAAGTGCGGATAATTGAGATTTTTATATTTTCAGAAGGTTGGGGAAAAAAATCAGAGTGTGAAAAGTTGTATTCAACCTTAAATGGTAATTTCTCACCAGACAGTCGACTATGGGAAGAACATAGTAGTCAAATCAGTTGTAAACGGACCAGAATTTGCTGTAATGATGCTGTAGCATTCAGGAATGCGTATAAAAATTGGTTTGGGAATGGAAATGCTATATTTGCAGTTGCAGCCATTTTAATTAACTTGCCTCTAAACAAAATGTACTACAATAAAAGAATGCCCGTAATTCATTAAAATATACACACCACATCAACTTAGATTATCATCAAGAATCTCCAAAACCATTCTCTGTCTTAATATCCACATATCATTCTGGGAATACGTCAATCCTCTCCCAAGACTATAGAATTTAGCACAGGTGCAAGTAAACACCCCACAATCATATCCATTCAATTGTTGTGGTGTCTTCTGGTTTGGTAAAAGCTGATAGTCATCTACATTTATTGACGATGAAAGCTCAAGCCTTTGTACTTCTCCTTCCATATAACTCCTTATCAACTTTAATGCTCCTAGATTCCCACTAATGTTCAATGAGTCGTAGTACTCCACTGCTTTTGTTTTATTGTTGATGATAGCGAGTGCCCAATGAGTTCCGTTGATATTGATGGGAATCAAAACCATGTCCTTTTCGAAAATATTCACCTTTTGACGCTTTCCCCATTTCTTGACTCCCACATATCCTCTTTTCTCTAAGGTCGAAAAAAAGTGGGTGGTCCAAGCGAAAGTATTCAACTTCTTGTTGTTGGTAATCATGCTGAGGTAATAGTCTATGATGTTATCATTGAGCCACCTTTGATTTCTTAGTGTCTTTAGGTCTCTAATGGAGAGATCAATGTTGAATTGTTTTTTCACCACTTTCTGGTCGTTTGGGGTTTCGAATATGTTCACCACTTTTATCTTCTCAGTCTGTGACAATGGTTTAACCTTTGACTTGGTCAATTCAATTTCCTTTTCAACTTCCTTGATTCTGTCGTTGATTGAATACTCATAATGATCCCTTTCCAACTCCTTCACATCAAAACCATCGTAATGATTGTCACGTAAGTCATGCAACACCGGAAGGTAAAAATCATTGATTTGAGATTTGTAGGTTCTGTTGAAGTTAATGTTGAATTCTTCATTATCTTTGTAATTAAACTTGACTGTCTTGACTTCGGTGCTGGTGTGAAAGTCGACTGCATTGGAGAAGGATGTACCATATTGAAGTTCTTGCTGTGTATGTGGATTTATGCTTGGGGAGATAAAAGTATCATTAAATTCATGGGTAAGGTCCGCGATATCATCTGAATCTATATTTCTTTCTTCCACTATTATCACAGAGTCATCTGGACCATAATACTCCAGCAGAGTAGCCTCAGGTGTGAAATAGCTAACTATTCTAGATAGCATTGTGGATGATAAAAATCGCGACCAGCATTTTTATCTCATCTCTGATAACTATTGTTAACACAGGGTAAATTTCTTAGTGATTTTATGGTCTGGATGTACCAGAATGGCTCTTTTTGGGTGTGAATTCACTTCAAGTATATTCAAATACTTTGTTTTGTGCTTGAATTGACTTTGTGTCTATCCACCAAAATTCACCTACAAATAGATGTCATGCGACTCAAGTTTTATAACAACAGTTGTTCAAGATACATGCAGGATAATGAACAACTGTTGATTCCTTGTTAAGTCTTAGCCCTCCAGAAACGGACCTAGAATCCTAAAATTTACCAAATAATGAACGTGTTCAAATCAATTCACTGGTTTAAACAGCTACCCTCTACCAAGGCTTCCTTGCAACAAATGTACTTCAATTAAACTTTACTAGATCTCTTAAACTCAAAACCTGGGCTTATACGCCAGAACCACCTTCCTATACCATGTTGACTATCCTACATGAATACCACACAGCTACTATATCAAAACCAATACCCTCAGTAATTGTAGAAGCGAGATTGGATGTTTCTCACACCCGTACACCACCCACGTTGCTTCAAAGCTTCAAATCCCAGAGCGAATAATAAAATCTATTTATCAGTGAAAAACCATCCACAAGTTTAATTGTGAGAATGTCTGATTTAAAGCCCAAGATGTTGTTTGGTACTAAGTTGGAGCAGGAAATTTACGAGCCTTGGAGACAACACTACATTGGCTACAACAACTTGAAGAAGTTGCTCAAGGAGAATGTTATTTTGCAAGATAACTGGAGTGAGAAGGACGAGCAGAACTTTGTGGCCATCTTGGATGAAAACTTGGAGAAGGTTTACAGCTTTCAATTAAACAAGTACGATGAGTTGAACGAGCAATTGAATGCTTTAACCAATAAGATTTCCAAAGCCACCAAAGACTTTGAGTTGAACCCTTTTTTGGGCCAGTTGGACGAAATCATGAATTTGGCTCAGGAGTTGGACCACTTTCAAAGAATCAACTACACTGGTTTCATCAAAATTGTTAAAAAACATGACAGATTACACCCAGAGTTTAGTGTAAAGCCATTGTTGAATGTAAGATTGAAGAACTTGCCATTCCACAGCGAAGACTACAGTCCTTTGTTGTACAAGATTTCTTCCATCTTCCAATTCTTGAGAGAAAACTACGATATCAATCAATCATTGAAGAACATGAGTAGTTTCAACGACAATGACACTTCAAACTTTCAAAGTTTCAAGTTCTGGGTTCATCCTGACAATTTGATGGAGGTCAAAACTACTATTTTAAGACACTTGCCGGTGTTGATCTTCAACGACTCGTCTGCGGCCTACGATTCTAACTATCCAGATCAGTTTGATCATGATGAAGATGAAGATGACGGTGACGAAGAAGATGAAGGGGATGCTTATCCAAACGACCCAATAATCAATTGCCTTTACTTTGATAACCCTAACTTTGATTTGTACAACTCCAAATTGACCAAGTCATCTAATTCGTCTACTTTGAGATTGAAGTGGTTAGGTAACTTGCCAAAGAACTTAAAGGTGAACATGGAAATGAAACACTTTGACCCAGCTTCTGAAAACTTCAATATCAATGAAAAGGTGCAGATCAAGAAGAAGAACGTTAATCCTTTGCTTCATAACAACTTGAACTTCTTGAATAAGAAGAAAAATGTTGATGATAAGGATGTCGAAGTTGTCAAGAAATTTGCTAAGTTCATTGATGAGAACACTTTGGAACCAGTATTGAGAACTGTCTACAAGAGAACTGCCTTCCAAATTCCAGGTGATGATAAAGTCAGAATCACCATCGATTCCAACTTGTTATTCATCAGAGAAGATAGTTTTGACAAGCAAAGACCAATCAGAGACCCAAAGAACTGGCACAGATTGGACATTGACTCCAACCCTAACTACGAAAAATTCTTGAGAACAGGTGAATTCTCTAAGTTTCCATACAGTGTTATGGAAATTAAGATCAAGAAATTCAGCTCTAAGAAGAAGGTCTTGTGGATTGAAGACTTGATCAACAGTCACTTGGTGAAGGAAATTCCAAACTTTTCCAAGTTCATCCATGGTATTTCTTCTTTGTTCTTGGAAGATGATCACTTAGACAACATTCCATTCTGGTACAACGAATTGGAACAAGACATCAAGATCGATCCAAGACAACACTTCAGTAACCAGGAAACTAAAGCACCAAAGATCCAAAACGACGAAGAAAACTTGGACAACTTCAAGAAGTTGCTTAGCAACCAAAACAACTTGAATTTGAGAAAGTCATTCAGTGGTTCTTTGTTGTTAGGTAACGAACAGGAGTCTGAAAACTCAAATAATAAGAACCAATTGAAGGCTTTACAAGGTATAGACGACGATGAAAGTGATGACGATGATGAAACTTCTGAAGACGTGGAAAGCAGTCCATCTTTGACTGCCACTATGGCCCACAACAAATTAGATATTGATTCGGAAGACGAGGAAATTGAATTACCTCCGGGTGTTGTGAAGCCAGAAAGCTACATCAAGAATGCAGGTCCTTTGAGAATTGAACCAAAGGTTTGGTTGGCTAACGAAAGAACCTTCAATAGATGGTTACATGTTTGTACTTTGTTATCTTCCTTGACATTTATTATCTTTAACTCAGCTAATAAGGCCAACAGCTACGACTTGTCTGCCATTTTGGCTTACATGTACTTTGGGTTGACTTTATTCTCAGGTTTGTGGGCTTACTACATTTTCCAAAAAAGAAGAGAAATCATCATGGAAAGAGACGCTCACCATTTCGACAACATGTTTGGTCCAATTGTGGTTGCTGTTGGATTGATGTTTGCCTTACTCTTCAATTTTATCTTTGGATTCAAGAAGATTTACCATTCAGGATTGATGGAAAACGTCCAATTCTACACCAACAACCCAATGCATCACCAAGTCCACAAGTTCGTGGCTGAGCTTTTTTAATTTGCTTGCTGGCAATGTTTTAATAAAATGTGAACTTCTTAGAAGTAACATGTAATAGATATTTAATTGACTATGTGTTTTTTGCTACTTTTAGTATTTTTCTATCAATTTCTACATCTTTCATGTACAATACACACAACATCTTATATACAGCATATTGTATATCTTGATTACTATTCGTAATAAACTGATCTGGCAAAAAAGTTGTCGACTCGCGATTTTCTTTACAATTGACCATGACAAACATTTCATTATATACAATAACCTCATGTTTAATATTGGACAACGAGGGTAAGAGGTTGTTTGCAAAGTATTATCCACATAGCCAACACTTCAGTAGCTTGGCTACCACTGCACAACAAGTCGAGTTCGAAAAGAAGGTGTTTTCGAAGGTGAATAAATTGAATCAAGACATCTTGTTGTTCAACTCCAATTTAATCGTTTATAAGCAAATCAACGACGTGATTATAATCATAGTAGCTAACTTGGAAGAAAATGAAAGCTTGGTGTACTCATTATTATCCAACATGACTGAGGCATTGACCATTTTGTTGGACAACACTGTGGATAAATTGACGATCTTGGACAAATACGATATGGTAAGTCTTTGTATTGACGAAGCAATTGATGATGGTATTATCTTGGAGATGGATTCAAGTATATTGGTGTCCAGAGTAACCAATCCTCCTTCATCATCTACCATGACCCAGGATTTGAACTTGAATAAAATTGAATTATCTGAAAAGGGGTTGTTCAATGCTTTGTCTTTTGCTTCCAAGAAGATAGGAGAAAGATTGCAACAAGGTTTATAGTGAATATCATATGAAACGATCTCTATTAGAACGTAGAAGAGGTAGGTGAACTCTGCAAAGTGTACCGACAAGTTGCGCTTTTTAGCTATATACGACTAGAATAGCGATAAGTGGATTAAACCCTATTTAATGCTGGGTACAGAAAATTATTATAATATTAACATTCGAAGTTGAAGGTGAAAAATATCAACAAGCTTCAAATCGCAAATTTACTCAAGCTAAAAATCATACCAACACAAAAGTCTCAATAATGGAGGAAACATTTCACTTCAATATACTACGGGTTTCGATAATCCAGATTCTTAAAGCAAGCGGGTTTGACAAGTGCAAACCCTCAACCTTGAATGTGTTGACAGACCTATACCTACAATTTTTTAAAGCATTGGTACAGAAGTCCATCAAGTTCTCTGAAAACAAGAACGCCCAGCTAGACACCAAAGATATTCTCCAGGCCATGGTGGAATTAGAACTTATCAAAGTTCCTATCAACTATCTTGTCAGCAAAAATGGTGAAATTCAGGAGGAAGAGAAGTACAACACCAAGAGTGTTCAAGGATTCAAGCAGTGGTTAGGATCAGTGAACCAGAATAGTTTAAGAAGAGTTAATGAAGTTCCAATCAACTACAAGCAAATTGTATTCGAGAACCGAAATAGTGATAATAAGAACGACATCACATCTAACACCAACATCCCGAATTTTCAAATCAGTAGCAATGCCAATGGTAACTTCAACAGCAATGTAGCAGGTGATGAAGACGACGAAGACCGCATCAATAACATGAAGTTGACGTGGCTCAGCTACTTGGTAGAAAAAGATATCAAATTTGGAAAAAACAAGTTCACCAATACAGAATTCTACAATCCAGAGGTCAATGGAGAATATTTAACGGATGACAGCAACAGTGCTGTAAACGACTTCTTGCCCATCCATAATAACTATCCTGAGTACAATTTTGATAATGAACTCGAAGAATATCTCCGTTCCGTTACTTAACTACAAGATTGTAAATGGAATATCGACTTCACAACATGGCAAAAAGGGTTAAAAGGAACCCCTAGTTGCCTGGGCAGCATTAGAAAAGAGCCACAGGGATACTGAATTAGGAATGTCTAGAAGAACCCATATCAACCAAAAGAACAACGCAACAGCAACCATACACGATTTTAATGCATAGCGAAAACTTAATCTGTAGCTTATCTAATAGATTATGGACGGTGTTATCAGTGATCAAGCAAGATAGCCTAGTTTATCCTGTTAATATGCCGCATTAACGGATCTGTGGTCAGTTTATTGTATGCCTGCATCGTACAATTAGCAAATCTAGGAACAAACTCTAACAAACCTCTATTATAACTGAAAGGGGAAGTATAAAGGGACAAAAACGCATTCTTATAAAAGCGCGTCACGAATATATAAGGGATTGGAGAACTAGCATTTTCGAAGACACTTTTTTATATACCCATTATTGCAACTATCCCGGTGTAGCAGTCGTTTGATTTCCAGTGTTTTGAACCACTCAGCTCGTTTGAATCTTTCGCTTTAGTGTTGATTGCTATTTTTGTCTATTTTTATCTCCTATTTGTTTTCAGGTTTTTGACGTGTTACGACACATATATTGCAAAATAATTGTTTGAAATGACAGGGAAAATGCTAAACCAAAAACTTAACTTACATTTGACGTTGAACAAGTCGTTGACAAACCTCCAAGACAGTGGTCCGTTTACTCCTTTGGACCAAACCTTGAAAACTCCTGTCGAGCCAAATCAGCCCAACTTTTACAATGCCTTCAATTTTAACAATAACTACAGCAATGTCAATGCAATTAATAGTGGTGTGAATAATGCATCCACCAGCTTGGGTCAAAATGACGCTACCAATGGTATCTACATGAATCCTACCTACTGCGAGAGTGATGATATCTTGACTGACGTGGATGACCAACAGATACCATTCAACAATAAAACTACAAAGAACTATTCTTTGAGTTTCACCCCTAACTTTGATCAGTTATTATTGTCGGTCTACAATTATATTCTTTCATTGCCAACCACCACCCCATTTTCGGGCACTATACCTCCTAGTGGGTTGGTAAGCAAAGTATCTAATGAAACCATGTTATCCTTGATGAATAGCACTAATAATGCCAATTTTTCCAGTTATGACCATCAAAGAATCATTACAGGTGAATTTTTAAGAAATACTCAATATCAGCCTATTTTCATGCAGTTGATCAGAAAACGATTAATTGAATTATGCTCCAACAGAAACAATGCCACCAAGTTGCAGCAAACAACCTCCATTACCATAACCAGCAGTAATGTCCACACTGTTAATACTTCCAATACTGCTAATCCCTCTGGTCCTTATGGTCAGTGGGGTGCTAGGCAGTCTTCCATTTCCAACTTGTCTTTGACTGATCTCAACATTAACAATTTTCAGCAATCTAGATCCAGATCTTCTAGTAATTCCTTTAACTTGAGAAAGCAATCTTTGACGAGAAACAATAGTTGCAATAACAATTGGTTACATGTAGGCAATTTGAATACCATCAAACAGTCCGCTCTGAACGAGCTGACAGATTCTTTGCAAAGCATGCAGGATTTCGTTCCACAAACATTTATAAACAGACTGGCAAATACTCCTACACAACCTGGATTCAACCAAATGATGATGGACTATCAGACGCCACCTGCTTCAAACAAGTCTTCTTTTTCAACACCTCCGAACAATATAAACTCTGGCAATGCCATGAACAATAGCATTCAGGGAGGAAATAACAGTGGGAACCAGTACCCCACGCAAAATGTTGCTTTAGTACAGAATAGTACACCTATGGATTACGACGACTTTACTTTTACAAATCCTCGTTCAAGATCTTCTTCTAATACTAACCTCAGGGGAATTAACTTCCCAAGACCATTGACTATCAATACCGATAATGCCAACTTGCAGGCAATTCAAAGTTTGCCTAATGGTGATACTTTGGATTCTCCATTCATGAGCTCCACTAATCTTTCAGAAGACTTCATGATGGTTTCAAATTTTTCAAACACTTCTTCTGGTAGCCATGACAACTTACAAAACTTGAATCAGGGTTTGAGTCAAGGCTTTAACCAATCTAGCCGCAATAACGTTGAATCATCGATACCTGAGAGCCCAGTAGAGCATGATCACAGAACATTACCATCAAGAATTAATTTGAATGAAAAGAAAAGAGATTCTTTAAAATTGAAAAGGGGAATTCATTGATATAAGATAACTATAATGACTGTATTTATTGAATAAACGGAAAGGATGCTTATATATCTCTAGTGTTTCTCCATACAAATTTGTGATGAGGGACGCGTAATTCTGTTTGTTAGTAGAAACTAATACTGATGCACAAATTCTTGAAATCCAACATCACCGTCAGCAATGAAAAGCTTCTAAAGCTATACTCAACATTTAACATGGATCCTTCTCAGCTACTTCCCATCGCAAAACCATCTAGTGTGCCTCTAAGTCCATTCCAATACCACTCAACGTATAACTCAAATCAATCGTATATAAAATATCCTAGGCTATCAGTCACGAAATTACAAACAGATTCTTGGTGTGAGCTTAGAGAGTACTACCTGGTGTATGCTGGCTCAGTTAAAGATGAACCAAAAGAAGCTTTGATTTTGGGATCCAAGTATCATGAGTTGCTTGAACTCGGAGACTTTGAGATCATAAACATTAGAGAGTTCGAGAAGGTTTTACTTCAGAAGTTGCCGAACAGCGAGAATGGTCCTTCCAAAGAGAAAAATCACCACTTGGATCCTCAAGAAAACGAAGAAGAGCCCCAAATTGAGTTGGATGGCGAAAGCATTCTTGCCAATGACTGGTTCGAGAATGTCATATACAAACTTTATAAATTGATAACTGCCACGCACACAAGGGAAGTATTGGTTCATGACTACATTGATATAGGTAAAGGCAAATTCGAATTGAACCCCAATTCCATTTTGGTTAGTGGTATCATAGATTATATTAAGTTGTACCCTTCTGACAACAAAGACCTCTCGTTATTTGAGGATATCAAAGCTATTCTTGATCCTGAGCCTAGTATAAAGCTTGATAAATTCTTAATAGAACTACAGCAATTGATTGAAAGAAGTGACTATGGTAAAAAATACAAGTTGAAATTCACTGATGTCAAAACCAGACTGTATGACCGAATTCCAGCCCAGCCTTCAGTTTTGCAATCTGCATATTTGCAGGTGTGTTACTATAAGTACTTTTTCAATCACCTTTCAAATGATGCTAGTACAACATTCGCCATGTTCCTAGAAAATGCTAGGAAAAGAGATTGTGATATCAACAAGCCTATCGATAAAAGAGTAATGTTAAGTTTACTTAGAAAGTATTCAGATTTATTGTACGAAGACTTTAAACTGTTGGCCAATGGTAGTTTTGAGTTTACAGAGGTTCCTAAGCTGGTGTTTCCAAAGAAATTTTCTACAAAGACATATGACTATGACTTAACTGGTTTATTCACAGAAAAGGATATCACCAATCTCAAAATGATAGACACCTTCGATTACAACAAAATATTGACGCCTGATATTCTATGTAACTGGAAAATGCCATTAACTTTGAAGTATTTTGCACAAGAAAACGGGAGGTTCTTTGAGGTTTTCAAACCTTTCAAGTCTACGGACTTGTCAATAGAATATCATAATGTCAGGACAAACTTCAATTTCAAGACTTTAGAGTATAGATATGACCAACTGAAATTGGATAAATCTATTTCTAGTGCTTCTAAGTTCTGGAATGGAAACAAGCTACCTTCAGCAACAAAAGACTTGAAAAAGTGCAAGTACTGTGATTTCAATACTAAATGCCCGGTACCCAACCGAGATATGAAAACGGTCGGATCAGAATTGACCAAATTCTTGCAAACTACGGTTGCGAGTCAAGCATCAAGCACAGGGTAGAGGACATGTGAAGAATTATCAAAAGATAAGTAACCATCATCTAATTATTATCATCTGCAAATCCTTATTAATTTTTGGGTTTCGTTTACCACATACATCTTTGGGTGGCATGCAGGTGGTGATAAGACCCAGGTACACGTAATACTAACAAACTGCTATACAAAATTGACATAACGTTGTGGAATAGTTTATTAGATTAATGATTGAAGAAAATTTTTTCTGAGCAATTTTTCTGATTTTGACCTGCGATTTTTCAATTACTCTCAATAATTCTGGGGGAATTGAAAAAACCAATTTCTAATTTCATTATAAGATGTTTCGCCCATCTTAGAATCCGGAGTTGTTTTAGACAAGACCATATTCACTCTACATGAAGATCAAGGCAGTTTGTGGAACTTTTTTTCAAACTCTTTTAGTAAGTGTTCTTTGAGCCGCACAAAGCTGTTGCCAAAGTTCTGTCTACAATAACAACAAACCAAAGGACCTTTAACCCATTTGTCCAAAACTTTCGAGTCTCGCTCCAATCCCAGAGTTAATATGGGTTTCGAATGACCATTTCTTGAATCATCGGAAGAATAGTCTTCATAATCTTGTTCGTCAGAACTGTCACTTTTAGACTCTTGGTTCAAATCTGCAAATGGTACAAAAAACTTGGTATTGAACGAGTTGTAGTGCTTCTTGTGTTTCATGCATTTGCTTACAAAGTCTTTCGTCATGACATGAACATGTATGTTGCTCATTGAAGGTATGGAGTGAATTCCGGATTGGATGAAATCAGCCACATCTACCGGCTTGTAGCCCTTTTTGGTTAGTTCTTGCATCATCATCCTCACTGCTTTGTCTACATAGTGTGAAATTAACTGGTAAAAATCGTCATTTTTAAAAGCATCAATTGGATGCTCATTGGTGAACTCAGTAGATGTGGGAATCACTAAATAATGACAAATTGACTTGGGAAACTTATCCCGTACAATTACAACATTGTTATCGCTGAATACCACGCTGGGATCCGCTGGATTTTTAATGTATTGTTGTAGTGCCTGTCTAAACATAAACGAGAAAAATCAGTGTGAGAACAAATCGATTAAATATATACACTTCTATACCTTTCTCTTTCTAGGAGTAGCCACCACATTCTTTGGTTTGGCGCTGGTAGACTTTGCCTCCTTTTCTACCTTTTCATTCTCTTCTTCACCTTCTGCCTCCAATTTTTCGTTTTCCTTCAATTTCACCTGCTTCAACTCGTTGATAAACCAGATCACACTACCATATAACAAAGAGGCTATCACAAGCAAGTTGATGAAATGAATAGATCTAGTTACATAGATAAGCGCCAATAACGAAATTATCAACGCTATGAAACTTGCGTGTGTGGCAGTGATGAGTGCTGGAGTGGTTCCAGGAGTGAAAACAGACTCCCACAATTCAACAAAGAATGACATTTCTTTACTAGTGTTGAAGTACAATCAGATAATCGCGACCAAAAAATTTTTCTCATTTTTACTACTACTTGAATATGTCAGCGTTTGATGATAGTTACATTACCGATGATGACGACGAATTGTGTCCATTATGTGTTGAGGAAATGGATATTTCCGATAAAAACTTCAGACCATGCCCTTGTGGATACCAGATTTGTCAGTTTTGCTACAATAACATTAAACAGAGTCCTGAGTTGAACGGAAGGTGTCCAGGTTGCAGAAGACTTTATGACGACTCCACGGTTGAATATAAGACAATCAGTCCAGAAGAATATAAAATCCAACAGTTAAAGCGTGAACGTAGAGATAGGGAAAAGAAACAGAGAGAGAAAGAAAAGAAGGAAAACGAATTGGCGAACAAGAAGCACTTGAGCGGTATAAGGGTGGTGCAGAAGAACTTGGTTTATGTCACAGGATTGAACCCACCTCCAAACAGTGGTGTGGATGACTTGACATCTATATTAAAGAGTGATAGATACTTTGGAAGATATGGTAAGATTCTGAAAATCGTTATCAATAATAAGAAATCATTACCAGTCTCAAACCCACATCATTCAAACCCAGGAATTGTAGTATACGTTACTTATGTTAAGAAAGAGGATGCCTTGAAATGTATCAATGATATGGATGGGTCTCTTTTGGATGGAAGAGTGTTGAGGGCTGCTCATGGAACTACCAAATACTGTTCGTCGTACTTGAGAGGACATCCGTGCCACAATCCAAACTGTATGTTCTTGCATGAGCCTGGTGAAGAGGCTGACAGTTTCACCAGAAAGGACTTGAGTACCCAACAAGGTATTAAAATGATGAACAAAGCTAGGGACGATGAAGATGCTTTGAACGAACTTGAAACCATTAACCATACCAACAGCGGTAATAATAATTCTAGTGCTGTTTCCACTCCTGTTGCTCCACATTCTACCTTGGCAGGTTCGGGTTCTACTACAAACTTGGCTACACATGGTAATGGCAGTAGTCTTGCCATACATAACGAAACTAACGAGAGCGAACACATTGTTTTACCTGTAACTGCTGGATGGGGAGCTAAAACTAATACCGCTTCTCCATCTATCGCTAATGTGCAAATTACTAATGCTTCTGCGTTCCCATCATTGGGTGAAATAAAGGAGAAACAACCGCAGAAGGTTCTTAAAAAGAAGAGAAAGGATTTGGTCGACGAAAGTGACAATGATAGTGATTCCGCCATTCAATTCTTGGATGATGTTACCGATAGCTTGACTAAGTTGACTGTTAAGAAGCAAGATTTGGTTGTTAAATTCCGTAACAATGCTGAACTGAATGAAGGAAAGATTCTTCCATTATTTGAATTTGATTCAAAATTGGGTAAGAAATTCAACAATATCGATCAAGATAAACTCTTGGCTAAGAAGATCATCGAAACTATGTTGTTGAAGCCTATCAAATCTTACCATTTAGCTTACCAGAACCACCCCATAATCCAACAGCAGCAAATGATGGCTAAACCTGACCAACAGCTCTTGTTGCAACAATTACAAAGACAAAGAGAAGAACAGCAAATCCAGCAGCTTCAAGCCCAAGCTGCTCAGCAAGCCCAACAAGTGCCACAGCAGGTTGCTCCACAACAACCTGTTGCAATGCAACAGCCAAGACAGGTGAGCCAGACTCCTCCAGGTTTAGGAAGACCAGACTCTTCCAGTTCACAATTATTGTCACAGTTGATGAGTGGTAGAAGATAATATATTGGAGTTAGTTAGACGTGTATATTAATGTATGTGTTGCATTCAAGTTTTTGTACGCAGAATTGGTAAATACTCTATAATACTTTTCATTCTTCGCAGTAGATGAAAGATGTCTTTTATTTCACATTTATCAATATCGGGTATTCGTTCTTTTGTTAGCGAACAACCTGAAACCATAGAGTTCAAAGCGCCGTTGACTTTGATATGTGGTCAAAATGGTAGTGGTAAAACAACTATAATTGAGTGCTTGAAATATTCCACCACTGGTATTTTACCACCCAACTCAAAAGGTGGAGCGTTCATCAACGACCCAGTGTTACAATCCAAAACCACCACAAATGCTCAGATAAAGGTAGGATTTAAAGGAGTCACTGGTGAATCCTTCATTGCTACCAGGACTATGCAATTGACTAAAAAGAATGGGAAAGCCACCTTCAAAACGATAGAAAACCAGTTGAGTAAGATGAAAGACGGCAAGAAAGTCAATGTAAGTGGCAAGGGATTCGACTTCGACAATCAAGTTCCTTCGTACCTAGGCGTATCAAAGTCTATTTTAGATTATGTCATATTTTGTCATCAGGACGAGAGTTATTGGCCTTTGAGTGAGCCTAGTTTGTTGAAGAAGAAATTCGATGATATCTTCCAGGCGTCACAATTCACGAAAGTCATTGAATCTTTGAAGGCTATCAATAAAGAAGTCACTACAGACGCAAAGCTTATAGAGAAATCAGTGGAGTATTTATCCAATGACAAGAAAAGAGCTGATAAGCTTGTACATGAGTCTGACGACTTGAATGGGAAGGTAAAAGATTTGGAAGCATCTAGAAAGGCAATTGCTCTGAAAAGAATCGTTTCTGAGATGGAATCAGAAGAGTTATTCAAATCTAATCAAGATTTTCAAGCTATAATCAGTAAGCACGAGCAATTACTTTATACAAAGCAGTCTTTGGCCCAACAATGTGAAAGATTGGAATTATCCATTGAAATTTATCCTGAGTCTTTAGATGAATTGATGTTCAAGTTGAATAATTTCAATGATCTTCTAGATGAGCTGAACAAAACCATTTCTGTTCTTACTGCTACGAACAAGGACTTGAACTCGCAGGTTAATGAAGAGAGGTCGAAATTAACCGAGTTGAGCAAATTGGAAGGGTTAATGAGTTCAAAGAAAACACAATATAACGAAAATGTATTGAAATTTACTGCATTGACAAATTTGGATAGACACGCTTATCAAAAACGCTTGGAGCTGGAACTTAAGGCCGCTGAAGTAGAACTTACAAAGTTCAAAAAGGGATCAGGTGCTAAGAAAGAAGAAAGGAACAAGGTCTTGCAAAATATCTCCGAATTGGTATCAAATCAACACAATTTCAAGCAGATAAAGTTGGACTCTAAGTCTGACATAATTGCTAAGATCAAGAAGCTTAATGCAGAAATTAATGCTTTAGATCTTAACGAAGACGGTTTGGATTTCGAGAAGAATGAATTAAAAGATTTAAAGATGAAACTTGATGAAGCAAGGTCTTCGGGATTCATAGATTCCTTAACAAGTGAACTCGAAAAGTCAAACGAACAGCTTTCAACTCTTGAAACTGAGGTTGAATCATTAAGTAAAAAGATCCAGGCATATAATATTAACAAAGAAACTATGATTAAAATTAAGTATTTGAAGGAAAATTCAGAACAAAAGGAAGCGAGTATCAACTCAAATTTAGAAAAGATTTGCAAAGTAGTCCAAGTTGATAAAAACTCGTATGAATCTCAATTCAATACCAAGTTTCAATCTCTCAATAATGAGTTCCAGAAATACAAGAAGATTAATGACGACACTAATAACGAGAAGAATTCCAAGCAAGTTTTGATTAGTACAAACGACTATCAAATTGACACTAAAACTAAGCAGCTTGAGGAAACGAGATCCAAGATTCTTAAAGTAATTCAAGAATCAGAAATCGATGAATACGAAATAATCACAGAAGAGCTCGAAGAAAACTTTCAAGACAGCTTGGAATCCCTCAACACTTATGAAATATCCAAGAATTTCAAGATCAAGGCCATTGAAATCGGCAAGAAGTCACACAGTTGCTTTATGTGTCACACTTCCTTTGATGACAAGGCACTTGGAGAGTTTCTTGAGCTATTGCAGAATGATGTGAACAAGTCAAATGAAGAATTTCAAGAAAATTTTGAATCAGCAAAAAGAGAGCTTGAAGCACATAAGTCGATTTCAACAGAAATTGTCAAGTTTAGAACAATTACTGAAGAATTGAAGGTACTCACTGAAAAGCAGGTTGATCTTTCCAAAACTCTTAACAGTATTAATGAAATCCTTGTGGAAAATGATATGAACTTACAAGAAGCAAGAGACAAACTTGACGAAATTGAAGACCTAAAAGGATTAATATCCGAACTTAAGAAAGATTTCTCTCAGATTTTCAATAACAACCAAAGATTAAAAAGCTTGGACCAATCTTCAAATGAGAGTTCTTCCCAAGTGGTGTCTTTGGATGAATTAAATAAATTGCAAAATGATAAGAACCTTCAATTAAAGAGCCTCCGTGTGAAGATCAATCAAGATGTGAACTTGAAGCATCAGAAGGAAAGAGAGCTTGCAAAGTTAGAGGGAATTGTGAAAGATAAAGAAATCAACATCAAAAATATTGAGAGTAGTTTGAACAAACTCACACAAACAAAGACACAAATAGGTGAGTTCAGGAACGATATAGAAGTTATCAACACCCAAATCGCCGAAATCCTGGAGAAATTAGAGTCAGTTACTTCCGAAAGAGATACCGAAGAAACTAAGAATATTGAACTATTTAAACATCTTGATGAAGAAGAAGTCAAGTTGTCAAAAAGCTTCGAAATTTTGAAGAATGATTTCAACAGTACTTCTTCATTAGTGGAATCTTTAGATTATTTTGAAGAGCATGAGCTGCCGTTAATTGAACAGAATAAGAAAGATATCGAATTTTTGAACTCCAGAATACAAGAGTTGACTTCTAAATTGGATAAAAATGTGGCCGATCTAAAGGCAGTTGAAAAGACGGTCAGCGAATCTGCCAATGTGAAATCCATCATAAGAGACAATATCGATTACAAGACTTTTAAGAATGATTTGGCTAGTGTAGACCAAGAAATCAAAGACTTGGATATCGAAGACGCTGAAAAAAGGAAGGAAGAATACTTAGCACGAGCAGAGAAATTAAACTCAATGATATCTGAATTAAATGCAGAAGATGCAGGTAAGCTAGGAGAAATAAGACAGATAAATGAGAACATCAAATCCTTACAAGCAAAATTGGATACGGACTATAAAGATATCATTGAGAGATACCATGAAAGCTGGGTTAAATTGCAGACTCATTTGTTAATATCTAAGGATATTGCTAGTTATTTCAAATCTATTGACAACGCCATCATGAAGTACCATAGTTTAAAAATGGGAGAAATCAATAAGATCTTGAAAGACTTGTGGATGAGAACATACAAGAATGCCGATATTGATTATATCTCGATCAAGTCGGATGTTAATACTCAAGCAAAGGGAAACCGGTCTTACAATTATAGAGTGGTAATGCAAAAGGGTGCTGAAGAATTGGACATGAGAGGTAGATGTTCAACTGGACAAAAGGTATTAACCAGTATATTAATTAGGTTGGCATTGGCAGAATGCTTTGGTTCTAATTGTGGTATCATTGCTTTGGATGAACCAACTACTAACTTAGATGCTGAAAATGCTCAATCTTTAGCTATTTCCTTGAATAATCTCGTTGAGTCTAGAAGAGAACAATCTAATTTCCAATTGATTATCATTACACATGATATGGAATTTTTAAGTTACATGAAGCAAGGGAAATTCATCAACAATTTTTATAAAGTATCAAAGGACGAGAACTTGTTTTCTAAGATTAGATCATACCCAATTGAAGAGCTTGAAGAGTTTACTCATGAGTGATAAACTTCTTCCAAAAAACTATCCTTGCTTATCCAGTTCTTTTCTAGCCACCTTTCTATCTTATAACGGCTGTGGGATATTTTTGCTAAATTTCTGAACTTTACATCGATGTTTACTACTATCATGTCATTGCTAGCAAAGATTTCTATTAGACTGGGGTTGCAGAACACCTTTCCTTGGGATTGAGTATGTTTATAGTAATAAATAGTTAAGTCGTACAACTTGTTAAACTTATAATTATTCCTTGAGTGTACCAGAGTTATAACGTTGTAAAAACTGGAAAACCTAGGATATAATACATTTTTCAAGACAGGTAGATAGTATTTTTCACTCTGTAGGCGTTGAAGGTTTGCAGAATCCTGTGTAAATATGTTGACCTCGGGAAATAATACCAACCATTCTGTTTTTCTACTTTTAAAGAGTTTTTCGAAGAAAACTTCTGTCAAAGTTGAATCTAGTTCCCAATTTTCGTCAATTTTAGCCAAATTCATAAGTATTTTTAGAGTTGGAATTTTCCAGATTAGAAACCAAGTAAAAAAGTTAACTGCAGGAACTTCAATATCGCTATTAGCAAAGTAAATATATCTTGCTAAATAGTTGACAGCTATATGGTCAACTAAAGACTGATGGTTACTTAAGAAAATTGCAGATTCTGAGGTAATTGCATCACCAGTAATTTCAAAATGAACATTATTCAAGCTCTAGAGGTCAGTAAGAAATTATTCCTAAGGAAAGGTGACACTTACGGCAAAGTATATACATGTATCCCAAAACATGGAACAGCAATTCCGTCTGATATCAATTGATGCTTCTGGAAATATGTAACTGGCTAGAGAACAACAAACAGAAATGTGTTGGTAGATTATCAATAATCCCAACAAGACCGCCCATACAAATAGACCTCTGATTTTTTGAACTACAGTCATCATGGTTGGATCCTCTTCAGGAAACAAACCCAAATGCTTTATTAACTCTAACATGATCCACAAATAAATTTGATTTCGCAACCTCTTCTAACAAACTTGCCTCATCTCAAAAAAAATTTAAAGATGTCACGTTTGATTGTAAGGGGATTACCCAAGTATTTGAAAGAAGACAAGTTGAAGAGTCATTTCTCTAAACAGGGAAATGTCACTGATGTCAAGTTGATGAAGACTAGAAATGGAGAGTCCAGAAGGTTTGCCTTTATTGGATATAAATCTTTAGAAGATGCAGAACAAGCGGTTCAGTTTTTTAATCAAAGTTTCATTGATACAGCCAAAATTGATGTGGAAATAGCCAAAACCTTCGCTGACCCAACTGTTCCGTTGTCAATGAAAGAGAAGAGAAAGAGAGATGTCGAAAGGATTCGTCAAAAAGAAGACAGATTGGCTCAACAGGAAGAGCAGAGACAATTGAAGAAACATAAAATGGCTAAATCAAAGATTGATCAAGAAATAGAAAGTAATCCTAAATTGAAAGAATTCATTGAAACCTTGAAGCCATCCAGTCAAAGCAAATCCTGGGCAAATGATGACTTAGCTGATGGTTCTGGTGCACCTTCTACAAAGGCATTGGAAGAGGCTTTAGAAGGAAAGAACACAGAGAAACCAGAAGTAGAAACCTTAAACGTGAAGGAAAATGCCAGTGATGATGAATATGAAGACTTTAATGCCAACGAAAGGGATGAAGAGGAGGAGGAGGAGGAAATGATGACTTTGAGTAAACCTGAAGATGAGGAGGTGACGATGCAACAGGATAGTGAAGAAACTAATGCTGCTGCCAAAAACGAAGATGTTTCTGATCTTGAATGGCTTCAAATCAAAAGAAGACGTATGATCGAAAATGAAGAAAGGATAAAGGAACTCGAACAACAACAGCAAAGGAGGCGTGAAGCACCTACCAGAATAAAATCGACTGAACCTGAAGTTGATCCTAAAGAAGTAACCATTACAAAAATAAGAGAGACTGCTCGTCTATTCATCAGAAACATCTTATATACCTCAACTGAAGAAGAATTTCGTGAATTGTTTAGCACCTATGGAGAGCTTACTGAGGTTCATATTGCTGTGGATACAAGAAGTGGTAAGTCAAAGGGATTTGTGTATATACAGTTTGCTAATGCCGAAGATGCTGTAAATGCATACGAAGCTTTGGACAAACAGATATTCCAAGGTCGTCTATTGCATATTTTGGCAGGTGAAAAGAAAAAAGATCATAGATTAGATGAGTTTGATTTGAAGAACTTGCCATTGAAGAAACAAAGAGAATTGAAGAAGAAAGATCAAGCTTCCAAAACACAGTTCAGCTGGAACTCCTTGTACATGAATCAAGACGCGGTGTTGGAAAGTGTAGCATCTAAATTAGGAGTTTCCAAGGCAGTCTTGATTAATCCACAGAATTCTGATTCTGCTGTTAAACAAGCTTTGGCTGAAGCCCATGTTATTGGAGATGTCAGAAAGTACTTCGAAGATAGAGGTGTTGACTTTACCAGTTTCGATAAAAGAGAAAGAGACGACAAAATCATTCTCGTTAAGAACTTTGCATTTGGAACTACCATCGAAGAGATTGGGGAAATGTTCAACCAATATGGTGAAATCAAGAGGCTTTTGATGCCACCATCTGGAACGATTGCCATAGTGGAGTTTCGTGATATCCCAAGTGCAAGAGCTGCATTTACCAAGTTGGCTTACAAAAGATTTAAAAAGAGCATTTTATACTTGGAGAAAGGACCTAAGGACTTATTCACTCGTGAACCAATTGCAAACGAAAGCATAGATATTAAAGAAAAATCCAATGCAGTGGAAGTCAAGGCGAGTGCCAATGATATCATGAGTGAAGTGAAGGATTCTGAGGAAGAAAGAGCAGTTGTTGATGGTCCTACGGTTTCCGTATTCGTGAAGAATTTGAATTTCTCCACCACTACCAAGCAACTTGCAGAAGTATTCGAGGCATTGCCTGGATTTGCTGTTGCATTGGTCAAAACCAAGCCAGATCCAAAGAAAGAGGGCTCTACTTTGAGTATGGGTTTTGGATTCGTTGAATTCAGAACCAAGGAAGATGCAGACAAAGCCATTGCAGTTATGGATGGACATGTATTGGATGGGCATAAGTTGCAGTTGAAACTATCCAACAGAACAAGTGGGTCTTCCAACAAGAAAGAAAGAAAGAACAACAAGTCTTCTAAGATCATCATCAAGAACTTGCCATTTGAAGCTACCAGAAAAGACATTGTGGAATTATTCGGTTCCTTTGGACAGGTCAAATCTGCCAGAGTTCCAAAGAAATTTGATAAATCTGCCCGTGGTTTCGCTTTTGTGGAATTTAGCTTATTGAAGGAGGCCGAAAGTGCTATGAACCAATTGGAAGGTGTACATTTACTTGGTAGAAGACTCGTGATGGACTATGCTGAGCATGATGCCGAAAACGCTGAAGCAGAGATCGAAAAGATGACAAAGAAAGTTAAGCAACAGTTTGCAACTCAACAGTTGGCAGCACAAAGATTGGCCGGTCAAGGTAAGAAGCTTGATCTTGATGAGGATGACGAATAGTGCATTGTATAGTAGTAATAGAGTATTCTGTAGTATAATTTTGCCCTACTGAATATGCTCAGTAAAGTTTCATTTCTAACCTTCGCATTTGCAGAAGTACATACACGGAAGGCAAAAATGAACAAAGTCATGTTGTTCAGATTGGTAGGGTTAAATAAACCCAATTTCTTTAACAATAGAAACTTGGTTTCGTTTTCAAAGCAAATAAATAAGGCAAAGCCAGCTTACAATAAGTCAAATCTCCAAATCCTTCAGTCTTCTTTGAATCCATTCAAGTTCAGTAGATTCTTTTCTACCACTAAGCAAAGCAATATATTCAGGAAAAACAATACATGGAGCAACTATAACAAGTACTACGGAAACTCACAATGGGACAAATTGAAGGGACCAGCTATTTTCACGGGATTGTTTTTATTGGGAACCACCTTCCTTGTACCTGTGCTATTTGACTACACACCTTTATCTGTGTATAGAAGAAGTCCTCTGTTGTTGGTGTATTCAATCATTGGGTTGAATGGTTTGGTGTTCTTGATGTGGCAATCTCCATCATTCTTCAAGTTCCTTACAAGATACGGGTTGTTGTATAAAGACAAGGTGTATTCCAACTGGTCGTTGTTGGGTTCAGCATTTTCCCATCAGAGCTTTATGCATATATTTTGTAATATGTTTGTGTTGCAATCGTTTGGTACAACCTTATGTGGCATCATTGGTCCTGCCAACTTCCTTATCATGTACCTTAATTCAGCTGTGATTTCGTCATTTGTTTCCATACTTGTTCCTACTTTAACTCGTACTTCCTTGGCAGTGGGATCTTTGGGTGCATCTGGTGCTGTTTTTGGAGTGGTGGCAGTGTTTTCTTACTTGATTCCACATGCTCCCATTGCTTTGTTCTTCATTCCAGTACCGGGGGGTGCATGGTTTGCTTTCTTAGCTTCTGTTGCCTACAATGGTGCTGGTATATTTTTCAAATGGGGCTCATTTGATTACGCTGCTCATTTGGGTGGTTCTTTGGCAGGTGTTCTCTACGCTTGGTGGTACAGTAAGAAGATAAAAGAGAGAAGAAACAGAGTCAGAAAGCTGGTGGTGTGGTGATTTTAATGTGATTTATATAAGAGAAGGGAACTGTAAATAGAGAAATATATCTTTAAATGTCATTCATGCAACTATGGTACAAAATTAAAAGGAAACTAAGCAAAAGAAACCTTCTTTTTCTTCTTACTTGGTTCTTCGTTCTCTTCGTTTTCTTCTGCTTTTCTAGCTTTGGCATTCTTTCTTCTGTTGATTCTTGCCACTGAAGCCTTGTTCTTAATCTCGGTCTTCTTATCTTCTAATTTAGCATTCTTAGACTCCTCTTTTCTTTCGATTTCTTTTCTTCTCAATTCTCTAATCTCTTCCAATCTTCTTGATTTCTCCAACTTGCTTTCATTTACCTGATCGTACTTGTCATTAATGGACTTTACTAACAAGTTAAGAGTCAAGGAGTCTTTGTCGTCCACGAATTTTTTTCCCTTTTTCCCTTTCTTCACTTTCACTCCAGGAACAATGGCCCTATTCAAGGTGGGTATATCTAATTGCTTCTCGTTGTACTCCTTACCATTATGAGCACCATATAATCTTATTTTTGCTTGTTGCTTTTTAACCTGTTCCTTTGTCAATGTTCTTTTCTTCGATTTTGGGGTTAATTTAGGCTGTGATTCCAAAAGATTTCTAGCCAAAGAATCGCTAGTAACCTCTGATTCAACAGACCTCGTCTTGTTTTGGGAAACAGATCTTTTAGCTGTCTTACTTTGTCTTGGAGCCATTGAGTAAATATTTGAGATGAGATGAGCCAAATCTCGCTGAAAAACTTCAAAATCAAGTCACGTGAGTTGTATGGTTAGGTATTCGTAATGGTTCAAGCTTATCGTGGATACATGTAAAATCGTTATACTTCTTTGATATGATCCTTGGAGGTCACATTACAGCCTCTTTGGGGGTTCTACGCCTGTTATTTCGAATTACGGAATTTTCCAGATTATAGATAAAGGCTCGCACAGATAAAGAACTCACCGATCACAGAATAATATTCAAGGATATCCTATTGAAATGAAAGAAGATTACGATGTCACAAGTATTGCTGACGGTGTACGATTCAACTGGAATGTTTTTCCTAGTACTAGGCTCGAAGCATCTCAATTGCTGGCACCGATAGGGTGCCTTTATACCCCTTTGCATCAAAGACCACAAGGACTTGAACGAATTCCAGTATTACAGAAATTGCCGTTACAATGTGAAGCTTGCCATAACTACATTAATCCATATATTAAGTTCGATAGAGCTAATAAAATGTGGTGGTGTCCTTATTGTGAGCAGAAAACTCCGCTTCCCAAAAGCTATCCCATGCCCCAACAAGATTCGTTGCAAGATTGGCCTGTTGAATTGCAACTTTCTTCCACTACTGTGGAATATGAGCTTCCTCAAGATGCCAGTGTCTTTTCGGAAAACTATAACCCTACTTATATATTCGTAGTGGACTCATACCAAGAAGTAGATGAAACTCACCATGCCAATAATTCATCTTTTGCTACCTTGAAAGACTCAATTTGTAATGCCATTGCAAACCTTCCTGAGAACTCAATGATAGGATTGGTTTCTTTTGATGAACATGTTACTTTGCACAAGTTGGAATCCAAAGATTCAATAGTACTTACCTCCGGTGATATTCTTAACGTGGACCTCGAAGCTAATACAGCTAATGAAAAGAAAGTTCAACTATTTGAAAACCAAACAACTAAACATTTGTTGTCAAAATTGGGACTAGTATCAAATTACTTAGCTGATTCAGTCAAGAATAGTCCTGTTGTTTGTAATAACTACTTAGTTACACTCACTCAATCGAACAAGGAGAGCATTTTAGCCTACGTTAGATCATTAAGGCCCAAACTAACGAATACCTTCAAGCCGCCAAGGGCAACGGGACTCGCTATTTATGCAACTTCAATCATTTTGGCAAAGGCATCATACAAGGGATTTCTTGGAAATATGTGCATATTTACAAGTGGTCCATGCACTAGTTTTCCTGGTAACATCATAGACCTTAAGTCGAAAAGTTCATTGAGAAGTCATAGTGACATTGCAAATTTCGAGATCCCTCAGTTCCTTAGTTCACTGAAGTTCTACAAAACCTTGTCTTTGGTAGCTAGTGGTTTATCGCTTGAGAACGCCAGTGCCGTGATGAGCAAGGTGTCAGGAAAGGAAACAGATTATCCTGTAGATGTTAACTCACCCAAATGGAAAGTTGATATTTTCACAGGCTCTTTAGATCAAGTGGGAATCTACGAAATGAGGTCGTTGGCAAGCCATACTATGGGTTCTCTTTACTTGTATGATAGCTTTAACAGTCCACAGTTTGGTCACCAAGTTTTAAAGCACTTCAATCCGGAAACAATTGATTCCTTTATATATAATGCAACGTTGACAGTCAAGACGTCACCAGCACTTAAGGTTTCCAGAATGATTGGCCGTGGTCACAGTCTTCCTTCGTCTTATCAGGCAGAAAAGCATATTGATTTACATCACCAGAAGATATCGGACCAAGTATTGAGATATGACTCTAGTACAAAGAAAAAGAACTTCACCAATAAGTGGTTATTTAATACTTTGAGCGAGGTGGATACCGTATCAATTTACTTCGAACCAGAAACAGCGAGTTCAGCCTCCAGTTTGGATGCTGATGGAGTCAAAGAATTTTTTGTCCAATTTCAACTCAAGTATTGGGATGCCAGATCAAAGACTTGGAAGTTACGGTTGTGCAATGTGAATAGAAAATCAACATTGTTCTACTTGAATGCCAATAAAGTTAAGATGACTGACAAGTCGGTGAGGCTCGTCAATTCCAAGAGTAGTGTGATCAAAGAAAAGGAACTTTTGGCTAGTTTTGATGAAGATGCTTTTATCATACTATTGACTAGGTTATTGTTGGATAAAATAGATAGCACACTTGGATTTGAGAAATTCGACGACATCATTAAAGATTTAGATAGGGTATTGATCAAGTTGCTTTTCTACTTTGGTGGAATATCTTTGAGTGTTAAAAGTTCAGGAGAATCGAATCCTTATTCCAATTTACTTTCTAATATAGTACAGAAATATGCTATAAATGATAACTTCAAGAACTTGCCTTCGTTAGCTTACAATTTAAGAAAGAACCCACAATTAATAAGAATTTTCAACTCACTGCCTGATGAAACAGCGTACTACCATGATTGGTTTTTTAGGTTAAATTGTGGACTTTCTAGAGATATTATTGAACCAAAACTATATCAAGTTGACAACCAAGGTAATAGCAAGCTTTTGTCGTTGGATTCCGAAAATATGACGCAATGTCCGAAAGATTGTTTTATTATAATGGACTCCATTTTCAGTATCGTCATATACAGCAATGATCCAGATAGATTGAAGCTACATCATTCGGACAACAGCTCGATGATCTACAATAGAGACAATTCGCTAGAAGTACCATTGAAGTTCTTAGATACCTTACCAGCTAGACCAATCTCACCAAAGTATGTTGTCACTCAAAAAGACCATTCTCAGGCCAGATTTTTGCTTGCCAGGTTAAACCCAATTGAGGAAACATTAGAACAGAACCTTGCAAAGCTATCAGTTGCAGAAGAAAAGCCAACTGGTTTTTTCAGCTTTTTCAAACAGAAGTCTTCATCAACAGAGAAGATTTACAGTTTATTAACCGACGATACCAGTCTTGACACATATTATAGTGGATTATTACAAGAGGTGAAGAAATATAATGTTGCAGATGGAAATTAAGTATTGTCAATAATAATAAATAATTCAGATCTCGGTGTATAATACATAAAATCAAAACGAAGATATGAACTCGATTACAACATTGATCATCTCTTCTACCGCATCAGGATCGTCTACTGTATGGTTTGCGTTTTTCAAAACTCTACTCATGGAACTCCAATACTGAGAATCTGTAGCATCTTCCCATCTTCCAAGTAACATTTGCTTATCTAGACTTTCAGGGGCAAATTGTTCACTTTCTCCGTACAAAACTAATAGAGGTTTGTTAATCTTCCCATACATAGTCTTTAATTCCTCATCAGAGAAATAACTAGAAAAGAAATCATCGTCTCCTCTTTTCAGAAATAAGGAATAAAATCTGTATGCAGTGATAGGAGTGCCAAAAGCTACCTTGGTGAACTTTGGTGGTAGCATCAGGTCAGCAAGATCCGTAGTGATATAATTTTCATAGACTTCTTTACACATTGAATCTAAGTTCTCTTCGCCTGCAAACATGGCCACAGCTTCCCTATCTGACACCGGAGCTTGTAAAATACCACCATCAACAGCCATTGACTTATCAAAGTTAGGATCCTGAGTGAATTGAGTCAAGTAGCGAAAAATATCTTGACATCCAGTCAGGTGTCCCATAAGTACAATTTTCTCTCTTGATCCACCTTCAGGAGATCTTAGGTGGGAAATTAATTTTCCCATCTCCTTATTATCTTTCTCTAAAGAGCTCTGAGCCCATCCAATGTATGAAGAAGTCATAAGTATTTGCACTAAGGACCATTGGCCATTACTGGAACTCTCAAGAACCTTTGCAAGCTTGGGTAGATAATGTACAGTCATGAGTCCATCTGAAAGACCACCCATGAAAACAAGCACGTTTGGTGCAATGGTTTCGGAGCAGCTAAACTCAAAAGCTGTCTTCTTTTTGCTATACTCGTGAACTGTACCTTTGACTGCCATTTATCACTTGGGTGTTAATTTAGAATGCCTCACTTTTAGATAAGGGTTGTAGTGTGCCAACCGCTTGGTTTGTTAGCGCGAAACAGGAAAAGTGTACCTGAAGAAACTCCACCAAAGCTGTGCAATCGAATTTGGCTATCAAACTGAACATTCAATCCCGTCTTCCACTTGCTGGTAAGAACAAAATCATTTCGCTGTATATTCTTGCATATAAGTTGACTGAGATTTAAAACCCTCCACTTCTAACGTATTCCTCAATACGTTTCCCAGTGCTACAACAAGTTGTTTATAATGTCCATTACTACCAACGATTCATTCTTGCAATGGGATCCTGCTCAGGTATCCAACTTTATCAATTCATCGCTTCCTGAAAATGATGCTTATGGCAAGCACTTTTTAGATCACAATATTGAAGGATCTTTGTTACCCTTCATAACCACCTCCCATTTGAAAGAGATTGGAATAAATCATTTGGGAACTAGGCTAGCTGTAAAGAAAGCGATTTCAGACTTGATTAACCTACACTATGAGAAACGTCCTCCGAAATCTTTCAATGATCCGGAATATAAAGTAAGTAATATCAATATCAACAATAACTTTATCAACTTCGAGAGTTTGAGTTTGGCGACGATATTGATGAAAGATATGATTAAAAAAGTCACTATAACCTTGCTGAGCCAAAATTTGCAAGATATTTCTCCTACTGACGGTCAGCAAATGGACGTAAAAAAGTTGAATGACAACTTTTTAAGGTTGAAAAGTGATTTGATTCCTGTTATAAGATTATTGAAAGATTCCAAGCCCTTGCCCACACCAACGTTGGACCCAGGTCATGGCTCAAACCTAAGCAGTTTAGATTCACCTACATATTCTATTTCGAGTAATCATTCTGCCAGTAGTAATACCTTGATTGAAACTTTACATGACAGCGGATTACTTAGCGGAACAAATTCAAATAGGAATTCGAATCCATTACCAAGTCCTACGCAATCAAATAGATTCAGTAGTGGATCTTTGCTTTCATTGGGTACTGGAAAAGTTGCACAAGCATCTACTGGACCCAACGCTGTAAATAGTAACAGCTCCAGTACCATTGACAGCAGCTTCACTAGCACCTCAAGCAATACCATTACAACCATAAATTCGAACAAACCTAGACCTAAGCTAGTCGAAACAAACTCAACTGGCTCGGCGTCAACCTACAACCAAGTGGTACCAACCACTGCCATGAATAGTCAGAAGTCTTATAGAAAACGGTCGATATCTTCAGCAGCCCCTAACAATTCAACACCATCAGCCACACCTAATCCTAACTCTGGTTCATTTTCGAATACTGAACCATTAAAACAGTTGAGAGCATCATCTGACGATTCGTGCCTCAAGATCTTACAGCATGCTATGAAAAGACATCATATCCCCCGTGACGATTGGTCTAAATACGTTTTGGTTATCTGCTATGGTGATAAAGAGAGGATTTTGAAGCTAGCAGAGAAACCAGTACCTATATTCAAAGAATTACAAGAAATTGGAAAGCATCCTGCCATTATGTTAAGACAATTGGCAGAAACCACCACTGCCATTAATGCAAGTAACCATAACGAATTATATGAAGACTCAAGAATAGGAGATGAGATTCCGGGAGGAACGTTATAAACTATAGTTTTGTAGAATATAAACCTACGTCTCTTAAGTGTTCGGGCATATGCCCTGTGTGGCACGTGAATTTCTCTTGTGACTGTTTTCTTGGAAAATGAATACAAAAAAATTCGAAGTTCGCAGTGAAAAAAGGTAATAGCATCAGAAAAAAAATTTCAATCAAAGTTACACATTAATTAAACATGCCTCCAAAATTTGATCCATCTGAAGTTAAATTCCTTTACTTGAGAGCTGTCGGTGGTGAAGTTGGTGCTTCATCCGCTTTGGCCCCAAAGATTGGTCCATTAGGTTTGTCCCCAAAGAAGGTTGGTGAAGATATCGCCAAAGCTACCAAAGACTTCAAAGGTATTAAGGTTACCGTTTGTTTGAGAATCCAAAACAGACAGGCTACTGCTTCCGTTGTTCCATCTGCCTCCTCCTTGGTTATCACTGCTTTGAAGGAAGCCCCAAGAGACAGAAAGAAGGAAAAGAACGTTAAGCACTCCGGTAACATTCCATTGGAAGAAATCTACGGTATTGCCAGACAAATGAAGGAAAAGTCCTTCGGTAAGAACTTGGCCTCCGTTACTAAAGAAATTTTAGGTACTGCCCAATCTGTTGGTTGTCGTGTTGAAGGTAAGAACCCACATGATATCATTGATGCTATCAACGCTGGTGAAATCGATGTTCCAGAAAACTAATTAGCTTTGTAAAAATAGAATAATTAAATTGGGTCAAATTTAAAAACTTTATAATGAGACAACATTCATATATCTTAAATAAATAATTATTTTGAGTCAGGTCCAATTTCCAATATTTCATTGACCTAACAAATCCCTAAAGAGTTGTTTGCCGACACTCTGGTGCTAAATCATTATCAAGCGATAATGGACGTATTTGGTTCCTATTTTGGTGCAAACTAGATCAACTAGCTAACTACTCACCGTGGTAGCCGTTTCATGGCTATCATGGTCCATTTCACTAGCTCACATTCTCTTGTAAATTTTTTTAAAGCTGTAGTACCTACTTTAGTTCATGCTAGTGCAGTTCGTTTTACTATTAGGTGATAACATTTTGCACTAATTATAATATTCTTAAATCTGTGGTGCCTCTCTCAATCCCCCAGATTCGATTTTCAGTTTCTCATGTGCTCATCCTGTATTTAGTTTTGTTGAATCCTCCGCTATCAGTATTTATTTACAATTAAGAGTATTGACCATTCAGCTCTTCTGAAATCTATCTGAATCTTCACATTGTAACAGTCTCATATTTACGTTCATAGATGGCAGACTCAATAGGTATGTGCCCCAATTAGCTTCCGTTATGATGTTTGTTTTGATATACTAACAACCCAGATCGTGTGTTTGTGAAGGCAATCACAACAATTAGAGCATTGTCATCACGCTCCAACCATGGTGCTTTACCAAGACCACCTGCTGAAAGTCGTATAAAACTTTATGGGTTGTACAAACAAGCAACTGAAGGAGATGTGGAAGGCGTGATGGCAAGACCGGTTGGATTCACTTTGGAAGATGAAGGAGCCAGAAAAAAGTGGGATGCCTGGAAAAGAGAACAGGGATTGACTAAAACTGAAGCTAAAAGAAGATATATCTCTTATTTGATCGACACTATGAAGGTTTATGCTTCAGGAACTTTGGAAGCAAGAGAATTATTGGCAGAGTTGGAGTATCTATGGGATCAGATAAAGGATCTAGAGTTCTCTTCAGAAGAATTTGATCATGATCCTAGTATTCAATTTCCACCTCATTCTCCACTGTTACAATCTGATAGGCTTTCTACTGCAACTCCTTTACCCTTGCCAAGTACTTACTCCAATGGTTTAAAGAATAACTTGCAAAAGATATATAGTCATTCCAGAAGATCTACTATGCTTACAATCAATGATTACGTTCAACAACAAAGACAACAACATGGTATGCAACAACTGGGTAATTCGGTATATTCCTTACAACGAGAAACTGCCCATGGACAGGCACAGAGTCAGATTCTTCCTAGCCAAACAATCAAGAATGATAAATTGTCATATTCAATGCAATCTTTACCCTCGAATATTCATGGGATCACGCCTAACTCCATAGAAGACTTCAAGACCTGGCAAGGTGAAATTAATTTGATTATTAACAAGTTATCCAGAGAATTTGTCAACAAGCGTAACTCAACATCTAGTGATTCTGACCTGAGTGAATACTTGTTAGATCCTACAGAAAAATTGAAAAGAAGGGTAATAAGGTTATTGAAGTTTGTAGGATCTAATATCTTTAGAATCCTAAGAAGCTTTTCCATAAGTGTTTTGGCCATATTATTCATAGTATGGTGCATAAAAAAGAACGTCATTGTCAAACGTACCATTGTGAAAACTCCAATTGCAAATTCCCACAAAAAAACCGAAGAGTTGGTCATCAATATGGTGTTGAATACCAACGAGAACAAATGGTTCATTAGATTATTGAGCTTCATGAACAGTTTTGTTGGTTTTGTGTGATTTCTTTCTTAGTCGTTATCTTTGCTTTTTAAATTTTCAATCAGAGAGTTATACCACCTTTGTATTACAATAGCACCTAAAACATACACACAAAAAGTCATAGTAGAACAAATATATCAAGAGAAACGTACTGTATGTAGCCTCATCAAAAAGTGCGAGTGAAAAATTTCGAGATGAGATAGAGTTAATATGAATGTGCATCGTTGTAGATTTGTAGATTATATTCCCCACACCATCACGGCGATGGCATTTTCACATCCATCCACCACCTCCATTGCTCCAGATGTAAGGTTGGCTGTTGGAAGAGGAAACGGTGATATAGAGATCTGGAATCCAAAATATAACTGGGCTCATGAGCTTACCTTATATGGGTCCAGAGGAACTTCTATCGAGGGCTTATGTTGGGCAGTTGATGAAAAAGAACAGAATTCCCAGCCTAGATTATTTTCTATTGGTGGTTCCACATATATCACGGAATGGGACTTATCTACAGGGTTGCCTAAAACCAACTACGACTGTAATGTTGGAGTAATTTGGTCAATTTCCGTGAACGCTAGCGGCAACAAGTTAGCAGTCGGTTGCGATGATGGTTCTGTTGCCATAGTAGATATATCTGGTGGTTTTGGTAGCTTGGAGCATGGACTTATTTGTCAGAGGCAAGAACTGAGAGTATTGAGTATCAGATGGTTTGAAAACGATATGGTTGTTGGTGGTTGTGCTGACGCCAGAATCAGATGCTGGTCCACTAGTGCCAATGAGAGGGGAAGAATATTGGGAACCATGAGAGTTGACAAATCTAAAACTGAGAGCACGTTGGTATGGTCCATAAATGTGTTAAACAAACGTAAGCAGATTATAAGTGGTGATTCGACTGGGTCTATCAAAGTTTGGGATTTGGAAACTTTCACCTTGCTCCAAAGTTTTTCCACTCATGAAGCTGATGTCTTATGCATAGAGAATGATATTAACGAGGAGAAAATCTTTACCGCAGGTGTTGATAGAAAGATTCACCAATTTAATTTAATTAACATGAATAACAATAAGAATTTGAAATGGGTTCACAGTTACAATAGATTGTTACATTCCAATGATGTCAGAACTATGACTATTTTCGAAAGTAAAGGATTCAATTTGTTGCTTAGTGGAGGTGTGGAAAAGTCTATTGTTATCCAATCTGTCAATCAATTCCATGATGGTGACTACAGAAAATTAATCTTAAATCAGCAGCATTCTAATATAGCATTCAACAAGCTTAAAAATTTGATCATTATGTGGCAAGACCAAACCATCAAGATTTGGAAGATTCAAGCTCCAAAAGAAAACGGAAATCAAACTGAAGTTACATACAAATTGGTAAGCAAATTATCCTTGAGTGATGATGAAAATATTACCAGCATAGCAATCAATAAGGAAGGAAGCTTATTGTGTGTTTCCACTATGAATTCGGTAAAGCTCTTTGAATTGGTTCACAATGTAAAGAAGATCTCTGTCAACAAATTCAGAGATGAAAATTTCAACTCCATTATAAGTGGAAGCAAGCAATGCATTCTTTTTAAGGATACCAACTTGTTGATTTTGACTAATAATGATGAATTGTACCACTTCAAGATAGATATTCAAGAGAAAGCCATTGAATTGCAAACAGAAATAGAATTTAACGATTACGACATCAAGGCCGACTTGAATTACTTGAATAATATCAACAGATTAACTATGAGCATTAGTGAAGACGTATTGGCAGTCACAAGATTCAATGGAATTGTTGAAATTATTTCGTTGAAGGGGTCCTTTGAGCCTTATATATTGGCTAATTTGTCAACCAATATGCCTCACTTGGTTACCTTTACCAATAATAATTCCTTGGTTGTATTGACTCAAGATAACAAACTTCATGAGCTTAATCTTAAGAGCCAGAACTCAAAGAACTCAAAAAGTGCTTCCCTTGATTCGTTACTTTCTCTGTGGTCTAAGAGAAATAGTGAATTCTTGCCAAACCAATTCTTGACCTTGACGGATAAACCTGAAGGTATGTTTGTAGATGGTTCGAAGATTTGGGTGTTTGGAAAAGAATTCTTATGTTTCTTCGACTTAAGTTTGAATATTCCAATTGGTAAAGCATACAAGAACACTGGGATCTCCAAGAAAAGAAATAGAGATGGTTTGTCGATAGAAGATGATAACGATGAGGATGAAGAATCCACCATGATGGAATTGTCGTTGAAGCAAAGTCAAATGAATAGATTAAAGCAACTTCAGAATGAAGATGTGCAGTCTGAAGAAGAAAAGCCTTTCTGGATCAGCTCCAATTATAGATCAATTCTTTTCGCCGACAAGATTGATAGTAACGATATTGTTATTGTGGAAAGAACAGTAAGCAGTTTGAGCAGTCTTGCAGCATTCAAATTGCCCAAATTTAAAGTATAACAAATGTAGAATTAATGCACAGACGATTTTCATAAGTTCTATAATATTCTTAAGTTCTATATTTAAAAGATTCCAAGCCAGATAAATTATTTATTTTAAAGAGTTATCCAAAATACTCAATATTCTTCTACTCTATGATTCTTTATTAGCTCCCTTAGTTCGATGGCTTTTTACATACATACAACATCATTGGGGTGAACAACTTTTGTCTACCACCTTCAACCAAGTTAACCGCAGCATCTTCCAAAGCAATGGTGACTTGCTTAGAACCCTTTGGAGCCAACCCAATTTTTTCCATTAAACCAACAGCACCAGTAGTGATCAATCTACCGACTCTAGAGGTTCTGAAAATTGTAAAGTAGTCAAAAAGACCCTGGACATATTTGAATTCACCAGCCAAAGGGTAATACCATGGAATTTCGTCATCGACATCAGCCAAGTCTCTCTCAAATTGGACATCAAATCCAACATTTTTCAAAGCTTGCAAAGCTACAGATCTTGGATACATCTTTGGAATACCATCACCAACTTCGATTCCGTAAGCGATTTTACGATGTTCTTCGTTGGTTTCGTCATATTTGTCAGTCATGACCCATTCGTAGACACCGAAAGTTCCTCCTGGCTTCAAGACCTTGTAGATTTCGGAGTATACACCTTCCAACACTGGAGCATGAACAGTGGCTTCAATAGCGTACACGGCATCAAAGGTTTCTGGTTCGAAATCCATTTGCATGAAATCACCTTTAACAAAGGACAATTTGTGGTCCAACTTATAGGTCTTGGCGTAGTGGTTAGCCCTTTCAATCTGGTAGTCGTTGTTGTTCAAACCAACAACAGAACATCCGGTGAATCTACAGATTTCTCTAGCTGGGCCTCCAACACCACATCCAACATCCAAGACTTTCATTTCTTCGGTGATGTTCATCTTATGGGCCAAATAGTGTTCATGTCTAGCAGTGGCCTGGCGGAAAGCTTCGCCCTTGTAATATCTAGAAAAGTGAAAGGATGAGCCCCAACCATATTCGTAGAAATCAGTAACCAAGTTGTAGTAGTGGTGGGTCAACCTGTTGTAGTCATCCAATCTCTTATCTTCGTCGTCTTTGGAAACACCACCGTCCCAGTGCTTGAAGTAGTCGTCAGCAGCAACTTCACTGGCATTCTTTGCTTTGGCAATCAAAGCACTCAACCCACTCTTCTTGTAACTCTCACCATGCATTGCCTTAGCGAACTCGGAGTCCTTGGCGTTGTCTCTGTTGTACAATTTTTGACTTTCCATTTCTTACTACTTTGTTGAAAAATCTAGTAGATGTAGTTGAATATACGTTTTAAAGAGTGAATACAAAATAGTGAGAATATATATGTCCAAGCTAATTTTTCGTGTTTGGTTCTATCGTTTACCTCGTATATTCCTGCGCGTACTGAAAATTGAATCTTGGTCGTATACCGCATAAATCTCATAACTTACTCGGTATCTCCTGCACCATGAGATTCATCTATCGATCTATGTTCTGATCGTATGGATCCATTATCATCTACTTCCTCTGTTTCGGCTTCGGCTTCGGCTTCGGATTCAGATTCGGATTCTGAATGTGATAGTTCCTGCTGTTCGGCTTCGGATGGAGCTCTTTCATCAGCTGCTAGCTTAATGTCATTCTCATCCTGTTCCATGTCATCATTATCAAAATATACCTCTCCTATTTCCTCTTCTTTCAGTTCGAGTGCTTCCAATTCAACTGCTTTTAGCAAGTACTCGTCCACAGTAGTCTTAAACTTGGCAAAATTCCTATTTGTGAATGAATCTAGAACAAACTCTTCTTCAGTAAGCTGCTGACTTTCAATCAGGTGTTGAGTATAACTTATAGCCTCCAACAATTCGTTTAGCAAATCCGATCCTAGTTGTTCAGAAATGTTCATTTTGTTCAAATTGTTAATCAAGCTCTTCTTGAAGAACCTATTAGTGTGCTCAGACTCAATTGCCTTAAGGAATTCAAGTACCTGTATGAATGAGTTACTTCTGAATTCCATTAGTGTTTCTTTGTTAACTAAATTCAGGGGATCACACCAATGAATTAATTGCTGAATCACATTGTTCACAGATAAACTCTGAAAGATTGGAAAATTCACGCCATCTTTGTAGTTGAATAACCTAAGTAACAAGTCTCCACTGACCTTGGATATTTTATGTTGGTGCTTACCATGACTAAAAGCATAAACAGGAATACAAAAGGTCAAAGTTTGTCTTAATTGATGGTTTTCAATATTAAGCGGATTAAAATAGGTTATAATTAATTTTTCAAGCAATTGTTTGCTAATATCCACCTTCTCCACTTCTTCATCTTCTGATTCAAGCACATCAAACTTGGAGAAATCATCCATTATGTCAGCTAAAAATAATTTGCATAATCCCTCAGCAGTGGCGGCTTGCAAATCTGGCATGTCAGAGGAATCCAAGCAATCGGAGAATAAAAGTGCCAATCTTTCACTAGTTATCAACTTGTAGCTATTGATGTACACTTGAGCCAATTCGCTATCGTAGGCTGAGAAGTCAAACATAGACGAACCAAATGTTGAAAGTATATCAAAAATAGCTTTGATACTCAAAACTTGTATAGGCTCCTCGCATCTTAAAGTGATTCTGTACAACACCGAAAAGTTTCTAATTGAAACAGACTTATCAAGAATCGAAATTAAACCAATACATTTGACGCCCAATTCTCCAATCACCCGTTCTTTCGATCTAAGAACTGCTGGCTTTACTAAAGTATCGAAAATAGATTCCAAGGAAGGGTTGTCCTGAAGCGGACCTTGGATCAATTCAAGTAAGTGCTGCGTCACCAACAACCCTTGTATCAAAATTTCATCTGGGATTGATTTAGGCTCAATTTTTCTACGCTTACTCTTCTTAGCACTCTTAACATACAGTGAATTAAAATTTTCGTTGTCAAAGACATTTCCGATCTTGTTGATGTTGTTGGTGTAATCATCTGGTAGTCTATCGTCTTCATTTTCGTCACCATTTTCGTCACTGTGACTTTCATCAACGTCTTCTTCTCCTTCTTCGTCTACTTCGTCTTCTTCATCTTGCATGAAACCAGATATAGCTGAGTGAAATGTTTCGTCATTTTCATCCATTAAGGAATCTCTAATATCAGTGATAATTTCTGCTCCCATAGCTATAAAATCCCTTTGATTTATACTAAGTTTGCACAAAACTTTCATGTTCAACTCCACCAACAGATCAGGCAAATTGTCATTAGTCAAGCTAGATCTCACAATTTGCAACAAAGATCTCCTTGAGATTTCATCACCAAAGTCATAGTTCAAACTAATTTTGAGCAAATTGCTGATTATGAATTCCAATTGATTCAACTCATCCTTATAATTGTTGTACTCTTCCAATTGATCCTTGAAACTGGAGAAGCTTCTTACTCTATTTAATTTCAATATCTTGAAATCTTCTTCCAACTTTGACAACTTCAAAGCAATTTGCTCGGATTCTACATTAATGAATGGGTCATCTAGTATTTTGTTTCTTTCATCAGCAATACTTTGTAAACTGGAGTCAATATTTTCGAGAACACTTCTAAAATCCCTGTATCTGTTAATCAAGTCTCTATTTTCGTTGATTCTATTCAACCTTAATCTAAAATACTTCAATAAAACCTCGCTCAACTCGATAGATTCCAAGAACTTTTCGTCTATGAAACTAAAATACTTGTTGTCATTGAAATATTCAAATAAATTTCTCAAAAAGAACGAAGTTTCTACTGTTAATTCTTTCCATTGCAGGAGCTCAATATTATAGTTTTTGATATAATCAAAGTTTAACTCGAATAACTGTTTAATCAACATTTCATTGCTCTTAATTTCATCTTGGTTTAAACGCATTAGATCCAAGGGATCTAAAAACTCTGAAAAGCTCTTGCCTACCGAAACAAACCAAGCATTGAAAATTTTGATGGCGGTCATTTTCACCAGGGGATCACGATCATTCAAACCCCAGCTAACTAATTTAGAAAGCTGTTTATAATTTAATGCCCTAAAATCTTCGATCTCCTTCAAAATTCTGGAGTATACTAATCTTCGATTAATAGAATTGACATCTCTCGCTATTTCAAGTAGGTAGGGCATTGTAATCTCATTTTTAGTTAAATTAAGTAATGCAGCTCTTCTTACTTCCGGACTTTCATCTGTGGTCAATATTTCAATCAAAGCTCTGCTGGATCTATTTAAACCGGATAGTTTGTCATTCTTATTCTGCTTGTTCCTGCTTATAGAGTTCTCGTCATTTTCTTCAATATTGTCATCCATGTCGTTCTCATTCTCAGAATCAAACCCTTCGTAGTTGATTCCTTGAAATCGGGAAAGTGCAACAACAGCTTGGATTCGTACTGAAGACTCTTTGTCGTATAATCTCCGGTTCAATGACCAGTGAATTGCTTTGAAAAGTTCCTCATCTATTTCACCAACAAAACTTACCAAATAAGAAAGCATCTGTACAACCCTATACCTTACGTTACGATTCTTTGACTGGATGCCTCGTAATAGGTGTCGCAAAGTACCATCGATCAATCTTGATGATGGTGTTTCTGCTATCTCTTCTTCAGCTTCAGGCTCTTCGAAAGCTTTGCTTTCATCATTACATAACTTTGCAACAAAAACTGCAACAAATTTGGCAATTCTGTCACCAGCATCTTCACCTTTCTTCAAATCCAAGATCTTATTTATTAGTTTACTCATTAATATCGAGAAGCTATCTTCAAAATCAAGTTCAATCGCTCTTTGCAACACATTTGTTAGATTTATAACCAATTTTTTGTGACCAGCTAAACTCATTTGAGCTTTTTGGAAGATGTCACTCACTGCCCATTGCAATGTGCTCAAATCTGTGATCTCATTCATGTTTTGTAAACAAAATAATACCGCGATTCCAAAAATTTGTGAATCAAAGCAGACTTGGTTTAAGATAAGTTATCAATGATCTGCTTAACACATTGAAGTGGTATGTTTATTATTAGACTATCTAAGTACATAATTCAAAAAAAAAAAGTTATTGACACTTGGAAAAAATCAAAAAAATGAACGGTACGGGAATCGAACCCGTGACTACTGCTTGGAAGGCAGTAATGTTAACCACTACACCAACCGTCCTTGTTGCTTGGAAGTATTCACTTACTAGTTTTCAAGAACAGCAGAGTATTCTTTTCTAACAATATCATTCCTAAATTATTCATGATTTTTTATATTGAATTATTCACTCTTAGAAACAGACTTCATACAGGATAGAAGGTTTAAATAGCCTTTATAAGTAGATACATTAGCAATGTCCGTTCCGTTGTCACGCGTTTGATGGGATATAGTAGCATCAGATATTGATGCATAAGTTTTTATTGAAGCTATTAATATAAGTAACTATAAGTTTGATATGTTATTAACTGTATGCTTTCGAGTTTTAAAGGGGTTTGGTGATTTTTAGAGTTTTTTGTTAGTTTTTTTTAATTTTTATCTATGTTCATTATTTTAAATTTTGCAACATAGCATACTTCTATGAAAATACAAATAGTTGCAAAAATCACCTAAAATAAAATTTTATTACAGAAAGAACAATCAACCAAGTGAAAGAATGAACCCCTTCGTTTTACTTAGCATTGCTATCACCATCACAGGTTACGCTTTACCAGCTTTGGAAGTCAACGGCCTTGGACCCTCAGTTCAAGGCTCAGTTGTTTCAAACCTACCGGAGTTAGAAGAAGTAGCATATCTTGAATCTAGATCATTTAATCCTAAGAAGATTTTTGGTAAGATTTTTAAGAAGGATCATCAAATAATAGATGAATTAAAGCTGGTTATTGAATCATTAGATATTATTGGTAAATTGAAAAAGTCCGATATTCAAGGTGAAACTTTAAATGAAGAACAGAGAAAGGAAAAGACCAAGATGGACAAGTTAATCGAAAGCTTACTAACCAAAGTCTTTCTCAGCTTGAAGTGCTCTCAGCTAATCAACCCAATTTTGAAATTCTCGTTGACTGATGAAAATGTTAGACAGGGAATCACTGATATGACTGTTGAATTAATAAAAGCAGATGTTATTCCATATGAGGATATCTTCAGAGCTTTGAGAGACAGTGGATTAGCCACTGAGGTTATTCATTTCTTATTGACTGACCCAGAAACTCGACAAGGGCAGGTAAATTTGGTATTAGAGTTACTAGCAGCATTACTTGAGGATAATGTGATTAACTGGAATGAATTGATAGAGAGACTAGTAAAATTAGCAGGCAGCCAGCAAGAGCTTGAGTTACCAAGGTTCTTCAACACTACTAGACCTTGGTAGCTGAATTATTGTAGTTTGTTTGTAGAATCTTTTAATTTCATTTGTGCACTCCGATGTATACACTCCCACGAGCAAAAATCAAAACAACAAAATCACAGCTATGTACTCAAAAAAATTAATAGTAGAAAATCAAGTAAATCAAAGGTATCATATTAAGCTATGGACTAAATATTAACTTACAAAGCCAACAAAGCACCGGCAGCCAAAGCAGCAGCACCAACAGCGTATTGCTTGTTACCAGCACCTTCCCAGGTGGAGACGTTACCACCGTGGGTCTTGTTGTGAGCTGGACAGTCAGTGACGTGTTCATCACAGTCAGTGATGGTAACCAAAGTGGAAGAAGAGTGAGTAACGGTGGTGACGTTACCAGCAGAAACAGCAGCAGCAAATAAGATGGCGACGGTAGCGAATTGCATTATTAAACGATAGACTAAGTTGGAAAAAAGTAATGAGACAAATTTAGTGGGAAAACCTGAGGTTTATATATTTTTGGTTTGTGTAGCGTGGACTGAGTTGAAAAGCTTTTCCAGATAATATTTTGTGGCACTAACAAATACCTGCACAATGCGCATTAACCTGTTGTCTTTTTCCGACTGCCTCAAATTTGTATATTAATTAGACTAATGAGGAAGCTTTCCTGATCATCGCGTCCCAAAAAAGCAAATACATTCCCCTATTCAGCTACACGAAAATAAAAATACTACGGTAAGATTCAGGTGACAGTTTTTACCGTGGATCGGAGGTTTTCAAGGTATATTTACTAACATGGAAGATGTATATATTCAGGAGTATTTGCTTACCTGGATGCGCCGTTTTGAGTGTTAGGATTAATAGCTTTTACATCCGTGCTTGCTATTGGTGCCAAGGTCATAAATATTTGTGTGTGCCTTCATAAAAATTTGATATTGGCGTGTATCAAAACAATACATGAAATGACAACAACATGAGACCGCGAATAATTCTTGATAACACAACCTAATCGAAACTTGTTACAGAAACAGCCTGTCCGAGTGTTTGGATTTTTATTGTCTGTTTTTGGTTATGAATTTTTATTGGTAGATTGTGATGCTCTTTTAGATTAAATCAAGACCGTTATAGTATAATTTCCATGGCATACTGACATGAAGCATTTATTAGTCTATCCTATTTTCTAGTAATTTGTTCTGTTCTTAATGTTTTTTCTGGTGTACCAGTTGATGTAGTCTTTTAATCCTGTTCTGATTCTTTTGAAATCTTTGTTTTGAATTGCAATTCCAACCACATTATTGAATTTCGTCAACTGTTTAGAGTCATTGTTTGGTAGGCTACCAAATAAAGTCATTAGCCAATTCATGGATTTCTCACCCTGGCACAAGGTAACTACCTTTATTATCAAATCATTCACTTCATATAAGATGGAGTCATTGTTTAAGCTATTGAATTTGAAAATTAAATTTATTATCAACTTGCTTAACAACATTTCACCATTGTCGTTGATTACAGTTAGCACCTTGGTTCTAATGTAGTTCTGGTTGGCATCAGTGATTTCGAAGAATGAAATTGGGAAACTGCTGGAGCCAAATGAGAACAAATCAGTTAAATAGTGTAATAATGAAATCAAACCATCAAAGTGCTCAAAGTTTTCAATCAATAAACACGAAATGTTTATCGATGGAAGCAACAATACTTTAGGATCAATATTAAAGAATTGTTCAGGGAAATAATTCAATAAATCTATGATCATTCTAAAAAAGTCTTCGATCACATCTGGGATTTCATTTATCAACTTGGTGTCTACTAAATTTGAGGTGTTTACGCCAACTTCAAGTTTATTTGACAAGTCCAAGCTGGAACTTACCACTTGTTTATCCTTCAAGAACGTGAAGAAATTGAGACACTGCTCAACTCCAAACTTGAATATTTCATTAATAACATTATCATTGAAATATTCTTGATTACTGAAAACTCTTAAAACTGAACCGCTTACATAAAAGTAGCATCCGAAGTTGTTGAACTTAAAACCTTCTATTAATAAATTAAGCAAATCTTTCAAATTACTTAACAAATAAATATTGAACGACTCAAATGCAGTTTTGATCAATTTAAGAATCTTTTCATTAACGTTCAAATCAGTAATAAACTTGTTCAAGAACTTACTTATCATAGGCATTATCAAATTGACAAAGATTTCGACCACCTTATTATTAGTTACGTCATAGTCTTTCACTTCTAAGATCTTCAAGTAAGTTGTTAACAATTCAAAGCATTCACCAATCTTTTCGCTGTCCGTACTTTCATATAAACTTTCCAAGTTCGTCAATGTGGGTTTCAAAAAGCTAATAGAACAGTCATATAGCTTTTGGTCGTCTTCCTTGAAATTAGTCAAAATGTGACTCACACCATCAATTATTTCAATATTTGACTTCAGGTCAATCTTGGAACAGATTTCGCTGTACAACAAATACAACTGATCTAAATAGTTTACCAACAACTTTGAGCAATCTTGACAGAAATACATCAAGGCACTCGTAGATGCCATTATAATGGCTTTATTATCTTTTTCATTGAATGAAATTTGGAACCCTTTGATGATATAGTTCAATTGTGTTTCCAAAAACTCTGGGTTTTTATTGGTCCATTCTGTATATCTTCCCAACACCAAAGTAGCACTGTATCTTATTTTGGGGTGCTCTGGTAATTCGATTAAAAACTTCATTATGTGGGGAAGAATCTTGTTCTCTGTTTTTGGAATTTCTTTAGCCATCGATCTCATTGAAAACAAAGAACTTTCAATGGTCTGCCATTTTACGCTTCTATTACCTGCCTGAATAGCTTTGATGGTTTCAAATGGAATACTTAATGCTCTGAAAGCACCCACAACAACAGTTGCGTCTTTCAAAAAATCAGACATTTCGTATCTGAACTCTTTAAATTTATCTTCTTGTTCTTTATCGCCCTCAAATAGTTCGTCGTCAGTTGTACCATCATTAATAGGATATGTCAAGTGTTGAATAATAATTTTTATCAAGTTTTCATACACAGGAGTGAATATTTCCCTGGAAGATTTGAAGTTGGGCAATACAATCAATTGCTTGAGCAAATACCAAAAATTGAATGAATATTGGACCACATTCAATTCTTTGTCTAGGCTAAGTAAAGTCACTAAAATCTCCACCAATTTCAAAAACTCGTTTGGATTCTTCGCTATTAAGACATGCCAACTTTCACAACTTTCAATGAACAATTTAGTAAGTGGTTCAAAGTTATCTTCATCAACCGTAATAAACCCGTTTAATTCAACTAACTTGAGCAAAAGAGCATTGATGATTTCGAAGTTCTCTATATCCCTCGTTTCTCTTATGACAGTTGTGAGGCAGTCTATTGATTTTTCGAATAAGGATGGATTAGCAATGGAGGTGAAAATTAGATTCGTCAATGAGCCAATCTTTAAAAATTCATCTATAGGGATTTCTTTGATCCAGTTGTTAAGACAGTCCAATACCAAATATTCGTTGCCAGACAAAAATTTATCAAAAAGCATGAATATTTTCATCAAATTGTCATTATTTACAATAGCATTGCTTCTTGCTTCAAATTCTTCATTGGTCAAGAAGGTTTTGTTGATATCATTCAATTCTTCAGGCAAAATTTTCAAAAACTCGAACAACAATGAAATATTGTGATTGGCAAAGTAATTAATTAAGTCATCAACTGGATTCTGCCACGAAAGGTCTTGCAACATCAACTGACTTAAACAGATGTTGAGCTGGATTCTCACAAGTCTCATATCGTTTCCCGAGTACTTGACTAGCAAGCTTAAGATAGCATTCCTCAACTCTTGAAAGTTACTGTCTTCCAATTGCTCTAGATCATAAGTTAGCTTGTTCCTTAAAGTCTGGCTTAGAAACAACTTGATTTGGATGTTGGTTTCTGTGTCTTTGTTTAAATATTCACTGGCAATGGCCCAGGATTCCTTTGATTTCTGAAAACCCTCCAAATAATCCATAGCGGATTTCTTCTCCTGTGGCGTAGCCCCAGAGTACATGGTGCTTAAGCACTGGGTGACTTGATTGATATTGTACATGCTAAAGTAGTTCTCAATGCAATGAAAAGTTTTCCGTGCGGTACACTATTGTACACAGTAGATTAGATTGCAATTTGGTAATAGCAAATTAGTTAAAGAGAATTAAGCACATACGCAACAGAAATAGTACAATCAGGGTTTTGGTATCTTTTGACTGTAGAACTGTAAAGAATAAAAACCTAATCACGTGTTATATATTTATTTCTCACGAAAATAGTTAAATCAAAATATTCAACCTTGTAATGAGTAGACCAATTGTGATTTCTGGCCCAAGTGGTACAGGTAAGAGTACCTTATTAAAGAAATTGTTCAAAGATTATCCGGATAGATTTGGGTTTTCTGTTTCCCATACCACTCGTCAACCTAGAGCTGGTGAAATTGATGGTAAAGATTACCACTTCACTCCTGTCGATGATTTCAAAAAATTGATTGATGAAGACGAGTTTATTGAATGGGCCCAGTTCTCTGGTAACTACTACGGAACCTCAAAGAAGTCCGTGAAAGATGTTGCTAAGTTTGGTAAGACTTGTCTTTTGGATATTGATATGCAGGGTGTCATTTCAGTGAAAAACTCTGACTTGAATGCCAAGTTCTTGTTTGTTGCTCCTCCTTCTATTGAGGAGTTAAAGAAGAGACTAGTAGGAAGAGGTACTGAGACCGACGAGTCTGTTAGCAAGAGATTAGAGGCAGCCACCAAGGAGATGGAGTTCTCCAAGACTGGAGCTCACGATAAAATTATTGTAAACAACGACTTGGAAGAGGCCTACAAACAATTTAAGGAGTTCATTATCGAAAATTAAACGCTCTATAATACAATATATATACACATATAATTGAAACAACTGTAAAACTAAAAACCAGTTTTAGTTTTTCTTTTTAGAGAATTTGCTTTCGTTGTCAGAAAGAAACTTTCTAATCTGATACAAATTAATTGAAAGCTTTTCAAATATGGAGAATTTAAGGATATTGGTATAGTAATGATTCAACAACAACTCTCCCACGTTCAATAAATAAAACACATCGAAGTAATTCAAGGTGTCATTGGTCTCGTCATTAACGATGTTTGGAACTTCAAAAATAATTGGCAAGTTATAGTTAATCAGAATAAACTTGCAAAACTGTAAAATCTTTTTGAATTTCCTGTGAAGTTGAGTAGTATAATGACTCTTGCTGGATTTCATCAAAAGAATCAAGATAATAGACAAAAGTGCAAATATCTGGAACAAACTTTGGGATAGGATGATATTGGGATCATTGTTTAAAACATTTATGAAATTTATTGACATTAGATTCTCAAAACTAATCTCTTCTTCAATACCGAAAGTTATATCGCTATCACCAGGTGGACTTTCCTCTTCTTCTTTGACTTGAACATGATCCAAGTCCATACCACTTCCAGTACCTTTTTTGTCAAACTTAATAATTAATAACTTCAATATTGTCAAACTATAGTCTAAAATCTTGTCCAACTTAGAAAATTCGTTCAACTTTATGGAATTCATAAGGTTTTCGTACGTCTTGATCAATTCCTGGTAGTTCTTCAACCAACTTTGCTGTTTCAATAACTTGAAATCCAAAATAGACGAAGACTTTATAGAGTTGACCAAAATTGAATAATCTATAAGTTCGTAGTCGTCATTTAGTTGCTTCAACTTCAAATATCTCAAACCGTTTTGATTCAACTCATTATTGACTAAGTCATTGTTATCCAAGCTATCTTTGTTTTCTTCCGATAAGGTGTTATAATCAAAATTGAAACTGTTCTTGAATAATTTGGTCATATTGTTCAAGATATTAGTGGTGTTCAAGTTGCTGTTGAACTGTTTGATCTCGAAGACTCCATGAATCAAAGTTGAATAGCTGAATAGACTCAAGTTATGCAATTCAGGTAAGCTGGTTAAGTCATTATTGGAGTTCTTAGAAATCTTCAATAACAAGTCCTTAAAGTAAAACTTTTTGATTTTGTTGAAGTTGTAATTGCTCATGTTGTATTCGTTAAAGTTGTTGAACTTCCAAATGATTTCATCTTGTTTGTTAGGCAACTCCAAGTTACTCAAATCATTAACACTCAATGTTAAAGGAATATTATAAAACATCAACAAGAAACTAGTCAACCTGTAAATCATGAAAATGATTCTGAACTGACTTTGAGTATTGATCAAATTATTGAATTCAATCTCTTTCATTGTGCTATCCTCTGATTCAAGTTCATTCGAAGGGTGGATTTGGAATATCTGAAAGTGCTTCTTATCCTTGATACTAGTTTTGACTAAAGAGTTTAACGCATTTAACTGCCTAATAACAATAAACACGTTATTTTCGTTATCACTGAACAATCCGTAAATAACAGATAAAGTCAAACTCTGAATTAACCACAAAGGATTGTTGGATTTTGATTGATTATTCATCTTTCTGGTTTCAAGGTAAATATGAATGGTTCTCCTGGAAGCTTCATATAAATGCTCTGAGTCGTTTTTATTGTTCGATAACAAAGCACCAATTGTAGCCATCAATAAGGGTAAACAAACTCTTGAGCTTTCGTTGTTAAAATCTTCATTAGATGTCATTTTCATAACCTCATACTCACTCAACTTGGAATTGTGAATAAATGGAAATCTTGCCAAAAACTTCAATTTGAAAAAGTTCAAAAAGCTTTCCATTTTTTCATTTGACGGGATAATGGGGTTAATGGTACCATTTATTGGATACTTATTCAATGATCTGTTGATCAAGTTTCTGATATTATTTGTGAACAAGCTGGTCTTTGAATAATTTGCAATTCTTAAGTTATTTATACTGGCAGTATTTTCTATGTTTAGCAATTGAGACTGGTTAAGATAGTTTGCAGGGCTATTGTAGTTGTTGGGACTGTTTTCTATGTTTCCAGATGAAGACATGGAATCACCATAAAATGAATAACCGTTGGGCATAAATTTAGCATTGACGTCGATTTCATTAGTTAAGTCTCCCATGTCATTGATAAAGTTTAAGTTTATATCGAAGATATCGCCAGTATTCCCATTGCTGTTATTATTCAATTCATCTCTCATATATTGATCTTCTTCAAATTCCTGTTTGATAGGAGTCAATGCATGATTTGACTTGAAGTCCTGCTCAAGTTCTTTTGATTCAGGCACATCATAAAATGAGTAACCAAAGCCAACGACTTTATTGGAAGTATTAATTTCATTGGAGTTCATGGTAGCGGTGGGCATCATATACAGCAAATTTAAGTCAAATTTGTCATTGCTTTGACGTTGTTGAAACAGGTTTTGGATCAGGAGTTTACGTTTTTGACTTTCTAAGCTGGAGACTGAATTTGACCTGTGCTCTTTTGGCAGCTGGTTTATGCCTAACAGCTTTTCGTCGTTCATACCAGAAATAGACGACAAATTCGAAAGCCAATTGTGCTCATCATATGTGGTTGATGGAAGCATTTGCGGCGTAGAAAATTCGACGTTATCAGTTCCCGTGTACAATTCATTATATTCCAAAATATTATTAGCATAGTTTTGCCCCGACTGAGCAGAAAAGGATGCACCTCTTGCTCTTTTACTAGTTTTGTCGAAAACTTGTTTGGACAAGTCAGAAGAATTACTTCTTCTTTTGCCAAAGTTCTGGACTTTTTGAAGATGGTTACTTATCACAGCACCGGTTTCAAATAGATTCATATTAAATTGGACATCGTTAGCAGAACTTGAGGGTGTCATCAATTCATCTTTATCATTGATGGAGCTTACCGAAGGAGAATGCAACGTGTTGATAGAGCTATTATTAGAAGGCATAGGAGTAGTGCTCCTTGAATCATCTACCTTCTTCACACTCTTCCTTCTCAATCTGGTAATAGCATCAGCACACCCAGCATGGAGTTTTTGTGCATGTCTTAGCAACAAATCTCTTCTAGAAAACTTTCTTTGACAAACACCACAAGTGAACGGTTTTTCTTTTGTATGTGACCGTTCGTGTCTTCGTAAGTGCTCCAATCTAGCAAACGCCCTAGTACATACCTGACACACAAAGAGCCTTGGTTTTCCCGATGGAGTTGTTCCATAGGCTGTGAGTTCTAATGGTATTGACTTTTTCTTTTTGTCGTCAATTCCGTTGCCATTTATGTTTTCATTGCTTATTACGTTCACGTCATTCACTCTGCTCCCATTCACATTATTATCGAACTCGTGGTCCTTTTCAAAGTAGTTCGTCATTGAAATCATCAAGTAGTTTTACTATTATCCGTGGTCCTTTACGGATTGACTAAAAAATGAGAAAATCTGGGGAATGGTCGTTTATAAGTAATAAAGTTTAGTGCGATGATCAATTTTGGTTCCTACCAAGTTTTGGGTAATGCGTATACACCCGTACACCGGCATAGAATAATGTTACAACATGAGACTTTAAGAGATAATAGATGGGCATTTGGGGCACAATGTTGTGTACAACAGAGAAATTACAACTCCGAAATGTTGAATCTCAAAGTATCGCTTGTGTGGGGTAAAAATTGAGAAGCTTGAATGACAGACCAACAGTTTTTATAGAATGCGGGCGATGTCGGTATAATTATAAGACGATAATTTCAATCTATTTTGAAGTAATAAGTACCACCATGGTATATTGGGATGATGTCAAGCGGAGCAAGATTTCAAAAATAGCCCACGTGACTTAGCACGAAATTTGAAAATGATAAAAATTCTTGCTATTACATAAGCAAACCACCTGACTTACAGTCAATCTCAACCTCAAAAATCTTCAACCACAACCATGTCAGTCATAGAAATAACTTCTGAAGAGCAGTTCTCCGAGGTCAGCAAAACAAAGGATAAGCTTATCTCGCTTTATTTCCACACAGAATGGGCCGAACCATGTAAAACCATGAATTCCATCTACGCCACCTTGGCTGCTACCAAAGAAAACAAGGACGTTTTGTTCTTGTCTATCAATGCTGACAATTTTTCATCCATTAGTGATATATTTGAAGTGAGCGCTGTTCCATATTTCATCTTGATCAAGAATTCAACCATTGTTAAGGAATTATCTGGAGCTGATCCTAAGGAGTTCATTAATAGTCTTAACGAATTGAGAGGCGAACCTCCTTCAGTCAAGACTGAAACCCAAGAGCCAGCTGCAGAAGCCGAAGAGAGTCCAAAGCAACTTAACGAAAGATTAGGTAAGTTGACTAACGCTGCTCCAGTAATGTTGTTCATGAAAGGTTCACCATCGTCACCACAATGTGGTTTTTCTAGACAATTGGTGGCTATCTTGAGAGAACATGAGATCAGATTTGGTTTCTTTGATATCTTGAAGGATGATTCCGTCAGATCTGGATTGAAGGCTTTTAGTGACTGGCCAACATTTCCACAGTTGTATATCAACGGAGAATTCCAGGGAGGTTTGGATATCATCAAGGAATCGATTGAAGAAGACTCAGACTTTTTCAAGAATGCCATTGGCGAGTAGATAGAATGGTTTATGACTTATAGAGAGTATGTCCTGTAATTACCCACAAACATTTGTTTAACCTATATAAATTCGTCTTCATCCAGAAACTCATAGTCAGATTCATGAGGAAGGGGCTTCCGTTTAGATCCACTTTCCTCCTGCAGACTATCTTCTAATGGATCGCTCATTTCTTCGTCATCAGTGTCTGTGTGATTTTTTAGACTTATAAGGGGAAGTACAGGGAGTATTCGGGCGTTTTCTTCATCATCTTCATAAGCGTCACCACTAATACTTTTGAACTTTCCACCAATCCTTTCAATCTTGTGACCTCTCTTGTTGAGAATCAATGGTACATAATACCCGTCAATCAAATTTGCATTGTTAAAGGTAGTGTGTAGTTCGTCCTTTGCTTGTGCAATGATCTTGGTGGCTTTGTTGAACTCCTTTACCATCTTAAAGTTTTTGGTTACCACTATCTGATGCTTAGAATCGGTTCCAATCTTTTTATCCAACCCAAACCGTGTGCTTCTGATCATCAAGTCCTTTCCTTCTGTAAGATGATAAATTAAATCACTCTCACTTAACTTTTCTGCAATGTATTCCATCGTTAGAAGGTCATGGTCGTTTATCGAATTGGAGTAATTTTCTAACACAGACAAGTTAAGAAACTGAAGGTTCTCGTATTTATCGAATATTTCTTGTATGGTTTTATCGTTGGTCTCTTGCTTTTCCAAGTTTCTAAAACTTTTGGAAGAGTATATAATCTTTCCTAAGGTATGGAACAAATCCAACGTGTTATTTCTAGAATCCACCATATTGCAACCTTGGACGAAGTACCTGCTCCACAATTCCAAGTTATTTATCATGGATCTCACATCTCCCAGTTCAATCAATGTTTCCAGAACATCGTGAACCAGTTTTTTGGGTATTTTTCTGAATATAGACTCTGAACTTGTCACCTTATTGCAAATTTTTTGCAAGAACGTCTTCGCTACAACATTGAATTTTACGACATCAACTCTTAGATTTAGCAACAATTGTCTACCTAATAAAGTATTGATGTTCAAGTTGTTTTCAATGTTGAAAAACTCATTCCTGTTGTTTTGGAAATTTCTTTCGATTTCAGTTAAACAAACTACCACAGGTGGAAGGCTCTGGTCAATATATAACCATTGCTGAAGCACATCTCTAAACTTGTTTAGTGTTTCTTTATGATAGATATTAGGAAGATTTTCAATGATCACAAATTTCATGTTTTTGCCTATCAAGTACTTACAATCATCCATAAACTCTTTGAAGTTCTCATCATTATACTGAACATATCCATTCGTTAGTTCTTTACTGATTAGCTTCACAGCAGTCGACTTGCAACTTCCAGACGGTCCTGTGACAAACAAGAGTCTCTTATGTGGGTTGCCAATCATTTTTTGCATGGTCAGCTTCAATTGTCGTATCTTTGATGGATTTACTGCTAAGCTTGCCACTGTTTTTGGTTCATATTTCACGATCCAAGGTTCTTCATTTTTGGGGACTTGAATTGTTTCAAATTCAAATGATTCTTCGTCAATTTCGTCATCTGAATCGTATTTACGTTTCATTTCATCTCGTTCTGACTGAATTTTTGTATGAGATAGAAAAGTGAAATGAGAATGAGATATTTCAAATGATTAAAATACAAGTTTGTTTAGGGAAAAGGTGTAGATTTCAAGTTTCAAATAAGAAATTTAGTATACAAATTATTAATTTACAATGTATTACCATAACTATCCCAGTCAAATTTTCAAGTCTATTCTTACCTCTCGTTGCACTTTTGATTTCGATATTCTCTCATTTTTCAATAGAATTGGCTCATTTCCTCCTGAAGTATAATGATACCACGAATCATTGAAGTTTCCACATACAATATCACTTATACTACTTCTATGTTCATTTGGAGATTGTACAAAAAAGCCATCATTCAGAACTACCTGGCTATAAGTCACTTCAATAATCTCATCCAAGCTTGGGTAATTCAAAACCTCTAGCGTCTGCTCACTAGAATTATTGTGTACAATAATTCCACTACAGAACTGATTTAATAACTTGAACTGTACAATCGAATTGGAATTAAGATCCTTGAAGTTTGGTTGTTCGGTATCGACCTTATTTCTATGATACTTACAGTAACCCTCGCCTTTGGACATATCAAATAATACGCCATCTGCAATTGCACAAGTGCAGTGGTAAGATCTTGTACACTTGCTGTAATTGCACTGAAAACTAGCGCCATTTTCATTCGTCTTACAGACCATGCATTTCAAATTCTTTTGAGCCTTTGATATATTTTCCAATCCCAATACTTTTGTATTATGGTTAAGCTGCTTGGGAAATAGTTTGTAGCATATTCTGTGGACCTTTATTCCTTTTTTGTGAGTTTCTAACAATTCAAACTGCGAGAGTTTTAGCAACTCTGGATGAAGGTTATTAGGACAAAGAAAGCATTCGTAGCTCTTTTTGACTCTTTTGAATCCATTCACATTAGTTTTCTTACAGTTTTCAGCATTCTTTTGCTCCAAGCTCGTAGACATTCCTCGTTTGATTTGCTTCAGCTGAAGTATCGTCACCCCATACTCACTTAATGCCTCTTCCTTGTCGTTATCATCAGCCGAACTTGGCACTTCGTATGGAATACCCTTGTACTTGCAATATATCTGTTTGATATTGATGGCAACTGCATCCGATATACACTCACACTTTCCACTAAGCTCACCAATAGATAACCAGTCATCCAAGGCAAAATTTACTGATTCAGCTAAGTTATATCCATAGTTGAACCCAGCATGATATCCATAAGGATAAGTTATTATGAACTCTTTCTCATGATGAGTAATCTTATTGTATCGTATTCCATGCCTGTCCAAGAACTGAGGTGATACCAAAAAGGTTTTGTGACGCAAAAACTCAGGACAGTTCTTGTACTCATCATTGAACACTTCTTTCATGAGATTGAAGAATCGTGTGGATTCAGCTTGAGGAATTGAATACCATTGCTTGGGAGCACCAAAGTGAAGGTAATTGATAGAGTAAAGGTCTTGGTCTTCTAAATGCCATGCAAACGTAGCTTTCCATAAGCCAGCATACAAATAAGCATCATTTACTCCTGGCAACTTTCTGTCCATAAGATCTAGTAAGTTAGGCAAGTGTGCCACATTCCAAGACTTTATTTTGGAAGGGAAAAGCGAACCCAACATATCAGCACCATACATTGGGTCAGCATAAGTGAGCGATTTCCAATACGTTTTTTCCAACAGCTCACATCTTTCTTCATCAAACTCATTGGCATTGATATTATAACTATGATCTTGTCTCTTGCGAAGGTTGTAATTATTAGGTTCTGATGTACTTTTCTTTTTGGATGGAGGTTGATAGTTGGGTTTACTAGCAATGTCTTTCCATTGGAATATATTATAAGTCCTTTGTTTCTCGATGTTCTGCTGTGTGAATACCCCATTTCCAGAAACATTCATATTCTGAACAATAGGGTTCCTGATTTTGACTTTGCTTAGGTTCTCTTCTGTGTATATGGAATTAAGTTGTCTGAGCCATTCATTTGGAGGAATAACTTTCACGATTCCAGTTTTCATACCGAATTTATTGATTGCTTTATTAAATTTGTAGAAATCTTCAAACTGGGCCATGGTTGGTTTGAATATGGGCACTCCACCAGAGTAATGTGCTGGTTCTAGTAAATATTCAGGGTCATACTCATACATAGCTGCGAAATCAGTGATGTTATAGTATGTGGTACTACCTGCAAAATGTCCCGCTGAGTATTTGGGCACAATACTGATTCAATTGTATGTCGAAACTGTAGCTTTTGACAATTTGTCCCGATGATTTAATAAAGGGCACCAAATAAGATGATACTGTGAAATATTCAATGTTTAAAGAACTACAAGTTTGTGAGAAATTAATAATGACAGTCGCAAAAGCATACCAAACTCCACGGACCGACTTTTCCAAGTCTAGAGCAGCAAAGTCATTCTTATTGACTGTTTTATCGCTTTTAGCAGCTGTAGGTATCGGATATAATGCTTATTGGAGTTTGAATGTTATCTTATTCAATTATTATGGCAGCATGGTAAATAATTTCATTTTTGGGGTGGGAACAGTGGTGGCCAATGCAGGGATTTGTTTTAGGGTCTTATCTTTCTTAAATAAGAAACTTTTGGACGATGGAATTGATTCAGATCACAGAAAATATATATGAGGTACTTCCAATCCGGAATGAGAGATGCAATTACTTGTATTGATAGTTAGTTTTCTAAGTGTACGGACTGTTGAATCCGTGAACATGGGAGATTGTGTTAAGTCATAGAAAATCAATATACCATATGTTGCTTCTTATTTACAAATATGAACTATAAGCCTACTTTAGTGGTGCATACTCCTTGGTCATCACAAAATCGTTCAATGAGATCTAACTCAATGTCAATACCTTTGGAATATAATATACTTTTGAGTTCATTTACTCCCATAGGTTCATATACAAGTATTCTTTCGTGTAATTCATAGTCCATCTGTATCTGAGTACGTAGCTCCCCAAATAACTTAGAATAAAACTCCTCCAGGGAAAGATCTGATATTGAGGTTCTGAGAGTATGATGTAGGTTCGTTAATATTTTGACCATGGAAGCTTTTGATCTCACAGGCTTGAGATCAAGTCGCTTAAATATGTCTTTGAGATGTTGGTTGGAATGCATTGCATATTCATTTGACTGTGATACCTGTGTAGACATCACAGAATCAATAGGCGAATCATTGGGATAGTTGAAAGACTTTATTGGCGAATCATCTATTGGAGAACTTGCAGTCGTGGGCGAATTAGTGAATCTGATAGGCGAATTGATTATCTTAATTGAAGATTCATTTGCATTGGAGGTGGCCTTAGTTGTTTCTGTGAGGTTTTTGAGTGAAGCTTTAAACGGCGATTTGACGGTAAAAGGCTTGATAGGAGATGGTATTGTGACCAATTCAACACTAGGACTGGAAGGAACCTGCACTACTGAGAGGTCATGTGTCTTGCTTGGACTAGTGAGGGCCCCGAAGCTGCCATAAAATACATCTTCGTTCTTGGACTCTTCAATTTCTGGCAAGACGTCAGCATCTGACTTCAACCTCGATATCTCTATTATACTTATATCTTCATCGTCATCCTCTGAATCCTGGATTTCATTTTCGTTGCAAATCTTTGGTTTATCTCCTAGCTTCTTGATTTTGAATTGGGTGTTGCTAATCTCTTGAATATTCAAGTCGCCTATAACTTCCACCTTTTTCGTAATGAATTCTTTATTTTCTGCTTCCTTTACAAGCTGAGATCTTGCTGTGGCATAAATGGAATCAGTATCTATGGAACTGAAATGAGGTGGTGTCAAGTTTAGCTGTGAAACCAAACTGTGTGACTTTTTAGTTGGAGTCATTTGTGATTTGATTTTGGTAGGTGTTTTGAAAACAAAGCTTTCTTTATAAGATTGTATAGGGGAACCCTCAGAACATGATATTATTTCTTCTTCATCTGGTTTTAATGTGAAAGACTCCATGACATCTAGCTTCGATTCCTTTGAAAAAGACTCCAACACTTGGATTTTCTGATCATACGATACTTTATCTCTTGAAAGCAAATCACTTTTAACAAAATCATTTGGCTTGTTCAACCCAGGTTGGTCTAGAGACTGGTACTCTAGAAGTTCTGGCTCCGAACCCGAGTCTGGAATCTCAGAATTGTAGCCATCATAGTCATTTACAAAGTCTCTTTTGACATCCATCTGATCCGAATTTAAGTCATATAGCAATTTTAAATCATCTGGTGTGAGATCAATACTAGGTTGACGAGAAGCTTTATCCCATAAGCTTGAATAGGTTTGCAGGTTCTCAGAATCAATTATTCTCGAGATTGATCTCAATGATCTCTCAGCATTAGATGACAAATTAGGTAAATTCTTCTTTATACTTCGTATTATCTCTTCCCATTCTTCCTTATTATACGGTATTTTCTCGTTGTACACTTTCAATTTATTCCTATCAAAGGTACTTTCTGCAAATGTGCCCCTCTCAAAACTGCTTAGAATCTCCTTTACTTTTCTCTTTTTTCCACTAAAATACTCCAATATAGACTTCTGATCATTAAAAGGTAAATTGGACACTTCTGAGTTACCGAAAACCTCATTTACATGACTGGTGATGGTCTTTATTCTTTTTCCTGTCCTTCTCACTGCTTTTGGCTTTTTTAGAATCTTCTTCTCCACTGTTACAGGTTTATATAAACTGCTTTTGAAAGGCTGTAGCTTTGACCTCTTAATTTGTGTATCAGCAAGATTTTCTCTTGCTAGTTTGTCGGTTTCATATGCCGATTGCATTTGAGTTGATAGAAACTCAAAGCTTTCTTCTGTCATAAACTAACCGCGTTTATTTTGCGGCTCAACTTGGGACTTGAATTTATGATGATTAAGAAAGTATGAAATACTTGCTAAAACTACGAACGAATCTAGTAATGTCTACTACTCTAGATGGTATTTGCAGCAACTATGTATAGTTCAGGCACCTTTATAGACTTGGTGGTACTGTTCTGCGATGTGATCTGGTATCATCCCAAGTATTACTAAAGGCAAGTCAAGGACCTCTTTTTTACCAACAAATATCTTTGATACGAATTGTACTAGTTGAAATAATTGAGATCCAATAATGTAACATCATAAGAAATAAACAACCAAACTAGTCACCAACTAGCCTTAAGTATTGCAGAAAATGGTGTGAAAGAAAGGTTTATTATTGATGGAACTGCAATAGGGATTGGCCGAACTCTAAGGCGACGATAACGCCAGCATTTAGTAGTAATATACTTTAACAGTCAATTGTTCAACAGAGGTGTTGGCTGCAGTTTGTGGATCAATTCTCTCTATTCTACTGTCTTCCTCTTTTAAAAATAACCTATAAGCATTTCGTGTTAAATATTCTACAGTATTCCGAGCAGCAGGAGTATCTTAGCCTCATTCAGCCCTCAATATGCTGCACACTGTATGCTCACCTGCTTCTCTTGTTACAACAGCAAGAAAACCAGAAATGTCGCTGGAGATATCATTAGAAATGTCAATTGCGCCGCAAGTCGCATAGAATTGACTTGCCATAAAATTGCAACATATAAGTACTCCTGGACTATTACATATCCAGGTATAAGATGTCCAATATACAAAGGCGAGATACAGCTGATGTGGATATACACGATATCATAGATAATCCGGAGAGCAGAAAGATTAAAAGAGCTAGTTCCGTGATTCTCCCCAGCTCAGGGGAAAGAGTACATCGCTTTCTTTCATTCAATAGTGAATATCATGATGAACCCACAGATTCAGAACCATCGACACAACCGAACGAGCCTCTTCTATTTCAAGCACCTTCCGCAAACGCAAACTCCATACAAGAAAGGATCAGGCTTCAAATTTCTAGCTTCTATACAGCCTGCTTCACTTTAATTTCAAGTGAAGTATTCAAAAGTGTTATGAAATGTTCAATTGCTTATTTAATAGCATCATTAGGTGCATACTGGCTTCCCTTCAACCGACTACTAGGAAACTCCGATTTCAAACATGTGGTGTCAACGGTAGTGGTGTATTTCCATCCAGCTCGTACCAGAGGCTCTATGCACATCACCATAGTGTATGTGATAATCTCCATTACTTTCAGTTGTGTAGTTAGTTTTGGGTGCAGATTTCTTTCGTCCTATTTCTATATCCAAGGAAGCGAAGAAATCAGTTATGGTATTGATTTGCTTATTTCCTCCGTTAGTTTGGGAATGGTGGCATTCATGAAACAAAAAATTAACAAAGAAACGTTCAACACCGCATGCTCACTTGCTTCTATTTCAATTGTGGCATGTATCATCAAAGAAGGTAGCTTAAATGGTGCTGACATTCCAATAGACAGATTGAACTCTACTTTGCGAATTGTGGTACTCGGTTGTATAATTTCAGTGTCAATTTGTTACTTAGTATATCCCAGAAGGGCAATTGACAACCTACGCAACGATTTGAATGCTTCTTATAGTCTCATGTCTTCCACATTGTCGCTTGCAACAAAAACATTCTTGAAAGGTGAAAAGATTGATGGAGAACGATTCAATAATTTGAGAGCTAAGATGAGTAGTTTGGATAAGAACTTGCTCGAATCAAAGTACGAGTTATATTTAATTGGTAAAGAAGTTGAATGGAGTAAGCTCGAGGAATTGGTGAGTATAACCAAAAGTTTGGCGAACCATTTATATGCATTGAAGAGTTCTGCGGAGATGCAATGGGAATTGCTACACGAGAGTCAGCCAAATACAATGGGAGCCACTTGCAGTTTAAAGAGTTATGGCTCTTCAGATTTCATCAAACTCGGAAACCTAGAAGAAACTGTCGGAGAAGAAGATTCATCTATCCACAAGGATCTGGATGACGTCGCTATTAATTCCTCCCAGATTTTCGATTTATTTGTTTACTACCTTGCACCATCTATGAATTCATTCACTTTTACAATCAAAAATATTTTGAATGACGTTCCTATTGACTTTAACAACTTCGAGTCTTCATACAATAAAAACAAAACGTTCCAGAAATCATTGTCTGTTGCTATCAGTTTATTTGATAACAAGCAAAGGAAGTCTTTCGATAAATTGTACAAACAGAAAATATTCACGAGTAACTTTGATTTGGATTTCAAATCAGAACTTGAAGAAATTACTGCAGTCTGTGGGAATTATACATCTTTGGTGCAATTATTTGGAGAGGAATTGTTGAGTTTCCTCGGTATTTTGAATAACTATAACGATCAAATGTTACATCTCGGCAAACAAAAGTCTTGGAACTGGTTGAAAATTTGGAAATCTTCACCAATTTCTAAAACTAGCGGCAGAATTAACCAATCCAACATAAACGATGCTTTACTTTTTATATCGAACCAGTATTCCTTGAACAAAGACACTAAGAATAACTACCCCTTAAAAATTTGGAAATGGTTCAAAGTTTTAAAGAGAACTGATATACAATTTGGAGTACGAGTAGGGCTAGGGGCCTTTGTGTTATCGTTGTTTGCATTTTATCCGAAAACTAAGTTTTTGTTCAACAGCTGGAGGGGTGAATGGTCGTTGACAATTTACTGTATTATGATGAATAAGAGCTTAGGAGGAACCCAGATGACGGTGAAATGGAGATTTTTAGGGACATTTTTGGGGTCTTTTGTTGCTTACTTTGCTTGGCTTATGTTTGATGGACACCCATTTGCGCTCGGATTAGTGGGTTTCTTGATCAGTATCCCATGTTTCTATATTATCATATACTGGAAGAAGAATAATCCGTTCGGAAGGTTCATTTTATTGACTTACAACTTGACTGCACTTTACTCCTATGTCATTGAACAACATGATGGAGAGGATAATAATGAAGGAGCAGACAACGACACACCGATTATAGAAGAAATAGCATTCCACAGATTTATATCTGTAAGTGTTGGTGTGATTTGGGCCATTATTATGGCTTCTGCCTTCATTCCAAATAGTGCTAGATCAAGACTAAAGAATGGATTGACTATCATATGGTTGAGATTAGGAATCATATGGAACAGCGATCCATTGGAATACGGATACGATGATAAGTTAGGGAAATACAGGTTGATTAGTTTGAAAGGAGAGAATGGGTTAAACACATTTTTAAGTGAGTTGGAGTTGTTGTTGAAACAAGCACCCCTAGAATTTAGACTAAAAGGGAGTTTTCCAACTGATTTATATGAAAAATTGATCAAGTGTACCTCCAATATCATTGACGCGTACCACAATATGACTTTGATCATCGAGGTGGATCCTATTTTGAGCAGTAACGAGGAATTTGTGATACGATACATTGAACAAGAGCGTCTTGAATTGGAACATAGATTGTTTTTGATATTTTACATGATCTCCAGTTCCCTAAAATTGCAGTTTCCAATTCCTTCCAAACCAGCGTCTACTGAACATGCCAAGGACAGACTATTGTACAAGTTGAATGAGATTAGAAGTGCCAATGTACCACAACTGGTTGGTGGAATTCAGAATGAAAGCAGCATCAGCAATATAGGCAACTTGAACGAAACCGTACGTCCATTTCAGCAAAACGAAGTTATTCTTACCAATGAAGACTACGTGTTGTTGTACTCCTATATCTTAGTGACCAATTCGGTAACCCAGGAACTAGATAAAATTATTGATGTTTTGAAGCAACTTATGGGAGATATCAACGAAGAGATGTTCCAGTTGACGTAGTGGCTACTGTTTATAGTTTGTATAGTATAATTTTCATTATTGTATTACGTAATTGTTTTACTTTTTCTTGCACATGACCAGAAATATAGATTCGCCTTCGCGCGCGATGACAAAAATCACCAAAATGTCCTTCAATCCTGACAGCCCTGTTGGCAAAAAAATTAAGCCCATCCTTGTTAACGAGTTAAACAATCGTTACAACTCACCAGATGAATCTGAAGATGTTGCGGAGTACATCTTGGTGTTGATAGCGGGTAACAAAAACCCAGCAGAAATCGTTACTGATGTAAAAGAAATTACTGAGATGCCTGTTGACGAAGAGTTTATCAAGAGTTTATTTGTAGAAATCAAAAAATTGATGGAACAGCAGAGTTTAGAACAGGGTGCTCAACAAGCTGCTTCAAATCCTATTCAACAAACTCAACAACCAGTACAACCGGTTCAAAATCCACCGCAGCCTGCTCAGCAGCCAGTTCAACAACCAATCCAGAGCACACCGATACAAAATCCACAACAAAATCCTGCTCAGCAGTTTTCATTCTTGGCACATGCAAATAACTCCGAGAACAACAGTGCCTTTGCTAACACCAGTGCTTTCCCAGCCGCTAACAATACTAGCGCTTTTCCAGCCACTAGCAGTGCTTTTGCAACCAGTCCATTCCCTAAGTCACTCACACCAGATGCTGATATGGAACAAGACCACGTTGACTTCTCCATTCCGAACAGAACCAAGTCTGGATTCAAGAAAGGTAAAGGTGGAGTTGGAAAGACAAATCAAAACGGACGTTTCAAAAAGTCTTTTGCTACTCAAAACCCCAACAATTTTGAGAAGATGATGGGGTTGCAAGATTCAAACGGTAATGAAATAACCAGGGTAGTAACTAGACCACCTAAGGGTAGATGCAGAAACTTTCCTGGATGCCACAATAAAGAATGTAAGTTTTCACACCCTACAAAGGTGTGTAATTCTTATCCAGCGTGTCCTAATCCCCCAGGAACATGTAATTTCTTACATCCAAGCGAAGACGGAGAGTTGATGGCCAAATTGGAAGCTAGCAAACAAGAATACTTGGAAAGAAAGAATAGAAGAAACAACCACTTCCAACCTGTGGACACTGGTATTGCAATTTGTAAGTTCGGTGCAGTGTGTACCAAGGATATTTGTCCTTTTGGCCACCCTACTACTTGTAATATTGAAGCAAAGGTTATGGAGTTGGTATGGTGCGAAGATGGTAAGAAATGTTTAAACCAGGGATGCAGAAAAGCACATCCCTCTCCTGGATACTTAGCTCCAACTGTAGAAGCACCTTATCGACCTCCAAGCAAACCAACTGGCTATCAAGGAAAGCCTAAACACGATCCTAATGTTCAAAAAATTTTAGAACAGTGCAAGTTTGGATTGAAGTGTACCAACTACCTGTGTCCTAGGCGTCATGCTACATCTACCATGCCTTGCAGAGACGGTGCAAACTGTCAAAGGATAGACTGTACTTTTGTTCACCCTTTTAGCGAGGATTGCAGAAATGGGGCCAACTGTACAAACAAGAATTGTCTCTACAGACATCCTGAGGGAAGAAACATCCCTTCAAATTCCTGGGCCAAAGACGGCACCAACGAGAGATCGTTTGCAGTCCCCGAAGACCAGGTCATGGAAAGAGCAGAACAGTCTCCCATGGTATAAAATATATTTATAAATTAAAAAAGGGTTAAAAAACCCACTTGTATAACTTAAAATAAAAATAAAACAAAAAATAAGTCAAATAAAAAAAAAACTGAACAAAAACTATAACATATGAATCATGAAAACAGGGTGTTGGGAACATAAGATGATACTATAGACCAACAATAACCATATCATTAGAATAGAGAAAGGTGTGCAATACCATCTAAATGAGATACGAAGAGATGTAACAGTTTAAGTGTTACCTACAGACCAGGCTGGCCCCGGAATATAACGCAATAATAGACAACAGAGCCTTTTAGCTCTCCCTTGTTGGTTTTGATTGTTTTAACCTCTTATTCTCTCAACTTACTCTTGGTTTGAAAATTTCGCTGAATTAAACAAGCATTGATTTTTTCGAATTTACACCTGATAGCCTAAGAACATATACCCCAACTAAGAGCAAGATTTTTTAGATTAACATGTTGCAAATAGAAATCAAAAGGATTTCACAAAAAAGGAGTATTTACTTGTAGCTAAGTATTAAGAGCTGTAGTTGAAACAGAACAGAGGTAGTACAAGGAACTTAAGAATTCCAATAGAAAACAGAACTTGCAACCATGGTTATATTAAAGTAAACTATACATTTAGTATCTTCTCTTACCAGCAGCAGCTTCTTCAGCGTAGACATCCAATGGGGATTGAACCAAAGGAGAGTCAGCCCACAAGTTAGGAGTCAAGAAACCGTAAGTGTTACCGATAGCAATGAAGGCAGCCTTCAAGGTGTTTTCGGTAGTTCTGGTAGAACCAGAGGAAGAGGTATAGACATCTTCAATACCAGCTAATTGCATCAATTTCTTGACAACTGGAGAAGCAACAATACCCTTACCTCTTGGAGCTGGGATCAATCTAACATTGATAGAACCACACTTACCAGAAGTCTTAGCAGAAACAGTGTGTGGAGCACCCAAGTTGGAACCCCAGTAACCTCTTCTGATTGGGATAATAGACAACTTAGCAATGACGATAGCAGCCTTGATAGCAGAAGCAACTTCCTTAGCGGTCTTGATACCCAAACCACAGTGACCGTTGGAGTCACCAATGATGACAACAGCCTTCATTCTGGTTCTTTGACCAGCTCTGGTTTGCTTTTGGACGGATCTGATCTTCATGACTTCGTCCTTCAATTCAGGCAATAATTGGTCGATGATTTGGTATTCCTTGATTGGTAAAGAGTGCAAGTAGATTTCTTCCATGGAGGAGATCTTACCGGACTTCACTAATCTACCCAACTTGGTGACTGGAACCCATCCCTTTTCTTCATCTCTTCTACCACCTCTTCTTGGTCTACCACCTTTACCACCGAAAGGTCTTCTTTGTTGTTGTTGTTGTGGAGCAGCTGCTTGTTCACTCATGTTAGTCGGAATGTTACGTGGAAAGCCGGGGTGTTGGTTTTCAATCGACAGATATGTGAAAAATTTTGATGAGAATTTGCAATGGTGATGTAGAGAAACACCGAGACATTTCGAGAATTCACGACATTCAAATTTGAATTTAGCAGTCACAAGAAAAAGCACGAAACTAGGGCGCGACCCCTATAATCCATTAATCCGTTTCCAGCGTGAGCTGTTAACGTGATTGCTATTGGGTAAGAACTGTTGTGAATAGTTGTTTCCATCTCTTTTTTTTTGACAACTTACCATTGAAGAGATTGAACCACAAACAAGAATCATGCAGTGACCACTGCATCCAATGAAATGATTTCATATCAGCCGCTTGAAAATGGTGAGATTTAATCGCATGATACCCCAGGATTTTTATCAACTTCAACTCAATAACAGTTTCTAAGCCCTAATAATTCACTGGTGTTGCGCATAGTTGCAGTAAACCAGGTAAACCTAAAAGCTATACAAAATTCACCAGCAATAGCAATCTGCTCTCGTGATATTATCCACCACTACACCTGATAACGATTGCTACTCCTGCACACAACCCCCGGTATTTAAACTCAAAAATCCCCCTGAACACATAATTATCCTGAAGTTATACAACAATTGAATTCTACGCCGATATCATGTCTTACGCCGACGCCGCCAAGTCCTCTGGCCCAATTGGAGCCTCCAAAATCCCTGCACCACCAGCAGTGGAAAAGTCTACTCCTCAAGGAAATATTGAAGTTGTCCCTGAAGAGAAATTGAAGGAGTTTGAAGTGAAGGATGACTACAAAATCGATTTTTCCAAGGTCAAAGACTTCAGCAAGGATGTAGAGAAGGAATTGGAGAAAGAAGCAAAAGCTGCCAAAGAAAAGGGAGAAGACCTACTCGCTAAACTTTTTGCTAGCATCAAATCTACCTCTGCATGTGCAAGTTCTAAGATTTATGACTTGGGAATCTACACCAAAAAAGAAACAGTTAGAATTTCTGATGTGGTGGTAAAGGAGTTCCAGAACCCAGTTGTAGTAGCTCAATCGGTTGTAATTGCCTCCTCTTTGGTTGCAGGATACTTTGGATATTTGGAAAGACACAGAGTTGATTACAGCAACAAGGTGACACTTGCAATCCACGGCCTGATATTAACGGGGTTGATTCTTCTTGATGGTTTCTTGTTTGATAAATATTATCCTAAGTATAAATAAGCGTGCCTGCTACACGATAACCTCGCGATCAGATACAAACTCAATGCCATTATATTCCAACATTGATAGTACTCAATGGGATACATTTCAATATCATGACGTCTTTATATCAATGAAAGTCCATTCGAGATTTGTCTTTAGCTCTAGTCTTGGCGATATCTCTTTTTTCGAAAAGTTGACTCTACCAAAAATATGACCTCATCATCGATTAATTCACATATACAACTAAACTAACATATTTCAAAAACTTTTATTCTAATTATCGAGCCACATATAACTTCAACGTCTATATATCTGCAATAATTAGATCTTCTTGGCATTGAAAGTCAAATAAAATGAAAATTTTCTAGAAATCCAAAGTTTACAGTAAAATATCGCTGTAGAGTATTAAAAAATATGGGGCAAAAATATTTGATATGTGAGGTGGCATCTTTTTATCAACAAAGTGCATAAAATAGCACCACCTAAGTAGAAACAAATTCTGCGTTGGTATTCACAATAAAGTTAAACACATACTTAAAGCCTACACAGGAGATTACTTTCCTGTAGTTTGTGGTAAATTAAGGTTGAAAAGCTCCACAGCCTTGTATTGGCAGGTCCACGCAGACTCAGGGCATTTTTCAGCAGTTAGCGATTGACTTGGACTATAGATCAACTTCAAGGAAAAGCTGGAAAACATTTTGTTAACCCATCTAGATTGATTTATTGCCTCGTACCATATTGAGATTGAACTTCGAAATCAATTCAAAAAAGTCTCACAAAATTTAAGGAGGCATCATTCCTCCTCGCTAAAGCGATCCTTGGTTTCTATGCTTTTAGGCAATCATCTGATTCATCCGATACATCTAAAAACTCAAATAACCTTTTATGAAAAAGAAATTCAATAAGTACGACAAAAGTGCACATAACCATAACCATATTGAGAAGTCAAAATGAACTTGCTGCAGAAAAATATTGTGGATGAGTCGTGTCCTGAAGTTATTATCCATGATATGGCCAAATAAACGCAGAAAAAGCTTCAACGAGATGAGGGGAGAGCATGGAGGTCATTGGTAGTAAATTGTAGTAAGATATTAACAAGCAGCACATGAGTAGCAGAAAAATAGAAGTGAGTTGTATGAGCACATTCTGTATCAGAGGTACACCAAAGATCATGCTATAATCTAGCAATGCAATATAAAAATGAACAAGTTGTATTCCCACGCAAGGGCACCTAAAATAGCAAGTAACCAAATCAACTATAATCTGCAGCCGGGGAGTAAATTATATTCCGGCTGCATAATTACTTCTTAATGAAGACATCTGTTGTCCCAAGCAATTTACTGACCTAATGTTCTAACTTTTGAAAAGTGGAAATCGAAATCAGTGACATTGTAATAGCAAATATCAACAGGCTAGGACTCATCTTCCTGACACTAGTCCTTTTCAACCTTACACACTATAAAAGGCCGTGATTCTAAAATATCTATGTATAGAAACTTCGCTACGTATGATGTAATCAATTTTCGATGAACTTACATGCAGGAGATCTTCTCACTAATAAGGCTGGTGGTTTTGGTAACCTGCTATCGATGTAAATACGTATGACGTAGTGTGTCTGAGAATTTGGGGTATAGACTTACGGAACAAGAATTAGTTAATTTACGTTATACGATTTATACCATAAGATTTATTTCAGATGGATTTATGTGTAGGATTTTGAAGAACCTATTGTAAGAGTTGCTTATACACTTTACCCACAAGAACTAGTAATATGAAAGCAAGTCAGCGGAATCAATAAAAGCACGATCTTTATCTGAACCATAAACTCTGGTAAAACTTGGCTTTGTAGACCCTGTCTATATTTAGAATCAGCGATTTTTTAAAATGCCTTATAGATTCTACTGCATGTGGAAGCTTCCGTCGAGAAGAAAAAGCACGCAAGTATATATGCAGGAATCATCCATATATGTTCTCTTACTTACTACTTATTGATTATGCACCGGGATGCTCATACTCGGGTTGAGTTTGAAATAGTTCTTGATTCCTGAAGTCTCGCCGTGGTTGTATAATAACCAACAGGTGCAATGCTTGAGAAGGTTTTTGGTTACGGAACCAAAACAAGGAAATTGGGGATTCTCCGCGGTGAGCACTCGCGATAATTGCGTTAAGTGTGCAGGACAACAAGACAACTGTACTTATTTTCAGTGAGAGGTTTACTAACACCCAAGAAATAAGACCTAGTCAGAGAGCTTATAGAAAAATGCATCAGCTAAGTGCAAACTACGATATATGAGGGATCAGAAACAATCGATTGAACTAACCTAGAGATGAGAATATTTACAAACCGAGGAGGCAAAACCTTGAAGGGATCAGATCAGCCATCATAAAAGGAAAGAACATTCGTCTATTATTCACTTGCATACGGCACTTTCTTTTTCATGATAATAATAAGCGACATCACAAGAAATGAAGGTGCGACAAGACTTTCACAAATGTAGCTCAATTTAGAGGAAATTTGAAAACTCTTAGACGGCGGGATCACCAGCATCTTGACCGTAGTAAGACTATTGATAGATTGTTTTACTAGCATGTAGTCATCTCTTAGCATGTAGTCATAGAGATGAGCAAAAAACAGAATGCGCACCGCTTTCGACGGCAGTATGTACAGGAACATAACTATACAGGTTGCTTTTACAAGTTAACGTGCATGAATGACGGATACATCTTTATTTTTATTTTTTTTTTCATTCGATATTTTCTAAATTTAATTTATGGCGTTTGTATATAAATCATGTGGATCCTTACATTCCATTAGATAACAACTTTCACAATATTATAATTATTCATTCATCATTCCATCGATAGCAGTATCCCCAAAGCATTTCTCAAATCTGCTCCCAGTTTACAGAATATCCATTACCATTTACACAGTTTCTAATTCCTTATGTTTGATATTTTAAGCGAGTGGAGCCATTTAGACATGTTAGATAACAACGAATATTATCAGAACGGGATGGGAAACAGTTTCAACTACCATAACTTCAACAACATTAACAACAACATGAACAACAAGGTCACCGTCAATGCCAGTGCTAATGTTAATCCCAGTCCCAACCTCAGTGCTAACATCAGCGCTAACACTAGTCCCAACCTCAGTGCTAGCACTAGTGCCAACATCAGTGCCAGTAATGCAATGGGCAGTCAAAGCAACGCAAGTAACCACAGCTCCAACACAGATGTCTACGAAGCCTACTATCCCCCATATGAGGTATCATATCAAGATTACTACGAACAGCAATCACCATATCTATTATTACAACCACCCCAACCACAACAGCAACAGCAACAGCAAGAACCTATCAGTCTTCCGCACCAATTAGGACAAGTGCAAAACATGGCCATTCCAGTTGTGATGCCACAGATTCCCAGCTACAACTATTTTCCAGTCCCAGAGCCTATGCAACGGAGACGCAGGCGTGATCCTCCATCTCCCCAGAATATGAAGAAAAGGGACGACAACAAAATTATTACATCCAACCGTACCAACTTCCGTATTGTTCGTGGTGTGGCCGCTGGAGGTTCCAGCGCGCGTCCCCCTAAAGAGTCGGTAAATTCCATTTACACATTCATTCCTATTCAGCTCAATTTGATCGGGGGTAGGCTTGCAGACGTAGTACTTCCGGAGTGGTCAGTAGCAGAACTCGAAGATAAGCGTCGTATTGTGCGGATTGAACGTTTTCAAAAGAATGAAAAAATTCACGTCTCCTTCCGTATCGTTGGAAGCGCCGACGAGAATCCCATGCCACTCCCACCACCGGCTGGCTCGAATATCGACGTAATCGAGGTCAGTTGTTTAAGATGCCTGAAGAAACTTAGCGAAGAGATTGATCTTCCACTGCCTGCTGCAGATTACACTCCTGAACCGGAATACGATGATTCCATTTCATACGATTCAGACTACTACATCACCTCTGTGGAGGTAATTGAAATTGTGGAACTACTCATTGGTGCCTTCAGCGAACTGGCCCTGGAAAGACGCAAAGAGCGTGGCCGTGTTCGTTCTAACCTTGTACCATTCTGGTCCAAAAAACCCATCTCTTCTCGTATCGACCAAAATTTGGCCTCAGTCCCAGAGTACAAGATAGAGATGGCTAAGAGAATCATGGGTTACGAAATCAGAAGGCCAAGAGGTTTTGATAAAGAGGTGAGGATTTTAAAGTGGGAAAAGTTAATACCTGCATTGCAAAGGGCATTGCAGAGTTACTACTGTGAAATTCCCATATGAAAAACCATTCCTTCACATATGATAGCATACGACAAATAATAATAGACAACAAGGACTTATATTCAATTCTAACTCTCTTAAACTGCTTAAATTTCGATAGTAGACTTCATGCTCAATGGTGCTCAATGACAATACAAAATCTGAACTGCAGTCAATCTGTAAACATCAGATACTTCTCTGCACCATTGCAGCTTACATCTTGAGCACTTGACTTTTTCACTCCCAAACTGAACCCCTGTAATAACTGTAATGAGGCTTTACTGATAGCTGAGCAAGAAGTCTAAATCTGAAAGACTTGGGTCAGAACATATTCTTGGTATATTTTTTAATCGTATTAGAGTCCTAAAGCATGAATAAGTGGAGAGGACCAAAGAAAAGAACGGTTAATTCCAAGGCAACAAGGGAATGTGAAGAAGAACTAAAAAACGTACGAAGGACGTCGAAAAAAAGATTATAAGCAACCTAGAAGCCAAAGAAGACCTCGGAAAGTCACAAGTACCACCAATGAACCATTGAGCTAGCTCAAACTATCTACGTCGCAGTTTAAGGTTTGCGGTCAAAAATCGTCCAATTCTAAAAAGTTGTATCAAGTGATAAACCTTGTGTAAAACACTGAAAGTTTCTCCGGGGTAGCAAATTGATCGATGTATGATATAGAAACTCAAATAATCAGTTAAGATATTCTCTAAACATCATAATAAAAGAGAGATTCAGTCGAGAAAAAACCACACAACAACTCGTATAAAATCACACCATAAATTGCGATAATGCTAATGTAAACACATATAAACGGTACAGAAAGTATACAGAAGAATACAAATGATTTATACAAAACCTTTACACAAACGAGGGAAAATCCCACCAAAGAGGTAGACATTACAGTAACGCTAATACTCTAAAAAGTCCTAAAAAGAGTTTGAAGAGCTGTAAAACCTGCCAATTGTTTCCATAAAAAATATCTCGGAAAACCCGTTCCAAAAAACTCATCGGAAACCGTTTCTTGCTTTTGAGTATGCTTTCTAAAGCTCCTATGAATCTGAAATCTGTTCAATGAATCCAAATGCCACGGAATTTAAACCCTATTTTACGTCAATAGGCATGGATGCCAAAATTCAGATCCCTTTATTGTTCCTGTGGTATTCGAACGACCGGTCCAACCCTGAGATCTGAACCATTGATTGAGACACACCTTTAGTATTCACGCAAAATAACACCTTTGATCTCTACATTATTGACTGAAACATCAGGGTAAGCTTGGAGGCCAGCATAGTGCTTTCGTTCTACTAAGTTATCCCACCCCTTCTGTTATTAAGAAACCCCTTTTTTGTAGCTGTCTGAGATGTTACGTAGGTATCCAACGCTCATGTACTGCCAGATTTGATGAGAATGTTTTTCGAGGCCTTACGTCAACAACCTAAATTGGTCCCAAGGTATTTTGAATCTTAGCTAGTTTCTCTACCTAGTACTATATGGTGCTATACATTCCTTCCGTATTACTTTTTTGTCGATGGTAACATTATACTGCCTTATACCGATCGTTTTACCCTGTAATCAAACTCAGGCTATCGAGAATTTTCAATAGCATAAACCTTGACCTTTACGCGATTAATTATATTTCCTAAAACAGTGGACAGTATGTACAGGAGGTGTTTTTCGACAATTTATAACCAGGATTTTATCCCATCCCAGTCGCTGAATAAAAGTTGACATCCAGCAGCACATCAGCTTGGAATCACAGTATTAGCAACACTATCAGCATAATTGCACATATTACGTAGGTATTTCACACCCTTGCAGATTACTATGTTGAAAAATTACGATCAGGTGTCGATTTCTACCAGAAAGTCCTCCCGACTTTCTAACTTCAATCCAATCAAAGCAAGAACCGTTTCCAAATCAGATATGAACACTCCAATTAACGCCAACAATTCTCCATACTATGCTTTGGCACCTACTATGACCAGCCAGAGCACTGATTCTGTGAATACAAACTACCACTTGACAAGAATGGATACCAACCAATCAATCGACTCCAACTTCTCCATGCAACTGCAGTTCCGTATAGAACTTAATCTTTCCAAGAAGGAAATCGATTTAATCAGATATACCTGGAACAGAATGCTTTTGGATGAGCCTATCGCACAGGAAAACAGTACATTTCCAATACCTGGGGGGTTTCTGTTCAGTAACGCTGCTAGCCAGTCCAACAATGGCTCTACACCTAACATGGCCCCACCAAAGTCTGCCAACACAATTGCATCGTCGTTATTCTGCAGACAGTTGTACAGTAATTTGTTGAACATGGACCACCTGCTTGAACGTCTTTTTCCATCGATCAAACACCAGGCTGTTGCATTTGCAGGGGTGATGTCGTTCACTATTTCACAGCTAGAAAACCTTTCTGCGTTGAACGACTATTTGGAAAACTTGGGGAAAAGACATTCAAGAATTTTGGGAATCGAGCCACTGATGTTCGAATTAATGGGTGAAGCATTGATCCAGACCTTCCACGAGAGATTTGGAAACAGGTTCAACCACGAGTTGGAAATCTTGTGGATCAAGTTGTACTTGTACTTAGCCAATTCTTTGTTGCAATTCGGGATCGATCCTATATTGAAGCTCAACCGAGGCGAAAACAGCTCTGCTGCTTCGATCAACTCCAACTTATTCAAATTGAACGAACTCAACGACGTATACGTTCCAGCCAATGGAAATACCACTAGCATCCAAAGTATTGCACCTAGTAGTGCTACCATTTCGACGTTTTCATCTTCTCGAAATATGTCAGTTTCTACTGCAAATACTGACTTTTACACCATGGATGAGAAGAGACCGGTGATGAAAAAGGAAAAGAAAGAAGGTACTATCAAGAAGAGGAAGAGGGATTGTGTTATCCAGTAGTTTTAACATTTATATGACATTTGTGTAGGAAATTCACGACAAGACGGTTTTTGCAGATTTGACTACTTTCGAGAGCTATTACTAAAATGGCATTTTTCAAGCAATTACTTAAGCAGGGACAAAACCAATAAAAACCATGTGCATATGAGTGCAGAAACAATCGTAAATATTTCAATTATCACCGAAACACTAAAAAGTGAACTGAATTACTTCAAAAGAAGACAATACCACCGGTTCACGTAATCAAAGGCTCAAGTTTCAGGTTTGTTCTCCATTTCGCCTCATTTCTCACTTGAGTTCTACTTGGATACTCATCTTTTACGCCGATAATCCCTTGAAAACTGAAAGATACTATTTGATAGTGCAACAGATTACAACTCAGCTCTAACCCGAATACCTCAACAGCTTTTGTTGTCAACTCTTCAAACAGTTTATACTATTGTGGAAATCCCGCATTCTTGTCTCAGTCTTTGCACTACCTCCATACAACACCACCTTACTACAAGAATACCTTCGAGCAACCCTGTATCATCTTCCACACCCGCCAACAGCCTAGAACCTACCTTGCTTCGGTCCTCCATTCGCTAGGTATCATTTTCAGACCCGTACACCCCATCTCCTGAGACACGCTTTTTTACGCGTCTTTCTCAATCAAGCTAATTGAATTTTTTTAACAGACAGTTCACAGCGGTTTAGAAAGCGATAACTTCTAGGATACACATCACGTCACATAGAGTGTTCTTTCCAGTTACTGTTCATATACTGTTCATATACTTGATACTCAGCCCACAAGAATGTCAGATAACTTTGAAGAGTACCTTTTAAACGAGTCTTTCTATTCAGAAAAGCACGCCGTCTCAGGTCAGACTACTACATCGTTCATGAAAAATTCACCTTCCATGAAGGCGTTGGAGTCCATATTGAACGAAAAGTCCAAGTCTTTCTCTTATAACTTGAACACCTTGGTTGAAGAACCAGACAGCCCCGAGTTGAACAAAACCAATAGTTCATCCAGCCACTTGGTTGGAAGTACCACCAGTATCGGAACCTTTCAGACTGCCAACGAGTCTGTTCCAAAGTTTGATACCATCAACGTCGACGATAATGAAAAGATTACGAATGTCACTGAAGACAACGAAGATACATTGATTGATGATAGCAATGCAGGAAAATATGTCAAGATGCCAAGCTTAATTCCAAATGACATCAAGACATCTGGATCCGGCTCTCTTTTGAGTACTGGCGGTATTGGTTCTCACGTTTCCAGCGGTTTAGACAATTCTGGCAGTGTGAACAATTCTCATGGATCGAATAATTCCAATGGCTCCAACATTTCAGGCGTGTCTGGTTTGACTGGGACTAAAATCACTACCAAAACAACAAACAGCACGTACTCCAACACTTTGGACAGCACACCAAGTACATATGCAACCACAGTGTCGACCACACCTGTCGCCAATAACAAAAGGTATTCAATGATTGAACTTGTGATGCCAAAAGATGAGTTCCACTTCAACGATGCCACTCCAAAACTCAACCAGGATATGTCCTTTTCAACTCCAAAACTTTTGACACCTAGTACTCCAAATTACAAAGCATCCCCACGTAAGTCACCTCATGTTAGATCCAACTCAGATTTCAACTTGAGCGAAAAGATGCAAAGTCCAACACATAAAAGAAGCAATACCATGACCGATTTGAGCAACTTCAAAGAAGAGAAGAAGAAGTTTTCCTTCAAGTCTCTTTTTAAGAAGGACAAAAAAGAGAGTAAAAAGGACGCCAAAAAGGATACCAAAAAGGCAGCTAAAATGGAGACTGAGAAGGGAGCTAAGCAAGGAGCTAAGCAAGGAGCTAAGCAAGGAGCCAAGGAACCAAAAGTAGAGAAAAATGAGCTCAAGAAAGAAACGAAAAAGGAGTTGAAAGCGAAGAAGAAAGAAGCTAAAATGCAAATTGAGGAATCTCCCAAGGTAAGAGAAATGGAAATCTCACTTCCAACAGAACTCGGGAAAGCATCAAAAACCTTCAAATCTAACACAAACATTAACTTCATCAGAGAAGTAACAGAATCGCCTTTCCTCACCAAAGAGCTTGATGAGTCCTACGATGAAAAAAATTTGTATGACAATCCAGCAGTCAAGCACAATTCGTCAGGATATGGTGAAGAACTCACCTTGGAACCTTCTCCAATCCCAAAGATAGTAGATTATAAATCCAATAATCCTTTCATTAACTTCAATGACAAGCCACCTGCAGATCACAGCGCAAGACGCCAAACATACGCAGATAATGACATTTTTGGCTCGCCTAAAAAGGATTTGTTTGGATCACCTAAGAACGATATGTTTGGCACTTCCAAAGATCTCTTTGGGTCCCCCAAAAGAGAATTGCTACTTGGAGATTCCTTATTCCCAAAGTCCTTGAATGCTCAGGAAGTTGAAAGCATTGTGAGTTTGGAAAGATCCAGGTCGATGAAGCTGATAAAATCGAGCAAAAGAACCAGTTTTGTGAACTACGATGGTTCTGACGAGAATATCATCGTGTTTAATACTAGTATCGGCAGCATGTCACCTAACTCGAATGTTTCTAGATCAAATTCGATATTGAAAAACAGAAACAGTTATAGAAGTTCTGTAGCCAGTCAAAACTATGACAACATAGACAGAAAGTTGGAGATAGAGGATTTGATCAATTTTGATAACACAGGGAAGGACTCTGACAAACAGAATGCTCAACTCGAGCCACATGCTTCTGAAGTTAACAAAGACGATGACACAGATTATAGCGACTTAATTGAGTTCAGTGATTACATTGATTTTGATAATCTTGATTTTGATATGGAGAAACCAAGGTTGCCAAGTTCTTCTTCATTCAGACTTGATAGTAGCGTCACCAATATTGAACAGGCTATCAATAGCATTGAAAATTCAATGAACTTGAATGAATCACCAATAATCATCTCATCACAATCACCTTCTATCGATGATTCTGACGAGCCAATCCAACCATTGAGAATTAATTCCAGAAGGGAGTCTGGAGTTTATAGCGAGGCTCCAAAAGAATACCAAAGAGATAACTCTATTTTGGAAACACCAAGATCCCAAACTCACGAAGATATCACGGTTACACATCAGAAATTAGAGTCTTTGGCACCACGTAGAAGTCCTTCTTCGCCTTTGAATAACGTTAGCTTGAACACAGCCAGTGCCGAAGAAAGAGCTAGACCAGTTTCCATGTCATTCAAAGGCTTAACCGGGCCTTCGTTTAAAGCACCACACAAAAACCTTAGAAATTCGGGATCCCACCAATCGTTTAATATTTCTTTTGATGAAGATCATGGAGTTGGAAGCGGATTTGGCAGTGACGAGGAGAGTTCTGATGATGAGACTTCTTTGGGGTATAGCAACAGTCACAGCTATGACAATTATTACCATAATGAAGAATACGATGATTATAACGAAATCTACAATAAAGAAAACAAGAGGTTTACTACCTCGATACCGCTGAACTCCAAGTTGTTCCAAAAACCTCCTAACGTCAACTATTCAGCCAATTCCACACCGAAAATCACCCCCAAATCCACCCCTCAATCCACTTGTACTTCTCACGGAGTGAAGTTTTCATCCCGAATCATATTGTACGAGACGTATGATTGTGATGAGTACGATAGACACCCAGAATTAGCCGCATGTAACCAGCTTACTCCAATGTTGGCACAACAAATCAGAGAGGAGTTAAATGACTTGAAGTCAAACTGGATCGTCCACGAACAGTCACGTTGTAACACTCACTTTTACTAGGACCCAACTTTATACGGCAGAGATAGTGTGTGGTCCAGATAATGCAACGTAGTAATATAAATTAATGAACCAAGTTAATGAAGCAGGTACAATTTAGAAAAATTAAACAAGTTCTTAGCAACAAACATATATTTCTACTTCTGAACAACCTTCTTGTCGTGCAATTGTTTAGCATAGTCTGCATGTGCACCCTGGAAGATCTGGTCCAAGGCTCCAAAGTCTGATTGAGGAAGACGTGCAATGACATTCTCTGGGTTTTGCATCTCTACGATCACGTATCCCTCGGCCTTTCTGTCAACACACGTGGTACCAGCCCATGGAGCAGAGTCGTACTCTTTAAGCGAGACAGTTGGAGGTTTACCGTCTACATATGGTGGATAAGACATTTTGTGGTGTGAAGTGCAATTTTCAAACGCGAGAGATGACCACGCAGCAATCACGTGACTCCTTACATGGGGCATTTAATGGGGGTAAAGAAATAATTTTTTTCCACATACAAGTGTTTCAACGTCTTCAAAACGTGGTTCTTAAGCAGATTACCGCTTTTGAACCGTTTCTGAAGGTATTTGGCTCTTTCTATATTTATATTCTTTTTAAGGCCGTTGATGCGAATTTTTCAAACACGAGAGATGACAACCCAAGGATCACGTGACTCCTTACCTGGGGCGTTTAATGGGGGTAAAGAAATAATTTTTTTTCACATACAAGTGTTTCAACGTCTTCAAAACGTGGTTCTTGAGTAAATTACCACTTTTGAACCGTTTCTGAAGTTATTTGGCTCTTTCTATTCTGGTTCATTTATATTCTTTTTTAAGGCCGTTGATGCGAATTTTCATTTCCATATCAGAATGAGTAAACTAGTCATCCCAGGTCAGTATATTACTCCAACGCATAAAATGGTGGATGGAAACATCCACACATACATAAGTGGAAGTGGAACCACTATATCGGAAGTGCAGATAGAAGACAAAAAGGTTCCGATAATAGTAGGAACGTTACTTGGGACGGTAATGATGAAAGAAACCAATGAAACGACAGTTGTTTCTGTGATACCTAGAACAAACACATACATTAATTATGAAAAAGAGATCAATACAGATTCGAGACTCAACACTAGATTGACTGTTTCAAACAATTTGCCCAAGGAAAACGATGTGGTGTTGGTCAAAATCACCAAAATCAACCAGAAACAAGCGTACTGTGAGATATTGACAGTAGAGGGACTGGGAAACATTATAGAGGACCTGGGGGTAGGCAGCAATGGCGAATTAGCACATTTGTCCACAGGAGTTGGGGGTGGATCTCAGAGCTTAAGTAATCATTCCACCATTGCTTCTTCTCAATCTACAATGGTAAACGCCATGTCCATTGATATTGGTGAAAGCTTCAAAGGAATTATCAGATCTCAAGATGTAAGGCTGACGGAACGTGACAAAGTCAAGATCATCGAAAGCTTCAAGCCGGGAGATATAGTGAGAGCAGTGATTATTTCCTTGGGTGATGGTTCTAACTATTACTTATCCACGGCAAACAATGACTTGGGAGTTATATATGCTAGAAGTGAGAATGGGGCTGGAGGCTCCATGTTTCCAGTTGACTGGCAGCATATGGTTTGCCCTAGCACTGGAGTAGTTGAAAAGAGAAAGTGTGCAAAGCCGTTGCAGTAGGCATCGAGCCGCTACTCTTGGAGATCACCTACGACCACCTTGTAGCAAGTCAATACATACAGAATAAACCCAATCAAGAAACAGAGAAAGCAACCAGGTAGTGTGTGGTATTAAGTCTATATCTAAATCTCAGGTAATGGATGCACCAACTCATCGTTTTCACCTCTCAAATCAACCTCACTCAAACCAATCTTGGATCCAAACTTTTCGAATCTCTTAATGTACTTTGTCTTCTTCATATCAGCAATCTTTATCATTTCTGACCAATACTTGGAGTGGTCGTAATCAAAGTTGACACTTCCTCCAAAATCCTTATCCAACTGGTCAACAGGAACGTACTCTGGGAAAGGCTGGTCAAAAACCAACTTTTCTCTGGTCAAAGGATCAATAAAAGGGTGAATGATCTTTAAAAAAGTCCAACCCAATAAAGGAATGTTGGTCAACAAAGCTTTACCCAATCTCTCAGGATAATGGGTCTGCAAAATATGCAACACCTGTCTTCCGGTTCCAATTGGAGGAATCTTTCCGGTAGAAATACCCACGTCAGCAGGCTTGAAATCGATTAACAATGCCAACGAATCCTGTCCAGATGGCATAAAGTCAATCACTCTCTCCAACATATACACCAAATGCTGCACCTGGGTTACTGAAGGCTTTGTGTTTTGTCTACCAGGCTTCAAGTAAAGACATGGTCTGGCATCGTTGTCGTAACCCAAGATAACTTCCTTTCCAGTTTCGTTTTCTGGCGAACACAACTTTCCGTTAACAGTATTGTCGTCCTCAAAGTTTCCAGCAATTCCAAACTCCCTTCTCCAACTTAATGTCAACTCGATTCTGTCAATACAATCCTTAAGCACCCACTTGGTGGCTCTCAAGTATCTTAAGAAACACTCTCTACTCAACCAGCTCTTTTCCGCTTCAGTCAACGGCATGAATTTTTCAGTCTGTTTGTTCTTATGTTCGTGTTCGTTGTTACCAACCTTAAGTTCAGGGTTGACAAAATGCTTATATACGTCGAGATACATCTCCTGTTGAACCTTGGTCAATTCAGCCGGCGCTGGAACTGCTGACTCAGCGCTAGGTGTTGCAAATGGCAAGTACACCTTTTCACCAAAGTCTTCGTTCTTGACAGCCTTTTCCTTCTTGAACATGCCAAACATTTTTACTTGAATAGATCACTGATGTCTGCAGATAGTCACCTTAATCCAGGGTTTCACCAAGTCACTTTCAAAACTCTCAGGTTCCGGCTCGGAGAAATTTCGCAACTTCAGAAATTAAGTCCGATGTGATGATTTCGCGACGATTATCTAATCTGGGCTCCATCACATACAAGGGCATGAAGGTTCTTAAACTATCACAGATAGCCATTAATAAATGCATACGACATACCAACCAGCTCAATAGTGTTGGTGATATACCATATCACTTGATCAAGCCAGTTCTTGGGAAAATGAATGCAAAACAGCTAAGAATGATTGAATCGAATAGCCCTCACTTGCTAGGGTTTACTGATGAGCTATGGTACCAGCTCGTAATGAAAGACTTTCCCAACCGCCCCAGCAACCAGAAAAAAGTGTTGTTTAATAATACCAAGGCATCGAATCGGATGCTATATGAAAAATACTCGAACGAGCAGGAGCTATTTAGAAAGGATTCTACTGAAAGGTTAAAGCAAATGACAGAGAAGTTAAGGCATCAGAAATCCAGAAATAGTGTGATAGAAGTAGAGCAAATTCTAAGGGATCCTACGGTGAAGGTAAACAAGATTTATGGTCCACGAAATAGCATTTTGAATAAAGCAAAGAGGGATTTGCAGAACCGAAGTTTAATGTTTCCTAGAAAGATGGTTTCACCTTCCTTGAAGAATAGAGGCATAGAGCTGAAAGCAAAGAAGGCGAATAGTGAAGAAGTGGCGGTAGTAGAGAGAGTAAGCAGCCCTCCAAAGGAGATACTAATGGAACCAATACCTCATAAGCTCGAGACAGAACCAAGGCCAATTGACAACACCGAAAAAAGAGAAGCAAGCGAAATGGACCTCCAGATGATGAGGTTGAGGCGAAAGAGGAAAACCCCCGTGCTTATTCCATCAAAAAAACCACGGGTTATCTCGCCCAAAAAACACAAGAAACCCGAGCCACCAACCGATAACATCAAGCCTATCAGGGCCATCAAGTCGCTGGTTTTCAATTTATAGATCACTGCAAGGTTAATTATGTAGTAAGATTATGGTACAATCTATTAATGCTATATGCTACAAATGCCTCTTTTTGACATCTCTTTCATCAGATTCTACAACTCTCTTCTTGTAGTTACCAGCCAAGGCATTGTTCTCTTCGTCCTTCGAGTTATCATGCAATATCTTATTATCGTCCATCATCACAATTTGCTTGTAAGAATTTACTCTGAGTCTTCCAGCTATCAATGCATTCTCAGCGTTGGTACCAAAGTGGTTTATCTTATTTATTTTCAACCCCAAGGTCCCAAGAAACGTCACGATGTTCTGAAAGGAACGCAAGTTTACAGCTGAGCTGGCCCCTGATGAAATTATCATCCCGTTCAGTCTGCTAGCACGTATGAGCTGCATCATGTTCGAAATCACATATCTTCTAGACTGTGACATTGTGGTGTTGATCAAAGGCTCGTAGCAAACTTCAAACTTCATTCCCTTTTCGATACCCTTGCCTACAATTTTGTGCTTCAAATAGTAGCTTAGCTTTGTGTCTGCTGGTATGGAAACAATATCTACCGACAAATTTATAATACAGTTTTGAAGGGCTTTTTCGTTCATTGGCTTTATGGCAATCAAGTCAAAGTGGTTCTGGAACTTGTTCAAGCTGTTGAGTTTGGCAGAGTCGTTCACCACAATCGTCAACCTAGAAAATATTCTAAGATCTGGATACTCTTTCATATTGGTTTTGATAGGGTTGATGCCATCTTTAGGTAGCTTGACCAGTTCTGGAATCTCAAAATTAACGGCAACATGCCTGTATCCCAAGTTGTAGGCAGTTACCAACGTCTTTTTGAGATTGGTCGCCTCCTGTTCCGATAGCGGCTCGTAGTTATTTTTGGGCCACCTTATATTTAAGTCGTAGGTCATCGGAGAATGATTTCGCGCGCCACCAAAACGACTATTTATTTGCAGCTAAATGCCACATTGATTACTAACATATTAAATCAAGGTATTTCAAGGAAAAAACACACAAAAGGGATTAAGCAATGCAGGTCGAGAAGGAATCTATCATGGACATAGGAAAGAACTGTTCAAAGTGTAATAGGCTTGACTTTCTTCCGTTTACTTGCGAGTTCTGTAAACTTGTGTTCTGTTCAGACCACAGAAAACCCGACCACCACCAATGTTCCCAGTTTCAACCAATAGAAAGAACAACGAGGTCACCATCTCCAAGCGAAACAGCCGCATCTTTGTTTCCTGATAGAGATCAGAATAGAAAGAAAATCGACCAGCTTTTAACTCAACCGAAACCAAACACAATTCTAGGACAGGGCAAATCAGGCAAGGCCATCGTCAAGCTCACCAAGTTCCTACACCTCCAGAAACTCAATAGAGAAAAAAAAGGGTTTTTTGGAATAAGGAAGAAAACGAACCCTGTGGTGGAGTTATCAGGATTACGTAAGAATGCAACTGGCGATTTGAAAATTAAGCAGGAAGACAGGATATACTTGTACTGCTTATATCTCAATGCAAAAGAAGAAGACTTTGATAAGATTGACGTGCCCAAGCAGAAAAAACCGATTTTTGTAAGTAAAGCATGGAAGGTGGGAAAGATATTGGACTACATAAGTGACGAATTGAAAATTGTCAATAATAATAACAAAACTAACGAGGTGGAAAAGAGATTGAATATATTTCGTTTGAGCAATGAACAGCCTGAGCTTGTTGGCAACAACAAGTCTGGGAGGGACTTGAAAAACGGAGAGTTGGTTTATTTGGTAAGGGGAGAGATTTAGAAGCGATTAATAGATATACTTGAGAATACATTAAGAGCATATATGATGTAGTTATGAATTATTCCAGAAACTGTTTAGTTCTAATTGGCACCCGACACTGTAAAAGAAACTTTGGATAATTCCGATCAATACTTTAAATGTCGTGATATGTAGTCGAATAGGAGAAGATAAGCTTCCCTGCATTTTTATTTGGTTGTAGATGTTTAACAGACGATTCATGCAAGTAATACTATAGAGTACCACCTGATGCTTTTTGGCGACTTTTGGTTTGTGAAACGGCTTATTATTGCTGTTCCAAGCACTAAACCAAATTGCAGGTTCTTTTGTACTAAATCCTACGAGACAGAACTCTTCTACTGTGAAGATTGTAAAAGAATTGCAAATGCAATTATTAAAGAGTATTGAGTTTTACCTGGGTTTCTTTTGGATTAGGTTTCGTTTTGGATTAGGTTTCGTTTTGGATTCGGTTTCTTTTGGATTGGGTTTCGTTCTCATAATCGATTCAACCACCAGTCAATTCACACCAAGAACAATACTGACCCAGCCCACATAGAACTCCAGGACGTATTCACTCAATTCATTTCAGTCAACAACGCATATCGAAATTTAATAACAAACAACTATCCCATGTCAACCATTTAAAAGCTCTGAAACTACCTTCTCCTATTTTTGCAGCCAGTGCAATACTTACTTATTTTGTAGAAGTTTCTTAAACTTTCAAAAGTTATTATCAACCACTCTTAACCACCGAATAACATTCATCTCGTCAATATATACCTTCCAGTACTATCATAAACACTGGTGCCGATAACTAGCCTATATCAAATCTCCGCGACATTCGTTAAATTGTCGTACCGCCTTCCTTTCTAGGAAAAAGAAACTCGTCAACATTTTCTCATTTGTGCTGTGGACAAAACGATTCAGTGTCAATTATTCACATTAATTATAGCTGTGAACTTGTTTAGCATTGACCGATACATCTATCGACGAGCAATCACCGTGTTCGTTGCTTAAATCCATTTATTTGTTCGAAAACAGAGATTGAAACCTCTGTTCGATGTCAACTCGTGCTCAGTTGTCGACCAATCCCGCTGCCTTAGCTGCTGCTGCTGCCACCTCCAATTCTAACCAGAACTTGGCCATGTCCCAACCAGTACAAACCGCGTCTCAGCCTGCCATGAGCTCCAGCAGCTCCAATTCCAGCAATAGCGTAGTTGGATTGCACTACAAAATCGGTAAAAAAATCGGGGAGGGATCCTTTGGTGTCATCTTCGAAGGTACCAACATAATAAACGGAGTTCCTGTGGCCATCAAATTTGAACCCAGAAAGACAGATGCACCACAATTAAGAGACGAATACAGAACCTATAAGCATTTACAAGGTTGCGAAGGTATACCTAATGCCTACTACTTTGGCCAGGAAGGATTACACAACATCTTGGTTATTGACTTGTTAGGTCCTTCGTTGGAAGACTTGTTTGACTGGTGCGGAAGAAGATTTAGTATCAAGACCGTGGTTCAAATAGCCATCCAGATGATAGACTTGATCGAAAACGTCCACAAGCATGATTTAATTTACAGAGACATCAAACCCGACAACTTTTTGATCGGGAGACAGGGCTTGAGTGACGAAAACAAAGTCCACTTGGTGGATTTTGGTATGGCCAAGCAATATAGAGACCCTAGAACAAAAAACCATATTCCTTATAGAGAAAAGAAGAGTTTGAGTGGTACTGCCAGATACATGTCGATTAATACTCATTTAGGAAGAGAGCAACTGAGAAGAGATGATTTAGAAGCTTTGGGCCATGTCTTTTTCTATTTTTTGAGAGGACAGTTACCATGGCAAGGATTGAAAGCTCCAAATAATAAACAAAAGTACGAAAAAATCGGAGACAAAAAGAGAACTACTCCAGCCATCACATTGTGTGAAGGGTTACCTAGACAGTTTGCTGAGTACTTGGATAAAGTAAGAGCATTGAACTTTGACCAAGAACCAGACTATGAAGAATACAGAATGCTGTTGTTGAGTGTGTTGGATGACTTAGGACAATCTGCAGATGGTGATTATGACTGGTTGCATTTGAACGGGGGAAAAGGATGGGATTCTTCCATCAACAAAAAGCCTAATTTGCACGGCTATGGCCATCCAAACCCACCTAACGACAGAGAAAGAAGACACAGAGACCCTAGAAGAAACAGACATCACCACGCACATCAACCAGCACAACAACAACAACCAGTTCAACAACCAGCACAACAACAAAACAGTCAACAGTCGCCAAACCAGAACCAGTTGAATAATTTGAGCATGAACAACTCCAACTCCAACTTGAATAACGGCAGAGAGTTGACTGCAGCTCAATTGCACCAGCAGAAGTTGCAACACTTGGTCAACCGCCCATTACCTCCTATCAAGCAGGAGGTGAACAATACCGAACCTAAGTTTGAAAACAGACAGTATGACCAACAGAAGGAGGAAGAGAAAGGCTTCTGGTCAAAGTTCTGCTGCCACTGATTTATGTTTTTGTTAAATGAAATAAATATTTATGTGCTTGTATTCTATTGTACTACGCTAATTATGTTTTGAATACTGTAGAACCACTCATTTGTAACCAGAAAACCTATTGTTGGACGACACAAGGTGATGTCGAGCCCATGTTAAATGTGCGAAATCACACCCCACAAAATTCAAGATCAATGTCACATCAGGAAGCCATTGCCTCTAATATCAAACACTTCGATGCTATTGCCAATGTCTACGATGACTTACCGCTGACAGAGATTCTCTCTGAGAAAGTTCCCCAACTTATTTTTGACTACGTAAGATCGAACAACATTGATCTCAAAGGAAGCTTATTAGACTTTGCCTGTGGAACAGGAAAAACCACACAAAAGTTCAGTCTGTACTTTCCACAGAACAATATCACAGGAATTGACATCACCGAGAGTGTTTTGAACAAGTTCAAACAGAGATTACCTGAAGCAAAAGCAGTGAATGTGGATGTTCTTGAAACCACTCAATACGAAAACAGGTTTGATTTTATCATCTGTACTATTGGATATCACCACTTGGAAAAGTATGTGGAAATCACCCAGAAGTTGTCTACATTTTTGAAAAAAGACGGAAAGTTGATTATAGTGGATTTTTACAATTCAGACGTGGAGCATCGGCATGCAAAGGCAGGCGATGCAGTAAGACATATGGCTGGGCTCAAGGAGTCTTGTTTAAGTGAGACCTTCAAGTCTGCGGGTTTAGCAGCAGATGTGAAATTTTCAGAGCCAATTGAAATGTTCCAACACCCAGAATTCATCAAAAGCCATTGCAGACTAAAGGATATTGAAGAGCTTGAAAAAGGGACCTTGGACAAGATGCAAGTCAAAGGTGCTGATTTCTACAAAATAGCCGTGACATTGGTATTAGCAGTGGGTAGGAAGGTTTAGGTGCTTTTGTTCTGCGGGTAGTAAACACCTATATTGGTTTATTCAGTACAGTATTGGGTAATGATTTTGGAATTTGTAGTTGTTTTGCTGTGCTTGCACTCGATATCACGTAGCATCGATATACAGTGTTTGCAGTATTAAACAGTGTCCTGGGTAGTTAGTTATACAGTGTCCTGGGTAGTTAGTTATACAGTATTCTGAATATGTAAGCTACACAGTGTCCTGAATACAGTGTTCTGAATATGTAAGCTAAACAGTTTCTGAATACAGCGTCCTGAATACAGTGTCCTGAGTAGTAAGTGATACAGTAACCCTAATATTAAGTGATACAGTAACCCTAATATCAAGAAACTTATACAGTGCCCTGCAATACTAAGTAGTATCCTGAATAAACATAAAGTATCAATAAACACATAAAGTATCAATAAACACATAAAGTATCAATAAACACATAAAGTATCCTCAATAACAGTGTCGTGAATAATCAAAAGAAAAGTTCTCACAAGAAAGTTCGCAACCCAACATTAATGGCGTCAAGACAAGCACAGAAGAGACTCACCAAAGAGTACAAATCCATATCTCAAAACCCGCCACCATATATCATCGCTAGGCCCAACGACGAAAATATCCTAGAATGGCACTATATTATTACCGGACCTCCTGAAACCCCTTACGACAATGGCCAGTACCATGGGATCCTTAGATTCCCTAGTGACTATCCTTTCAAGCCTCCTTCGATTTCAATAATAACACCCAACGGAAGATTTGCCTGCAACACCAGGTTATGCTTATCCATGAGTGACTTCCACCCTGATACCTGGAATCCGGCCTGGAGCGTCAACACCATTCTCACAGGGTTGCTTAGTTTCATGACCGGTAATGAAACTACGTCCGGATCGATCAACACGTCTGATAGTTTGAAGAAAAAGTACAGCAGTGAAAGCAAGGCGTGGAATAACAAAGAAAACCCCCGTTTCATCAAGTTTTTCCCTGAACTTGTAGAACAGAACAAGAAAGACATTAGCATCGAGGTTGCGGAAGTCAAACTGGAACGTAATGAAAAATTGTTTGACCCCCAGAGCTTGCATTTGTTGGACCCGGAAGACAAGGCCAGGCTATTGGTAGAGGACGACGAAAAACCAAACTTTTCCCGCTACACTTTCATGTTGGTGATAGCAGCTGTGTTTGCATACTGGATCAGGTGGTAGTGTTTTTTTTGCCCACCCAAGAGGCTCCACACCTCCGCACCGTCCCAACCCCCTCCCACACTCGTTCCGAGCATGATTGTAGATGAATATAACGTAGATATGTAGTAGTAAACATTGTCAAGCACCCCTCGGTCTTTTTTTAGTTATCACCGAAATTTTTTGTTTTTTCACATCTTCCAACAACCCTCTTTTTACTGGATACAGAGTACCTAGAGGTCTAGAACTGCTTTTATCCAGCTGCTAGTGTGCAAGTTGTTTTCTGATACTCTATATTGAACAACCACAAAATATCCACGTGCAATTTCCCATAGCCTTGAAAAACACATCGAAACAGTTTCAGATCTGAATTGAGAACTCAGGTTTACTATTTTTAATACTGATTCCAGCCACAGCGAACCATGACGTCGCATCCATATCGTCAAAGAATGGTCCCAGGATCCATGCCATCCTCTTCCACAACATCGCCAACCACATCCCATTTCCAGTCTCCGCTGGTGGCTGCATCGCCATATCCAGTTCATAATCCTATTCCAACCTCAACTTCCAGTTTCTCTGACCAAGAGTTAAGTTCACAGCTACAGAATGTCTCGCTAAACAGAGCAGCGTCTCCAGTTTCACGGTCGCCACACAACAGGTCTCCAGCAACAAGGATCAATAATTCGGGACTGAACTTCGAGAACCACGGAAATGCTTCACCTCCACCTATTTTCCCCAACAAACAACCGCAAAACAACCTTCCAAATGTAAATGTTGTTCAGTCAAATCCAGTCAGCGCCACTTCGTCCATCGCCAACCTTCATCTCAACCAATATGCAAACCATTCTAAATCTGAAGACTACTTGAATCGATACTCCCAATCGGAAAATAACTTACTTGTCAGCAACAACCTTGTCAGCAACAACCACACCAGATCTGTGAGTTCCACATCCTCAGGCTTGGACAGAAGTTTCGACAATAGCAGTTTGGTTGATTTCAACCAGAACTTGATTACTCAATATTTGGGTAGTAATTCCACCAGCTTGATGCCCAGGATCAAAACCATTGAATTGTACCGAAAAAATGCCAAAAGATCCAATGATCCCACCGTTTTATTCCAGTATGCTCAGTACATGTTGCAAACAGCTTTGTTATTGGACAAAGAAACCGTTTCTCCAGATACTACTCCCGTGAAAAAAGACACAAGAAGACACAAAAGAGAACCTTCAGACCTGAGTTTAGATTTATCCAACATCAACGAGGAAACTATCGACAACCAAAAGTTGAAGAAGTCATTGTTAAGGGAAGCAGTGACCTATTTGAGAAAACTAAGCGATAAGGGGTACAACGAAGCCCAGTACTTGTTAGGAGATGCATATGCCAGTGGAGCATTAGGGAAAGTTGAAAACAAAGAGGCGTTCACGTTGTTTCAAAGTGCTGCAAAACATGGACACATTGAAAGTGCTTATAGAACGTCCTACTGTTACGAGGAAGGTTTGGGAACCGGCAGAGACGCTAGAAAAGCCATTGACTATTTGAAAATGGCAGCCTCCAAGAATCATCCGGCTGCAATGTATAAGCTTGGAGTATACTCATTCAACGGCAGAATGGGATTACCTCATGACGTCAACACCAAAAAAATGGGAATCAAATGGTTTGAGAGAGCCAGCAATGTTGCCAACGAGTTGATTGCAGCTGCACCGTTTGAATTGGGTAAAATATATTTTGAAGGGTTTCTTGATATCGTGATTCAGGACAAAAAGTACGCTTTGGAATTGTACAGCCAGGCTGCTGCCTTGGGCCACATTGAAAGTAGTGCTATTCTCGGACACCACTATGAAGTGGGGGAGATTGTTCCACAGGATTCCAATCTTTCTATTCATTACTATACCCAAGCAGCATTGGGCGGAGATCCAGGCAGTATGTTGGCGATGTGTGCATGGTACTTGGTTGGAAATGAGCCATACTTGCCTAAGGATGAAAGCGAATCTTTCGAGTGGGCTAAAAGAGCAGCTATGTGTGATTTACCAAAGGCGCAGTTTGCTTTGGCTAACTTCTACGACAAGGGAATTGGATGTGCAAAGAACCAGACCGAGGCCCAGAAGTGGTACGCTACGGCTGCAGAAAATGGCGATGAAAAAGCACTCACCAGAATCACAAATAAAGAAGTTGCAGACAAATTGGCTAAGAAAATGAACAAGAAACCTGTGTTGTCCAAGAAGAACTCTGCACATGAGAAAGACTGTGTCATAGTTTAATTGACTGTAGTTTTTTATCACATGTTTTTTGTTGTTGCTCATTGCCATCATTTATTGTATCCAAGTGTCACCACATACTTGAACCAACAATAACCCTGTATTAAACACTCCTTGCATTAAATACACACTTTCAGCCTCACTCTGACTCCGCCGCACATTTCTGTTTATGCACACTGGTACCTGAAATTGCTTCTCCCGAATTTTTCCATCATTAATTCACAAATATGTCAGGAAGAGAAAACGAAAACCAAGGATCTGGCGACAGAGGTATGTTAGACCAAGCTGCTAGCGGTATGCTCAACAGTTACTTGCATGGTAACAAGCACAACAACAACCATAGTTCCAATTCTGGTTCCATGGCAGCAATCGGCGCAATTGCTGGAGCGTTGTCGGGGGAAAGTCACAACAACAATCACAGCAGTAGCAGCCACAGTGGAATTGGAAGTATTATTAGTGGTGTTTTGGGTGGTGGTAAACACAATAACCAGAATCAAGGCTACAATTCTAACCAAGACTACAATTCTAACCAAGGCTACAATTCCAATCAAGGCTACAATTCTAATCAAGGCTACAATTCTAACCAAAGCTACGGTAACCAAGGCAGCAACCATGGCAGTGGTGATTTGTTCAGCAAGATTGGTGGCATGTTGAGTGGTGATAAGCCAAGACCACATGGCTCAAGCAGTAACTACGGTGGTGATAATGGTAGAAACGATTATGGAAGTGGAAGAAACGATTACGGTGGAAGAAACGAAGGAAGAAACGATTACGACAGTGGTAGAAACGATTTTGGTGGAAGAAACGAGGGCAGAAACGATTACGGTGGTAGAAACGATTACGGTGGAAGAAACGAAGGCAGAAATGACTTTGGAAGTGGAAGAAACGATTACGACAGTGGAAGAAACGATTACGGAAGTGGTAGAAACGATTACGGCGGAAGAAACGAAGGAAGAAACGAAGGAAGAAATGACTACGGAAGTGGTAGAAACGATTTTGGTGGAAGAAACGAGGGCAGAAACGATTACGGTGGTAGAAACGATTACGGTGGAAGAAACGAAGGCAGAAATGACTTTGGAAGTGGAAGAAACGATTACGACAGTGGAAGAAACGATTACGGAAGTGGTAGAAACGATTACGGCGGAAGAAACGAAGGAAGAAACGAAGGAAGAAACGAAGGAAGAAACGACTACTCCAGAAACGATTCCAACTACAACGACAACCGTAGATACTAGTTTAAATATATTTGTTTTCATTAATCATTATTACTCTACCTTCTCTGAACTCTGGCTTCCGATATTTCTAGTTCCATCTCCCATTTTAAAATTGAGCAAGTTTGATGGAGAGTTCTCAAACGTAGGATACTCAATCAAAATTGGGTTCAAGTTTTCATCAAAGTCGTTAGAAATTATTCTGGATCTCCTTTTGTTCAATAAAGGCAATTTCGAGTCTTCCAACTTCTTGTTCAAGGATATTCTCCTAGGTAATATTTTCAGCAACTCCAAGCTTTTGTTAAGATGTGGGCTATTAGTTTTTGGATCATACTTGATCTCGAGCTCCTCTGTATCAATCTTATCTAGAATATTGTTTTGTATAGGCGAGTCTTCTTCGTCATTTTTCATAATTGAGTTCTCTTCAGTACTAATATCGCTATCCAAACATTCAAAATGCACCTTCTTTGGGTGCTTGAACCTTATTGGAGAAAGCTTGACCATAGGCTTCTTCACAGATTTCTTTATTGATCTAGGTGGTGATGCTTTCAATGGCGAAGAATTTGGACGCTTCAACTCAGTTTCATTTTGCGGCTTATTAAGAAACGTTGATTCGTTTTTCAATTTATTCTGGAAGAATATTGATGCCCTTTCTTCCAAAAATTGGTCAAAGTCTCCGTTGATTAGATTCTCTAGAAATCCCACCACCTGTGCTTGAAGTTTCTCTCTTTCATGGTGCCCATATGAGTTGAACAAATTCACAAAAAAATGCACTGAAAAATTGAACTTGTTCAACTCTAAAACCAAATAGTCAAACAACACAGATGAATTAAACAAGCAGTCTCTTTCATAAGATTCCTTGAGGCTATTAACATAGTTTTCAAACATGATTGTATGATAGTTATTCCATTGTTCTTGTTGCTTCAACCTAGAAAGTATCTGTTGTGAAGAATTGGTCAAAATCATATCTACCTCGTTTGGCTTACAATACTGGCTTTCTAAGTCTTTGATCTGTAGAGCTAGTTTGGAAAGTAATTGCTCCATCAAATTCGAAATCATTGGGTCTTCATGTAGCAAGGAATTGAAAATATTCTCGATATCATTTTTCTGGATAAGGAATATTTTCCTTTTGGCAAGTAAGACATACTTTGACCAAGCAAACTGGACCTTGTTGGAAATATTTTTCTTCAAGTTGTCAATGTTTTCAATAATCAAGTTTAGGCACTTTTCGCTCTTTAGCTTCACGCTTTCGATAGCCGATTCCTGAAGCAAGTGTTGGTTGGTTTTCAATTCCTCTATTTCTTGTTTCTGTTGAGTAATCATCTTTAAGTATGACCCAATATGTCTGTCTAAGTTATGCTGGTTCCTTGTAACCTTGGTTTTAATTTCTTTGGCTCTGTTAGCATACTTCAAAGTGTTAAGAGTCTCGTCATAGTGCTGAGACAGAGGTGATATGCATACTATCATCACAGTCTTGCAATTCAAGCCCAAGGAAAACTTCAATAGTCTTGTCAACTTCGAGTCTCTGTATGGTACGTGATTTCTTCTTCTGGGATCACATAATGCGTTGATGCATTTACCTAATGCAAGCAACGACTTGTTGATATTTGCACCTTCGTTCAATCTGGCACCTCTATTTTTGGTGGCAGAAGCACGTTCACTACCTGCTAAATCTATTATGGATAAAGTACCAAACGTGTGCTGTTCAGTCAAATCAACCACTGCATCTCTTTTGATGACATTAACCTGAAGCACAGCATGCGAACGAGAAGACGTCAGGTTGGCTTCAGTGGGTGAACTAGTTCTATTCAGATTTCCCACCATGATCAAATGCATTACTTCTTCCACATTCCGTGGTGTGTGAACTGTTAAATTAGCTACCGACATCTTATTGTTCGAATCTTCCCGAATAACTAGCTTTTTAAAATGGGTTTCAGGATTCAACAAATCTTTGATTGTTTCGTTGTAGATTTCTAAAAATGACAAACTTATGTCAACAACATTATCTTTGAGCAGTTCTATCTTATGGTACAACTCTTTCATGGTCAAAAATATCACTCCGGGGTCCTGTGGACACCCCAGGATAGTATGGGTCTTTCCACAACCGGTAGCACCATATGCAAAAACAGTGGCATTAAAGCCATCTAACACACTATCAAGTAGCGGTCTAGTAGTACATTCAAAAACCTCCTTCTGGCCAGCATCCTGATCAAATAGTTTGTCAAACACAAACTTGTGTTCTCTGATTCTTGAATTGGGCCTGGACGGAAACACTTTATGGTACATTTGATTGAGTGGATTAGTCTCAGGAGGATCAAATATCAACATGCGGTCATCCACAACGTTGATTATATTTCTAATCCCGGTTGGCTTGAAGATGTCACCCTTCACACCACAAGTACCCAAGGATCCATCTCCTAGAAACTGCAGGGTCTCTGGCACCACCAAGTTATTCTTTTCCGATTCTGTAAACGGCCGTACTCTCACAGACACGTTAATCGACGATTCATTCATCTTTGACACGCCCGTGGTATGTTTAATGCCGTGCAATCACTGCTAGTTCCACGTAAGCTCTCTATTTATTTCAATGTTTGTGTTCGCACTGCACACAATTTGTAAAACTTTCGCATCCTCTACAAATCATGGCGGGAGTGCTGGAAGCCAGTTTTAGCTCTGGTGTTATAAGTTTAGTGAAGACCATTATTGGAGCCGGGCTCCTTTCGATGCCATTGGCGTTTTCTACCGATGGTACCATTTTTGGAACCGCCGTGATTCTTCTAGCTGCGGCAACGTCTGGGTTTGGGCTTTTCCTTCAGGTGTATGTGGGTCAATTTGTGCCTGCTGGACATGCTACTTTCTTTAGTGTATGTTCTATAACATACCCGTTGTTATCGGTTGTGTTTGACTTAGCCATTGCTATCCAGTGCTTTGGCTGTGCCCTTTCCTACTTGGTATTGGTGGGTGACTTGATGCCTACTATCATCCAACCAAGGTTTATTGGTGATGAAAACTTAAGGTTGTTCTGGATATTGATGTCTACTGTTATAATTGTTCCATTGTCGTGTTTGAAAAACTTGAATTCCTTGAAATATACTTCCATATTGGGCTTGGTTGCTATTGGTTATTTGGCGTTGTTGGTTATCATGCACTTCTTGGTGGGTGACTTGTCTTTGGAGTTAAAAGGAGATGTCGCCTACTTCCCTCCCGACTTGCCTGGGGTGTTTAGTACGTTTTCTATCATTGTTTTTGCCTTCACTGGTCACCAGAATATGTTCTCCATCATTAACGAATCTCGGGATAAATCCATCAAGTCCTTAACTTTTTTGGTGTACCTTGCCGTGGGAATTTCCACGTTATTGTTTGTGGTAGTGGGCTTGGCAGGATATCTTACTTTTGGAGACAAGGTTAATGGAAATGTGGTTTTGAGTTATCCTGATCATTGGACTGCGCTGTTTGGAAGAATGTGTATTGCGTTTGTGGTGATCTTTTCATTCCCTTTGATGTTGCATCCAGCAAGAATATCTGTAAACAATATCTATCACTGGTGCAAAACCAATTGGAACAAACCCGAGGACCCAGAAGACACTCCATTATTGCAAAATGGTACCAGGGAAGCTCCCATTGTACCCTTTCCCAACAAAATCTACTATTTCATAACATTTACTTTGTTGGCAGTGGCTTATTTGTTAGCGGTATCAATCAAATCATTTGCATTGGTTTTGGCATTGGTAGGAGCAACTGGCTCTACTTCTATCTCATTTATTTTACCAGGACTATTCGGATACAAGTTGATTGGGACAGCAGCCGCTAAGCCAACCAAACTAGAATCTACTTTAAAGACTTTGTCATACGTGTTGGTTATCTGGGGATTCTGTGTGATGGCCCTTTGCTTGTACACCAGTCTCTTTTTAAGTCAGCCATGAATTTAACTAGATACGATTTTCATGGAGAAGCACTCCTATAGTACATTACCTACATATCTCAATTACCTTGTCTTGTGTTCCTCGTCATCAGAATCTTCTGAGTCACTTCTCACGTCCTCTGCTCCTGTACCAGTAACAACCTTATACGCAACCTTCAAGATGAAATACATCCAAACTAACTGGATAACCTGCAACCCTCCTAATAACCCATAGAACAGATTCAAGATAGTCATGTTTAAGCACCGCTTGAACTCTCCCTCGCCAAAACAAACTCCGCTAATGTGGGATGTGGTGATTATGGCATGATACACCAAATAGTTGTAGATTCCGTGTCTCAAAATGATCCAGGCAAACAAAAATACTATAAACATAATATCACACAAGGTGGAAAAGCCTGCGTACTTCAAGACTTTAGCGGCTGCTAGGAAGATGTCCACACAGTCCATCAATATCAAAATCATGTTCCCGATCCTGGTAAAGTAGTAGTAGTAGGAGCTGATAATTAAATTGCAGGTAATTATGTGGTGGCTGAACATTTGATAATGATCTTTTCTTCTTTTTTCAATATTCAACACAAAAAGCAGCTGGATCCAGAACCCGGTTTGCATCAAGTAGTATAGCTTGACGTATCCAGGCATGTGGTTGTGGGGCCAGCCATGATAAATGTTATCCAAGTTTCCCCAGTAGTCTGATAAGTAGTAGATTACAAACCCACAGGTGAAACTGAAACTGGCAAAGGTCAATATCCACGATTGTTCTGCAAACCTGGTTCTGGCACCTTTAGACATGTGGAAATGACGGGATGCAAATGGAGCATACACAAACTTCATTAAAAACGACCTGGCGAAAGTAATCACTATGATGCTGTGAATGACTATGTAGATGTCATCTTGACCAATATCGTATAGGCCACCATATTCATATTTGCCAACCTGGTACAGCAATTGCAAAAATTTACTGGTGTGTTCATGGAAAAGCCCTGAATAATGCAAAATGTATAAAATGGCCAAGACCGTGGATGAATATGACACTTGTCTTTTCTCGATACCAATAAGTATAGAGCTTTCTTTCTCTCTTTTTGTGTGATGTACAGTATCAAGGGCCATGGTGTGATGGTATTATTATGTGAATTTAGTAGAACAAGTTTTGTTAGCAACAAACAAGACAAAATATAGTATGTAGTAGCCTTGAAGGTTATAATGCTGTGACAATGACTCCAGAATAGTTTGAACAAATGTGTGAATGAATTACAGTTACGTTGTTTAAAACCACACTTTGGATGTCAGCCTTAGTATACTCGATGCTGATTTGGCGGCAGAATTCCCAGTGTCTATCTCTAAGATAGTGTTTTGCAACGGTTTTTGCAACGGTTTCTGTGTTTTTGCAGCGGTTTCTATGTTTATGTAAACCTCTCCTCAGCGCTAGGATAAGATCACCAGATCCAATCAGCCTTCTCAAAATGCTTCTAAACTTCTCCCGAATTCAAGCGAACGTTGTTGCGGTACCAAATAGACGGTGTGTACAATAAAATCTGGTTCACCCCAATCCAATTCCCGGATACTTGTGATCTTACGATAGATCCTAGTAATATATAGTGTTGAAAAAATTTCGCTTCGCAGTTTTCGTTTTACACGTTCAAATATTTGTGTACAGGATGGATGCCTTGGTTTAAGGTTGGGGTGGTAGAACACCTGAAGGGTAGCGTGTGTTTGTGATGAGTATGGAGAGTTGGGGGTGGGCGGTTTTCGTGGCGGTTTTCGTGGCGGTTTTCGTAGCGGTTTTCGTAGCGTGTTTGTATGAGCTTTGTGTGTAATCCGGTGTGTAGAAGGGAATGGCTTTAGGTTTGTTTAATTTTTAAGTTCTTCTATAAACCTAAAACATCTTGCTTGTAAAACAGGGTCTGGCTATTTGTACAGGAATTTTGTGTTTTCCTAACAGATGTTTTCCTAACAGATGAGTGTTTGTGGGAAGTTTTTGACGTTTGTGCTTATGTTCTTAGGGTCTTTGGCCTGTGTTCACGGTCTTTGGCCTGGGTTCACGGTCTTTGGCCTGGGTTCACGGTCTTTGGCCTGTGTTCACGGTCTTTGGCCTGTGTTCGTGTTATTCTCCTGTACTGTCCTGTTACTAATGCATTGAGAATAGTTTGAGTTTTCTGCTGTTCACTTTAACACTCTAAACCATCATAATCCTCATCTGTTCAAAAGCATATACTGCAATGCCTTCTTTACATTGTTCTCGTTATACCGGTTCCAGATAACATACAAGTTGATCATATCTTGCATTGCCTCCACTATCTGATCCAAGTTCACATGGGACTTGCTCAAAAACTCCATAAACCTGTTGATACGTGAAGTATCCTCATCTAGCTTCATATCCTGTAATTCGTTTGTTTCCAAGTCCTTTGCATTCTGGTTGTTGCTGGTCAATGTCATTAAATCTTCAATGTGGATCTCCTTTTCGTCTTTCGTGTCTGAGCCACTGCTGTTATTCACCAACGGCGCCGACATTATCCCATCATTCTTTTCTTTATCCTTATCAGGAACTCGGTTGTTTCTTATGGAATTCAATGACTTCTTCAATACTATCGTTATATAAATAGCTGACAACCCTATTATATGTGGAGGAAAGAGTAAATGCAAGTCGGTGATATAGCTGTCGTTTATCAAGGACCAGCTGTGCTGTAGCTCTTCGTTGCTCAACTGGAACTGATATTCCCCAAAGTTTTCATTCAAAAAGTCTTTGATTTGAATCAACGATTTATATGGATGGTGTAGGAACAAATACAAGTCCATTTCTTCAATCAAGTAGAATTCAAACTCCGCCAATTTGGTAATGTCGGAAGGAATATACTCGGGCCACAAGTACCGAGCTTCACTGGTAATAAGCCTTATATGTTGGGGACTTTCCTCGATTTTGCACGCAACATATACACATGTTGTAACCATCAAGTACACGTTGATTTCTTTTAGCGACACCTTCAATAAGAAACGAGTGAGAAAGATTTCCGCCGTGGCCAATGCGATTTGTCTTATATTCAACCGTCTTCCCAACCTTATTAGCAAATTATGGAGGTATATTCTCATGTTGGAGTCAAAGTTGATGTTTGGATAATCTTTGATGAATCCATTTTGAATCATTTTTTTTTCAAGAATAAGCAATCTTCGGCGCTGTTCAAGCAAGCTTTGCCTGTTGAATTGCCACTTGGCTCTCTGGGTGGAGCTCCAAAAGTCTGCTGACATTTGCCAACTATTTGCCTGAGAGTGAGATTTGTCAGTGATGTCGCATTTGATTATGTCGCATTGATTATGTCGCACTACTATATTGAATGTCGCACTACTATTTTATGTCGCACTCACTTATTATGTCGCACTTACATTATGTCGCACTACTATATTGAATGTCGCACTTACATTATGTCGCACTACTATATTATGTCGCACTACCATATTGAATGTCGCATTTACATTATGTCGCATTTACCTATGTCGCTAATACTCTCCAGATTCACTGATAACTACTTCGTCTACCGGTTTCTCCTTGAAGGTCTTTATGTTCTCTAGGCGGTCTATGACTTCAAAGCCTTCCACCACTTTCCCAAACACTACGTGCTTTCCATCTAGTTCGGGCAAACTCCGAAAGCAAATGAAAAACTGGCACCCGTTGGCATTGGGCCCACTGTTGGCCATCGAAACACTGTACTTTTGGTGATTGTGAAGGAAATTCTCGTCTTCAAAGTCCGGGCCATAGATGCTACTTTTCCCTGTTCCATTGTGTTTAACAAAGTCACCACCCTGAATCATGAACCCTTTAATAAGTCTATGGAAGCTGCTGCCTTTGTAGCCTACGGGCCTTCCATCTACTTTCATTTCTCCGGTACAAAACTGGCGGAAATTCTCACACGTCCTGCTGGTTAGTATCGTTCCAAACCTCTAATTGCATATACATACTTCAGGACATCGCCAAACAACTCTATACGAACTCGACCTAATGGAGTCGTTCCATGAATCACATCAAAAAACACTATCATGACGCGAAAAATTTCCCCAGAAATCACCACTTCGAATCAGTTCATAATTGTGCCATGACCAATTTCCACACCTCCAACCCCGACACAGAAAGCGCCATTGACAGAAGCGTGCCTGATTTTCCTAGTGCTCTGACGTCGGATGAAGAACAGTACTTCAACACCAACGTGGCCCCATCGTACTTGCCAGACCTTGAAAAACAGGTGGATGCATTCATCAAGTATCATTTGAATGAAAGTGGGAAAAGAGTGGTTCTCGTGACGTCCGGTGGTACCACTGTTCCTTTGGAGAACAACACCGTCCGGTTTATTGATAATTTCAGTGCTGGTACCAGGGGTGCTACCTCAGCAGAGTACTTTTTAGAAAACGGCTATGCTGTGATCTTTTTGCATCGTGAATTCTCGTTGTTGCCATACTCAAGACACTACAGCCACACCACAAACTGTTTCCTTGACTATATGATTGAAAAGGACGATAAAATCGAAATCAACCCCCAATTCAGTGAAGAGATGTTGAAGGTTCTCAGAAAATACAATGACGCTAAGAGCTCTAATCTGTTGTTATTGATGCCGTTCACCACTGTGAATCAATACTTGTTCACATTAAGAACCTGCTCAATTTTTCTCCAGCAGCTAGGTTCCAAATCGTTGTTTTACTTGGCAGCTGCAGTTTCTGACTTCTTTTTACCACTGTCAAGACTTCCCCAGCACAAAATCCAAAGTCAGTCCACTGGAAAGTTGATTGTGAATTTGGACCAGGTTCCAAAGTTTTTGAGTAGATTGGTTGATAACTGGGCTCCCACCTCAATGATTGTTTCGTTCAAGTTGGAAACTGATTCTTCCATTTTGATTCACAAAGCAAAGTCGGCTTTGGACAAGTATCAACACCAGTTGGTTATTGGAAACTTGTTGCAGACGAGAAAGAAGGAGGTGGTATTCGTTACCAACGAGGACGTGGACTGGATAAGATTAACTGAAGACCAGGTGACGGAAGGCGTAGATATTGAAAGCATAATAATTCCTAGAGTAATTGAAGTTCACGATTCCTGGGTCAACAACCTCAAGTAATGGTATGAGATCGGGTTCTGCCGAAGATACTTGAAGCATCAGAAAATATTTATATACATATTCTACAAGAATGAAACACCGATTCCGTACTGCAACCCCTTTCTTACAGAATCTCTTTGATGGGCCAGGAGTGGCAAAACAAAATTCAATTCGAATCTGGCCATTGGATGGTTATATAAAATACCAAAACCGTAACCCACAGAAAAGTCACTGAACTTCCAAATATTACGTTGCACGTCACTGCTATCCCACAATTTTAAGCTTCCGTAGTTGATAAAGTTGTGGATCTTGAAATTGGAGTCCTTGGCTACATAAGGAATGTTGGAAACCAACGAAATACCTCCATTGAGGAAAACGTCTCCACCAATGGAATTTCCAAAGGATTTAGGACCCAAACCGTTCATAGTAAAAGATCTCACATCATTAGGTCCTCCAATAAAGAATCTATCCAAAATAAACGATCTGGTGTTGGAATGAAGGAGTCCTGACTTATTAGTAAAAATTAAATAGTTGTTTGAATTCAAAGGCATTGTGAACTGAGACTCTAATAATATCTTCCAATGCTGAGACAGATACTTGGATAAACCATTGAACTCAATGCCTGCTTTTGCAAGTAGTCCAGATTTAGGCAAATGCTCGTTGTCTCTGGAATCATACACAAGATTAGTGCTACATGCAGACTTGAAATTACTACCAGCTTGGCTGATTATGTCCATAGACATGGAATTTTTGTTATTCAAAACTCTCCAAATATTATCCACTTGCACGTTATACTTGACGTTTTTGTTGATGTTAATCAGCACTTTATTGGTGATACCTCTATTTATGGTGTCGCATCCAAGCCATTCCAAGCTTCTAGCATTAGCAAACACAGATGTGTCAAATATATGGCTGGTATTATTCAAAATAGGCATGTTGTAGTTCAACAAATATGCAGATGTGGTTCTGGTACCAGAAGTAGCATCAAAAGCCAAATTCTCACCTCCCCCAAACATGTTTCTGAGCTGGAATTGAATGTATCCGTCACCCTCGCCGTTTCCTATGTTGCTTCCAGTCTTTGCAAACAACTTTTTCACGGGACTTAAGTTAAATACTGGTACCAACGTCATGGTGTCTGAATAACCTTTCAAGGCATTAAATTGAATGGTCAAGTTCGACAACACGTTTGTATTGGTGAAGTTCCTGGTGGTTTCATCTATGGCACAATTGAGGTCCCGCAAGGTGAACAAATGCCTATTCAACGGCTCAAATTGCTTCAACAAGAAAGAGTCTCTGAAATCCTGGGTATTATTGATGTGGATGTTTTGCAATCTCACGGGCCTATGAGCATTCTGCTGAAAAAGCTCTTCGAGATACTGTCTGTTCTGATTCATTAGGAGATTCTGCTTCTCCTGTAGAACTGCTTCAAGCTCCTTCTCGTGCTTGGATTGTGTCAGAGCCGGTTTGGCCTTTTCCATAAACTCAAATGACATTAGAATTTTTCACTTCTCAAAAACGCTTCACCAATTTTACACTCCACATTTAACATATTTGTTTATTTGTTTGTATGTTACACTTATGTACACTGCAATACCACTATTCCGGAGGCGAGATGGCTAGTTGGGGAACAAATGTAGGACTTAGAAGGTCCGAGTCGGTTATTTGGAAATCTGGCCTGCTTCTTACCACCCCATTCTCTTTTCTTTCTTGTTCCTCTTCTTCAATTAAAAGCCTGATACATTCTTTTCCTGCCTCTGTTTGGAAGTGTCTTCTTAAAGCGTCTGCTCTGGCAAACCTCCTTCCACAGCCATACGGTGCGCCGTCCTTCAACACTCCTTTGCACTGGAACTTTTTTTCGCCAGAATGCAAGTCCTCGTGTCTCTTACGGTCGTGTTGCCGGGCAAAGGCTTTGCCACATATGCTACATACAAACGGCCTTTCGTCAGTGTGGGTTCGCAAATGTGACTTGAGGTTATAGGGCCTGGTGAATCTTTTGTCACATAAGTGACACGCATAGGCACTAGGGTGTTTTTGAGTACGTTTAGAAACTTGATTTGGCGAAGCTAATTCAAGCATCTTTTCACGAGTGGAAATGACATTTTGGGGTTGGGTTTCCTCGTCATCTTCAATGAACAGGTTCACCGATCTAGACCTTGATCTCGACCTGATACTCCCGTGGTTGGCATGGTTACTTACTACGGAACTAGCACCAGAAGGACCTGAAAATGACCCAGATCTGGAAGCTGATCTAGATCTAACAGATTTAGGATTTGTTTTTGAGCTGGACCTTCCTCTACTATGTTTGTACTGGTCGTCAGGATTCAACAAGTTGTTGTCACCAGATTGAGTGATTTCCAAGTTGATAGAAGAATTGTGAGAAGAGTTACTGAACAAAGAAGGAGTCTTTTGTGCTTGTTGTTCAAAGTCTTTGGGAAAAACAATTGTCGGCGCATCCTTGTTCATATTTTTTATCTCTTCTAGTTGTTGGGAATCATAAAAGTCCTGATAGTCCTTATTGGGCACGTTGATTTGAATAGATTGGTAGTCGAATTGCGATATTTCCAGTTCCAACAGCTGCTTATACATGTCCTGGGAAGAGTCCTGCTTCATATGTGTGCTACTCTGGTACTGTGGGTTGTTTCTGGATACCAAATTGGTGGAAGAAATTGAGCCACCCAAACCAATTTCGTTATCGAAGCTGCTGTCAAGATAATTAACAGGCTGGTCTTGAAGGTCCAATGAAGGTTTGTTTGAAATTGTCGACAATGCATCGAAATAAGGTGACTCTGCATTTGAAGAAAACTCCGAATATAGGGATTGGCTTGAGTGAGCGGGACTGTGTGGAGCTAGATACATGTTGTTGACCTTTAAGTTGTGAGCTTGCGACAAGTTCACATTTACCGAGTTCGTATTGAGTGTTTCATTTGGAAGGTGTAACTTGTTGTTGATGGAGTTTAACCCACTTGCAGTAATGGAATCCAATCCATTCAAGTTATTGTTCGGATTTCCATCCGAATCATCATTCATACCTAGGTGTGGACGCACATCTTCGCTTATGGATAGGAAATTGAAGTCTCTATCGGGTAGCCCATGATATTCATCCGATGTAGGGGCTGGTGGAGGTGAGTCTCCACTGTAAGGATTGGTTTTTAGCGAGTTATCCAAATCCAACGACTCGTATATGTTATTTTCCATTGTTTGAATATATGAATGGGATGTGGGCAGGTGTTATATAACAGGTTTAGCAAATCCCAATTCACCAGTTTAATCGTCAGAACTCAATACCTTAGAAACAATAAAAAAAACTAAAAAATACAGTAGTTATTCAATCAATACCAAAGCATGCAACTGATGTAGCTAAATACTACCGATATCCACACTTATAAGAGATATCGAAGATATTCTGTGTGGAGTTTTATTAATCCTTATGAGAATATTGAGAAATTTGAAAATGAGAACATTTCTCTATCAAATCGATCTGTGACATTCAGGAACGATATTTCTCAGATCCATGATGCCACCAAAACTACCAAGTCGGCTTGTAAAACCAGTTAGAGCTGCTCAATTCGTAATACTCTCGGTTCTTCTAATTTAGTACTAGTTCACACGATATTTTAAAAGAGATTTGTCACCACCTTCACCAGTCCATTAGTAGCCATTCCTTAGGGCTAATATGGTACTTTGGGTGTTTTCGTCTCGCAAATGCCAAACAAGACTGTATTCAGCACACACTCGCGGTTTATTTGACGCACACTTGCTGTGGGTTATGTACATAGTCATCCATTTGTTACTTGTTTAGCACAGCCACCAATCTCCTGTGGACTCAGAGTCACATTAGGTATGACTTAGGTGTGATATTGCATGTGATATTGCATGTGATACATCAAGTGATCTTCCACGTGATACGAGTTTGGTTATCTCACACGACACGAAATGCGGAATTAATTACAAACCCATGTCTAGTCCAGCTGTTTCTATAGTTGAAACATCTGTATCGAATGGGGTCACTTTCTACCACATCCATATAAAAATCCCTTTGCGACTGCTCAGTGTTGTCAAAAGATACTCTGATTTCGTGAATTTGGTGGAGGATTTGTGCTCAGACTTGGGCATTGACATAAACGATTTTCCTTATCACCTACCTCCTAAAGCATCCATTTTTACCAAAAACTCCGTCAAGACCATTGAAGACCGAAAAAAGGGTTTGGCTTCTTTCTTGAATAGCCTTATTGCAGATACAGAGCTTCAGAATAGCAAAATACTCCACACGTTCCTACAATTGCCTGCTAAGTTTAAATTCACTACGTCTTTGGCAAATGCAAACAGTATTAACGATGTTCTAATCCAAGAAAATATGAGTCCTGTTCAATCATTGGAGTATGTACGTGTGTTCAAGCTGAACTTGTTGCGATTGTCTGAGAAGTTTGAACAAGGTGAAATCAATAAGTTTGAATTCAGGCAGAAATTGAACTCTGTGTTCAAACCAAATTTGCTCAAGTATGAGCAGAACTTGAAGCTTCTTCTGAGTTCTGGAGGCATTGATAAGCTTGAGTATGAGAAAAGACACAGCCATATGGTGGCATTGATGGAACAAATCGATAGCCTTCAGGATATCTACAATAGTGCTCCAGCGAATGCCGTTCCTTCTGGTGGAAGAATTATAGGAATTAAGGCTTCCAATTATGAACCTAGAGAAACCAAAGATACTCTCCCGTTAACCAATCAGGATCTACTCCAGCAGCAAGTTCAGATTCAGGTGCAGCAGGACGCAGAACTTGATGAGTTAAGAAAGATAATAGCACGTCAGAAAGAAATCAGTTTGACAATCAACCAAGAAGTAGAGGAGCAAAACGAGATGTTGGATGAGTTGAATGACCAAGTAGATAATACCACCAACAAGTTGAGATCTGCTCGTAGAAAAGCCAAGAGGATCTTGTGATTTAGTAGGTTTCAAATTGAGTCATTGAGAAAGGGAAGTGAAACGTACTAGTTTTACACTGTGGTTTATAGAAATAATTTATGTAATGTTTTATCAACGTTCTTAGTAATCGCATACCATGTTCCAGCTCCAGAATCTCTAATCAGATGTTTTTGTACTCTGGCTTTAGGATTCCAACTCCAGAGTGTTTTTGGACCTAGAAGTGTTTTTGAAGTTATAGATTGCAGCCAAATTGACGGTTCTCCGAATCAGTGGAGGCTATTGCAAATAACTACCCCAGATTTTGATCCCTTCCTCTATTTCCTCCTTGGTCAAAAAACTAAAGCATAATCTAGCATGGTTGTGCCAACCCTTTTTGTTGCCCACCACTTCAAAATTATCTCCGCCAGCCAAAATGACATTTTTTTCTTTGGCCATTTTTTCTATTATGTCCACCAAGTTATACTTTTCCTCGACTTTGACCCACATGAAATAACCACCATCCCCTCCTAAGACAATTGTCGAAGCAGGTAAATACTTCCTGATGGCTGCCTTCATGACCTTAGCTCGTTCCGAGTACACAGTTGTATAGTTATTTATGATCTGTTTAAGTTGTCGGTTGTCGATTAATTCTTGAACCACAGTTGACGACAACTGACTTGGAGTGCCTCCAGATTTCGTACATCCTTCTTGGCTGAATTGGAATGCTAACTTGGAAGTAGCAGTTTCAAGCCACCCAAACCTCAATCCAGGTGCCAACAACTTCGAAGTGGAAGCATTCGACACAACATTACCGTACTCTTCGCCCTCGGGCAAAGTATCTCTGTCCATATAGCACAATCTAGGTAATATTGGACCATCGGAATAGTGCAATAAATCGTAGACATCGTCACATATAATTAACATATCGTACTTTCTGGCCAACTCTATTAATCTGGTTCTGGTTTTCATACTATATGTTAATCCACCAGGGTTAGAATATGTTGGAACAATGTATATCACAGACTTGTACACCTTTGAAGAAGCTCTGTCGCATGGATCTGCTTCGAATTCAGCCTTGTCCACACCTAATTCGTGCAACTGCTTTTCTAGTTCCTTGAGGTCAATTTCGTATTCTTCGCCAGGAGTCTCATTGATTGCACATATCTTATCAGCAAAGCCATGATCAACAAATGTGGGGTTTATCAAAAAGTAGCACGGAGACACAATAAACACCTTTTTGGTTACTTCACTAATAGCTCTGGACAAAATAACCCCAATTCCAAAAGAAGCTCCATTCGTTAAACTCAAACAACCGGGGTCCGACACCGTTCTATTGAAGTATGGAGCAAGAAACTGGGCAATCAGTTTTCTGGTCTCCAAGTTCCCTGGGTCTGTACCGTAAGTTAGCGGGTTCTGGTTTTCAGCATCGTTGTCATATGGTTCAAAATCGGTGGTGGTGACCACTTTCAGATATGCATCTGCAATTTGCTTTTTTGGAAACAAGCAATTAGAAGCATAACCCTTGAAGAAGTTGATTTGTTTCATTTCCAACCTTTGGCCCTAAGAAGTAGGTTTGAAATGAAGAAAATGTCGACTTGAGCTGATAGCGCAGAGCGGAATATACCCAAAAAGGAAGGTGGGGCCAATTCCGCTCGGCCCTTTTCAAATTTAGTCCGCCAAACACTGGCCTATTGTCTGCACCAACTCTGCCTACCGCCTACCAGCCTGTTCTACGGTAGCTTGTGTCATTGCAGGGTAGAACCCGACATCGCGACATCGCGACACTTGAGAAAATGTCCATGAAAATTCTCAACCAATAATTGTTGTTGAATTAAACATGGTGACAGTAGCAGGATTCATTTTAAGTGGAGGTTTAGGCTTGGTTGCCAGAAGAGTCCAGGTGGCTCTTATTGGTAAGACTTTCCCATTTTCATATGCCAGAGTTCAGGGATATGCCTTGAGTAGTGCATTTTTCATGGGTTCCTACTACTTCTTCAGTGGTGTAGTTGAAAACAACAGAAAGTTATTAGAAAGAAGATTGGCTGTGTTACAAGAACAAAGAGCAAAAACCGAGTTATTCAGTGAATTGTCCGAAAATGAAGACACCAGAATAGTTGCTCCAAAACTCCAGAACAGATTCTACTACTTGCTCGAGAAATACGGTGCCCCATACAAGTAATTGTCTAGAAGAGTCCGTATTTCGGGGGACTCATAACGAATATGTACGTACTATATTGTGGATTTTTGGTCTGTAAAAGACTTTCGTTATGCCATTGAAATATTCATGCATCTTCACTCAATATCACAATCATTCTACACAACTGCATACTGTATACTACAGATATATATCAATATAAAATACATTAATCCTCGTCATTTCCAATATTAGCACCGTCTCCTTCGTCTTCGCCCTCACTGGATTCCACATTACTATCGAACTCTTCAGCCACATCGTCTTCTTCTTCTCCTCCCTGGTAAATTTCATCATCTTCATCCTCATCGTCTTCTTCATCCTGTAAACCACCGGTTGCTTGTGCGGCTCCCGTGGCGTCTGTAGACGTCGTTTGTGCATCGGATTTCTTATCGGATGTTTTCTCCTTCAAACTTTCATTGTAGGAGTTATCAGCTATGCTCTGCAACTTCAAAAAGTCGTCAATAAGTTGGTGGTACTTCTGGTCTATCATGCTGAATTCAATCACCTTCTCGTTCTTGAAGCTGACGGTCAAGCTAAAGGTCACTCTGGTGATATTTGAATAGGAAATATCAGAAATGTCTTCAATCTTGAAAATCAAAATCGGCTTCTTGAATCCAAATATAAAGTATCCTGGGTTAAACTCGTTCCTATTCGTCAACAAGATAGCACCGTCCTTGGCGCCCTTGTAGGCTTCGACCAAAATCATATCGTTGATGGTGTTACTCTTCAAACTCAATGCAACAGCATTATCAGTATTGACGTTAAGTTTGTTCTTTCCTGGCGTCGAAGACGGCAAATAGTTGATCAAGTTGATTCCACACAACTTGAATTGGCTTTGCAAGAACTGAATTATTGCTTCGTTAATAGGTTTGATCCCTTCACTGTTTGCACTGCTTGAAAATTGGCTTTCGATGCTTGCAGGAATCTTGCCGGTTTTTATCAAATGTTTCTTCACCAAGTCCAAGTTCATTTGGCAGATAATTGGATCGTTCTTATTATCGATCAAAGCATCATCATGTAACCAGAAGCACAAGGAACCGATGTTCTTCTTCGACTCCACAGTACTCATACCTAAAATTGGTAACAAGAAACACAACTTGATCGATTCCGAAAGCTTTGTTAGCGAGATTTCCGGTTCGCCGTTTGCAGGGTTGACTATCGACAAGATAGGGTTGGCACCGTTTTCACCTATCAAGTGCAACACCATATTCATTTTCTTACGGAGAGGAGACTGGAATGAGATCGAAGGGATTTCAAAAATCATTTCCTCTTCATTCAACTTGCCTGAGATTTCCAAATTGTAATCCGTCAAGTATTTCATCTTCACGTCTACACCATTGGCTTCCTCGCCATTCACTGGTGGTTCTATTTTCTGACGCTTGTTCAGGGTCAAGTGTTCATGCAAGTCTTCTAACACATTTATGGCACTCATTTCCTTCTGTATAAGCTTGATTACTTCTCCTTTCAACTGTGGTGGCAATGTTTCCACCCATTGCAATTTAGTAGGTGCCAGCATTGTTGATAATTTTTACGCGTAACATAAGAAACACCATGGAGGTGATTTTTGGTGATGATGGTGCTGCGGAACTTCTTCCGCTGATGTTGGAATTGTATGAAGAAACATTGGCTGTGGAAGCACTAGTTGAAAGTGTGGCAAAGCTAGAGCAAAACGGAGTAGATTTGAAGGAGTTGACAGAGTTACGTAGGTTGTGTAGGTTAGTAGCTGATTCACATTTAATGGTACCAAAGATAGACCGTAACAAGGCAATGATGATGTGTTTGATGTTTGGAGGTATTTTCACTGAAGCAGTTGAAATCGTTACCAATGGAGGAATTGTTTTTCATTTTGATTCTGAGAACACATTGCTATCAGAGACCTTACAGCATGAAACGAAAGCTGCAAAACGAAACCTGGAGGTTCAAAACTATTTGAATGGAAAAGATAACACCACCATTGTTTCCATAAATACCTTTGAAGGTTCCAACATTAAAAACGATATAGCCAAACTACTAACCCAGCTTAATCTACCGTTTCCCTACTGGTCCGGTGCTGATGCCAAAATCAAAACATCAGTGATAGCCGATCTAAACCATTGGTTCTGTTCGTGTGACCACTATCATTCCTGTTACACCACTAATTGGATCACATGTGAAAATATTCAATTAGATAGCTTCAACCTCAAAAACCAGGATCTGCTATCTGCTCTACGAACCCTGCAACCTTCCATACGCTTCGACAATATATCCCCGACTCCTATATGTTGTCATTTGATGGCACTTTTAATCCTAAAGCATAACCCATTCAACAGTTTCTACAAAACAGCCACGCTTGGTTCCCTTCCACCCCAAATAGCCTAGAATCACTATATGATGTCCGTGTATTTATAATATATAGCTCCCTGCACCCACCCTTCCTTATTCACCCTTACCACCCTTCCTTATCAACACCCGTAAAAGGCTGCAAAATTATTCCGCAATGAACCTCACACGACCTGAAAATTTTTCTCAAAAGTCCTTTGAAAATTTTTACTCCCAGATTAAGATCAACTAATAATTGATTTTATTTAGTTACACTTGTTCTCTGACGATCGTATAGGTTAAGTTAGGACTACAGTGTTGAATTGAAACCTTTGAACAGAGCCATTATAATAGAGTTCGATTTAACCGTGCACCTCACCACCCAGCCTAGGCCGCTTTAAAAGTTTAGCATATTGCATAGTTAGCATTCCCTTGTACCGTTGGCACTAAGAAGGGTGTATTACAAGTAGAGCACAAATATTAATGAATTAATGACAACAAAATCAAATACTACTACCGGACCACATAGGTTCCGTAAAGATGCCAAAATCTTTTCTCCTTCGACTCCCATCATGCCTCCAAACATGAACATGAATCCGGCTATGATGATGAATCCCATGATGAATCCCATGATGAATCCAATGATGATGGGGGCTCAGATGATGCCTACTCCGCAGTTTCCAAACCAAATGATGAACGGTCACATGAATGATTATCAAACTATTTACAATGATCCATACCCCTATGGTTACTACTACCCTCAGGAGTATAATCCTTATGCACAGCCAATGATGCCTCAGTATCCAATGATGTATGACGGCTATGTGAATGGTGCTGCTTCGCCTAAGAAGAAGAGATTTGACAAGGTTGATAAAAGTACTCCTGTTGATGATTCCACCAAGGAAACTACACCAGAGGAGGAACAAAAAAAGATAGAGCAAACCCAAAGTGCACAAGGCGCTGAAGTTGTCAACGAAGATATAGAAGTTGTAGAAGTTGAACAAGAGGAGAAAGAGGAAGCAAACGAAGAAATAAAACAAGAAGAGGTTCAAGACAATAACCCGGTGTTGGAGTCTAAACTTTCCCATTTACCAATCTTCATCAACACAACAGTTAAAGAATTTCAATCCCACGACCTTGAACTGAGAAGATTGGCTTATTCAAACAGAAAATACCACCAATCTAAGGACATAGTAATTTCTCAGTTCGACTATGAGGTGATTGACTATAACCAGAGAATTAATGCTCCTGCTAAATCGAATTGGGCTAATATGGTATCGAAAAATATTCAAAAGCCTTCTAAGTCTAAACCTGTGACAAAAGAAGCTTCCTTAGAAGCTGAACCAACCCTTGTCGAAGAAAAGGATGAACTTGAAACTGTTGGCAAATTGAGTTTAAAGATCATGTATGACCACGAGTACAGTATCATTGATAAGAATAATAAAGATTTCTATAAGTTATCAGCTAGAGGTTTGACTAACACAGGTAATATCTGCTACATGAATAGTATCTTGCAGGTGTTGATTTATTGTGAACCTTTCAATAGGTTAATCAAACTCATTGAATCTAAATCTGTTGGCTCAATCAACTCTGAAAAATCGGCCACGCCTTTAACCGATGCCATTATGCAATTGTTTCATGATTTTGCTTCCAATAACTTGAAGTCATTGAGTCCCGAAAACTTTTATATGAAGTTGAGTAAGAATTCAAAGTTTCAACATTTGAAATGGGGTCAACAAGAAGATGCTGAAGAGTTTTTGGGTTACTTGTTGGACGGATTACACGAAGAGTACATTGAAAACATAAAGCACATGACCCCAGAAGAAGTCAATAAGTTGATCAGCAAGTACGACGGCGAGACTAAATTGAGTTTGAAGCAAGCCATCAGAATAATCAAAAAGCATGAAACTGACGACAATGACAATAAAAATGACTTTTGTAATGATGAGGATAATGATAATGACGAGAATAATGAAAATGATGGATGGAACGAGGTTGGTAAGAAGAAGGAATTAATCAGCTCCAAGAGAACTGTGGAGATCGAGCCATCACCAATCAAGACTATTTTTGGAGGCACTTTCAGAAGTGTGTTAAAAATCCCACAACTGAAAAATAACCAATCTATCACCGTAGATCCATTTCAATGCATCCAATTGGATATCAAAGATGAATCAATTGATACTATAGAAGCGGCTTTTAAACACTTGAATGAACCAGAACAGATCCAGTTCAAATCTAGTGATCAAGAAGTTATTGCTAAAAAGCAAACCTTTATTGATAACTTACCACCAATTTTAATTATTCACTTGAAGAGATTCAGCTACAACCAACAGGGTAACATTGAAAAGGTTACGAAGAAAATCAAATACAACCACAAATTAACCATACCTGTCGAATTGTTCCCTAGCTATAAGCGTCCATTGGTAAAGAATAACTACGAATTGACGGGTGTGGTGTATCATCATGGTACTAGTGCAGGAGATGGACATTACACGGCTGATGTATTGAGAAAGTCGAAGTTGTCCTATGTTGCCACAGCTACCACTAATGGTTTAACCACCAATAACGAGAATGATGATGATAATGATGAATGGATTAGAATTGATGATACTTTAATCAACAAAATTAAAAAGAATGAAGTGTTGGAAGGTACAGATGACCTTAAAAACGCATATATATTATTTTATCAGCAATTGTAAATAAGTGTATAATTAATATTAATGATATTTACCTCAAAGCTTCGATTCGAATTCTACTATTTGGTAATATAAACTTTCAGCACTTGGCTTTTCACATATGAAATCCACTTGGATGCCATTCTCAATCAAATATTCGTTTGTTGTTGGTCCTATAACTGCCTTCTTAAACTTGGTGGTTTTGTTCAAGAGTGGTTGAATTCCCTGGGTACTAAAAAACACTACCCAATCATCGTTGCTACAAGATTCCAATTCTTGAACATTTTCTTCAAATTGTGGTGAGGTTTCTTCGATTTCTATGGTTTTGTAAACCAGGATCTCGTCCCAGTTCCTATTGCTTGATGTAAGTGCGTTTGGAATAATATCTTTTCTAATTTCCCCTGTCAAGTATATTATTGACTCATCTTTGGTTTCACTAATCATGAGTTGAGAAAGCGCATACCCATTTCCGGATTCCTTTCCCGTTACATTGGTGAAACCAATGTTTCTAAGGTACTTATAAGTCGCTGGTCCAATTGTGTAGATTCTCTTAGCTAATATTTGACTTTTTAAGGAAACTTCAGTAGCATTCAATGACTGTTCAAGACATTCTACTGCTCGTTGACTTGTTACAAGTATAATGTCATAATTCAACACCTTTTCCTTCAAAAAGACACCCAACTTATCAGTTTGCAAAGTATGGGTTAACAACGGCAAAAATACAGGTGTGTATTTGGCAGATAAAGTGGCTTTATAGCTATCTTTTGAGTTTTCGTTTTTCAACAAAAGAACCTTCATCGCATTAGAAATTTCGATTTTTTGATTGCCCCAGATTAAGTATGAGAATCTGACAATTAGTGGATCAAGAAAACACTACAAAAGAGAATAATAACACATCAGAGTAATAGACCAGAAATTAAGAATCTCTTGGACTTCAATAAATAAATAAATAAATATAATTAAAACCGCTACTAGCTGACTTACTTTTTAGCAGCATGGACAACTTCGATAACCTGTTGAACAACGCCAGGATTGGACAAAGTGGAAATATCTCCCAACAGGTCCTCTTCACCAGCCAAAACCTTTCTTAAAATTCTTCTCATAATCTTACCTGATCTGGTCTTTGGTAAGTCATCAACTAACAAGATCAACTTTGGAGCTGCAAATGGACCAATCTCTTTACGAACAGTCAAAATCAATTCCTTCTTGACAGCGTCTGTGTCCTCGATTTTAACGGTATCCTTCAAGGAAACGTAAGCAGCAACGGCCTGACCAGTCAAGTCGTCAGCATAACCAACAACGGCACTTTCACCAACCAATTCATGTTCAATCAAAGCAGCTTCGATTTCAGCAGTAGACAATCTGTGACCGGAGACGTTGACCACATCATCAACTCTACCCAAAATCCAGAAGAAACCATCTTTATCTCTAGCAGCACCATCACCACTGAAGTAGTGATTAGGGTATGGAGCCAAGTAGGTATCAATAAATCTTCCGTAATCGTTGTAGATACCTCTGGTAATTGATGGCCATGCGTTTTTGATAGCTAAAACACCTTCGACGTCGTTTTCAGCCAACTCGTGGCCATTGACTGGGTCCAAGATCTTTGGCAAGACACCAAAGAATGGTAAAGAACAAGAACCAGGTTTGGTTGGGGTAATACCAGCCAATGGAGTCAACAAATGAGAACCAGATTCAGTTTGCCAGTAAGTATCAACAATATGAGCCTTACCTCTACCAATGTGATCATTGTACCAGTGCCAGACCTCAGCAGCAATTGGTTCACCAACTGATCCCAAGACTCTCAAAGAGTCTAACTTATAGTTTTCGATGTACTTGGTACCAGCTCTCTTCAATAATCTCAAAGCAGTTGGGGCAACGTAGAAAATGTTAACTTTATACTTGTCAACAATTTCCCAGTATCTAGAATAGTTAGGGTATGCTGGGGTACCTTCGAAAACAACAGTAGTTGCCCCGTTCAACAAAGGACCATATACAACATAGGTGTGACCAGTAATCCAACCAACGTCACCAGCTGTGAAAATGATATCAGACTCGTGGACATCAAAAACGTACTTAGTGGTCAATAAAGCACCCAATAAGTAACCAGCAGTGTTGTGTTGAACACCCTTTGGCTTACCAGTAGAACCAGAAGTATACAACAAGAACAATGGGTCTTCAGAGTCAACAGGAACTGGTGGGAAGTATGGACCGTATTTGACCATTTCTTCGTGCCACCACAAGTCTCTCTTCGAGTTGAAAGGAACATGGGAGTTTCCAGTTCTCTTGTACACAATAACATCAGAAACACCAGGACATTGCTTCAAAGCATCGTCGACAATCTTCTTAGTTTCAATGGTCTTACCACCTCTCTTGGATTCATCAGCAGTGATAACAACCTTAGAGTTAGCATCTAAGATTCTGTCTCTCAATGAAGTAGAGGAGAAACCTGCAAAAACCACAGAGTGGACAGCACCGATTCTGACAATGGCTAATAAAGTGACAATGGCTTCTGGAATCATTGGCAAGTAAACTGCTACTGAGTCACCCTTTTTGACACCCAATTTAGTCAAGCACTGAGCTAACTTACAAACTTGTTTCAACAATTCACCGTAAGTGATGATGCTCGATTGATCGGGTTCATCTCCTTCATAGATAATAGCAGGCTTGTCTGGATTCTTGAATGCCCATCTGTCGACTGCGTTATAAGAAGCGTTCAATTTACCATTGGTGAACCAGTTAGGAATATCACCATTCTTGAAATCATCAGCAGCAGATACTGGGAATCTAGTCAAATCAAAAGGTTGTTGCCAGTCCAAGAATTCCCTGGCCTTGTCACCAAAAAACTGGGATGGGTCTTCAATCGACTGTTTGTAGAGTTCTTGGTATTCTTCAAAAGAAGAAAGATTTGGCTTTTCTGTAGATCTTTCTTTGAACCCAGCTGGTGGGTTCGTTGCTTTCTCGTGGTCTAAAGTAACGTGGGAATCAACCATATTTTGGAGAGTGTAAGAATTGGACATTGCAAACTAGCCCCTTTATATATTTCGCAAATGGGAGTTTTTGACCACCTTAACCCCACAAAATCTTTTGTTGGGGGTGAACTAGTGGGTGAGCTCCATGTGACCGTTTTGAACAGTGGTGGGAGTTTACTAATGGATATAGGAGTTGTGTAGGTACGAAGCTTGCATAGTTTACGTTGTACATCTTTTACCGTCTTTTTTACTTGCTTTTGGTGTACTTGGCCTTTGGTGGTTGTGGTATAATAGTATAATCTGAGTTTGAGGATCGAAAAAAATGTTACGAGCTATTGTTACCATTCAATTGTGCCATAACCATGCCATTAAATAAGGTCTGGTCTGGTGTCTGGCGTATAACCAAGCGCTATCAATAATAGAGTTGAATCTAAGCCTGCGAATATTTAGCCCCACACATTCCACGTACGATGAAAACCCAGAAAAAACGGAGTTTAGAAATCTGGGGTACAAATCCGGGGCCAACCGCTAAGATACCTATGATATACACTGGTTTAACTCGCAATTAACTTCCTTTTACTGTAGTATCGGCTTATTGGAAAATTGGAAACAAGACATGCTGGTTATGTAATATCTTATGTAATGGAGGGTTTGGGTTCATTACGTTTTTGTTTTTAAAAGCTGGTGGTGTAGTTGCTCAGTTGTATGGGTTAATACCATCATTTTGCATCATCATCATATTCTGTGTCAGTAAACTACATGGAGTTTAGAAAAGGTCAGTCGCGATAATTTAATGAGTGGAGTAATAGCGTTGAAGATTACTAGTTTGTTGATTAAAACTGTTGCGAAGCCTGTAGCAAACTTCATCAAGCTTCAAACAAGACAAAACCAGTTCTTTAAGGCGACTTTTGTCAGTTTTGGTCAATTTTTGAATAGAATCGACTTGTCGTTGAGAAACAACAATGCCAACATCAAGGTGAGGCCATTAAACGATAACAAGGCCATTGAGATTGGAAGCAACTTCTTAAGTGAACTATTCATATTTAGCATAGCTGCAGGCTTGATCATATACGAAAGTGTCAAGCCGAAGAAATCCAAAGACAAAGAGAAGGTTGAGACAGATGAGGTGCTTCACTTGGCAAGGGAAATCGATGTTTTGAAGCATCAGAACCTGGTGATTTTGCAGGAACTCCAGAAGCTAAAGGACAGAGATGCGTCGATGAAAAAACCAACTGAACCTAATCTTGCCACTGTTGTGGTTCCCGAAACACAAATTATAATGGCTGACGTACCAAAAACCTCAAAATAGCCAAGTAATCAAAATATCAAACAGCTCCAGTCAAACTACAGCATAACCCTTTACTATTATTCAGTGGTATTAAGGTTAATCTTGTAAATAAGTATATATTAATCTACACTAGAATACACATAAACAGGCGAAAACAAGAAATAGTTTATGGTACATTTATTTCTTTTGTTGCTTCTTTTCAACCTTCAATAACAAAGCTTTGTTGATATGTGGCAAAACACCTCCAAAAGCAATGGTGGCCTTGATTAAGTTATCCAATTCTTCATCTCCTCTAATAGCCAACTGTAAGTGTCTTGGGGTAATTCTCTTAACCTTCAAATCTTTGGCAGCGTTACCAGCCAATTCCAAAACTTCGGCAGTCAAATATTCTAAGACAGCGGTCAAGTAAATAGCTGACTTGGAACCAACTCTTATTTTGTTTTGAGCTGTCTTCTTTAAGTATCTCTTAACTCTTCCAACTGGGAATTGTAATCCTGCTCTTGCGGAATGGGAAGTGGTGTTTTTAGCACTTTCACTGCTCTTACCTTTACCTCCGTGAACTTTACCTTTACCTCCGGACATATTGCTTTTACTCTTCAATTATTTCGAATACCTGGTGATATTCAAGTTACTAAAGTTGTTTATTTTTGAGATTTGTATTTGTTTTGATTTTGAGAATGCGAGATTTGGTCACCACACGTTGTTACCCGGACGCCTTATCGAATACTATTATTTTGGCATTTAACTTTGCACTGGTGGTGCATTTGCTTACTTTGTTCAATTCAACTGTTGATAAAGCCGTTGGATCCTAGGGTATCCAATAAATTTTCCACCTCGAATCGACTTTTCTGGAGTTCGGTGCAAATGGAGTCGATGTTTTGGAACCCTTTAAGAAGCTTGATAAGATTCAAAATATCACTAAACTCTTCACTGTTAATATTGGGTAACTCGTTCAAACTTGTATTGGTGTTTATGTCCTTTGCTGATGTTATTGAGTTATCATCGGAGTCGATAAGTTCATTGAATTCGGGTCTGTTATGGTAGTTGAAACTAATTCTTCGTCTGTTTGTCTTCAAGTTAGACTCGTTCACTATAGCTTTCAAATATCTAGCATCCTCTTCGCCTTCATTTGTATTGATTTGTGGTTTTCCTGAATCTAGTGTAGATAAATTCGTGTTAATGCTGGTATTGATATTGGTATTAGTTGAATATAGCTTCAGTTTGAAGCTCTCTATCAACTTGTTGATTTCGTCATTACTGTTTTCTATGCTCTTAGTGATAATATTCAACACAGGATAGGAGTTAATTCTATAAATCAAGCCGTTTAGAACCCCGAAATTGATGAATCTTCGTATATCAATACTCTTTAGATGCTTTCTATGCTGCAAATACCATTGCTTGATATTCTGTCCTTGGTTCAACGATCTGTAAAGATAAAACAAAAGTGTTTTGGATGGAACCCTAACTACATATTTTGGCTCTTTTAAATTCACTGGTGATATTGCCATTGACGACCCAAACCCTTTCATCGAATTTTTGGGAATGGACCTAGACACAATTTGTGACGTGGATTGACTAACTGATTGCGATACTGACTGTGTTTGTGATTGTGCTTGTGATACAGTTTGTGAAACAGATTGTGATGCAGTTTGTGACAGGACATTCTGAGCGTCGTAGTTTATCACGTAACTTTGGCATCTTTCACTCAACCCAGGAATCTTTAAAAAGTTATCAATGTTATTCGTGGGAGCATATATGTTTTGAAACTGAAATATGTCGATGATCTGTATGCACTTATAATGCATTAAGTGCTGAATACACTTCTTGGTAAGTAGATAATCACTGTCACTCAACTCACTGATTTTACGAACTGAATTTATTCCATTGATATGTGGTAATATTTTGATCATTGTTGGATCCCAGTTCACGTCAACCAATGAGTTCAATTTCACCAATAGTATTGGCACCTGGAATGCTTTTATATTCAATGGAGGTGGTAAAACTGGAAAGAGCTTTATGTCTATTGAATTGGATGAATCTAACGGAATACAGCATTCACTGTAATTGTTCAAATCCTGGTATATTTGAGTGATCAACGATTCAATGCTTCCAAGCGTAATGTGTTTGAAGTTTTTGAATCCTGGGATTTCTTTAATCTGGTTTATCTGCCTGAATTTTTCATCCTTGATGAACAATGTAGCATTCAACTTGGAAATCAAGTAATCCTGTTCTTCTAAAACCTTGAACATGGTTCCAATTCTTTTAATCGTGAGCTCATAGCTGATTGTTTCACTATTGTAAGGAAATACAAAACACAAGTTGAAATTAAACGTGTTACGGATATAGCTTTCGTTTTTGACGTTCACTGGATACCCTATGACTTTATATTTGCCGATTTTAATGGAGATTAATTTATTGCATAATTGAGGTTTGGGAATCACATAGTTCTTGATGGTATTAAAATCGAACAACGAGCTTTTGGTACTATTGATGACGTTTTCGGGTACTTGGTTGATGATTTTGGTACCTTCCGTAGGGTGAAACACAGCGTAGAAAATGGCTGTTATGGGTATAAACCCGTCACTTGTCTCCATTATGTTCGCAGATTTTCCTTTCCTTTTGTGTAGTGATTGTTTCAGAGAGTCTTTGTATTCTCCGTGCAACTCCGGTAAACAGTACATTAAACCTATAAACTAGACAATTCCCTACAATAGGCAATCATTTTCTCTTCTTCGAATTTTCTGCCAAACATTTGAACCAGAACTGGCGTACCTTTGATTTTGTTGATGTCGTACCTGTTGAAAATGTCTTGATTAACTTCTCCCTCCGGTTTGTAGTCTGCTGGGAACACATCAGTCTCAAGTACTGTTCCCAAAGGTAAGGTGATAGCTGAAGCATCTAAGAGATTAACAAATGGACAATTTTGAGTCATGAAGTTATACTTTCCTGGCTCAAATCCAACTTCACTTGAGATAACAGTAATAAAACAGTCAATTTCGTTTGATTCAAAAAATTCAAGAAACTTGGTCTGGTAATCAAGCTTGATAAGGTTCAATTCCCATTCTCTAATCACAGTAGTAGCATTGAATGCTGGTAAGTATGCCAACTCCTGAACGGGAGGCTCTCCTGTTTCTTCTAAGAGCTTTTTGATGTCATCGTAGCCGCTGGTGGAGTACAAAGCGCCAACTGCAGTAGCGAGATCGTTGGAACTAACAGGTAAGTCTGATTCATTAAGCTCGACAATCTGGTGACCTTTTCTAACAGCTTTAGCTTTCAATTCTTCTAGACAACGAGTTATAGCTGGTTGAGTTACTATTCCAGGTATAACTCCTAATACAGCTATTTTCAACTTCTTTGGTACCTCTGCAGGTGTAAAAAGGATACGAGGAACACGAGGGTCACTTTTCCATTGCTTATGGTCTAGCAAAATCTTGAACACATACTCCAAATCAAGTAAATCTTTACACATGGGGCCAGCACTGGATTGAAGTAACGGGTTTCCTGCCAACGTATTGGTCAATCCTTGATAAGATAACCTATTGCAAGTTGGCTTTAATCCAAAAATTCCATGTGCACCCGAGGGAACACGAATTGAACCTCCAATATCAGTACCAAATCCTATTAGTGCTCCCTTACCACCAATAATACACCCCTCACCACCGCTACTTCCTCCGGAACTCATATTACGGTTAACTGAGTTCAATGTATACCCATATGTGTTGGAATGACAATCTGCAGACATCAACGAAGTTGGAACGGTAGTTTTGATGAAGAACACTGCACCTTCCTCATACAAGTTCTTAACTATCAAAGACATTTCTTCATTAGACTTCGGTTTGTTAATTAATGAAGTAAATCCCAAAGCAGAATCAAGCCCAGGCAAATTGAACTGGTCCTTGAGCGAGACTGGAATACCATGTAATCTACCCACCAACAGACCCGTTTTAAGGAAATGGGCATCGAGTTCTTTAGCTCTAGACAAAGCTTGATCAAAAAATATTTCTGACAAACAATTATTCAATTGATGAAGAATTGCAGCCCTGTGGCAGAAAGCTTTTGTGACTTCTAGGGCAGTCAATTGGCCACATTCCAAAGCTTCAAGTGTTTGCTTGATAGTGAAATTGGTAATGTGGATTTCTTTTTCAGAAAGAATTGATTCCACCACAACATTTGAGTTTGGCTGTTCAGATGGCAGCGGAATATCTATTTTCCATTCATCAGGAATCAAGCCATTTATTTGGTCCTTTTTGAATTGTGCTAACTTTTGCCATGTCATTTTGTTTCCCCGTATTAAAATTTCAAGTTTCGCAACAAAACAGCCACCACGATAACACTCAAAGATTCGGTTATGGGATCAGAGAAGTGGTGGTGGAGCTTGGTGTACTCACTTAGGCTCATCTGATTGCAGATTGAAATAAGAACGAAAAAATCATTGCTATAATTGTATTTTGTAGAATTCAAAACTGGCAGATTTTAAAAATTCAAGCTGTCAGAAACAAAATGGTTAGTATCGGAAAAATATCATAAATTAAATCAAAAAAATTTTATTATTGCAGAATTGAACTCTCCCGATACAATATTCCAGTTTAAGCTGCAATCGGCTTTGTAATACCCTTGAAATTTATTGTTGAATTGGATTATTAATCATTACCCCAGATTGCGAATGTGTCGTTTAAGTTTCAGACTTTCTTAACCATATTGGCTACTTTCTTCAGTATATTCGTACACTAACCCTAGTGCCATACGTATCCTCAACTCCTCCATTCTAACACCTCTCTAGTCTACAAATCAACCAGTGTTCCATACACTTCCACAGGTTTTGTCGTGTCCCGCACAAGAAACTTCTCGAAAACCGAAAATTTTTCAGTGAAAAATTAATAACTACTATCTACAATGTTAAGATCCAACCAACAATTCAAGAAATCTAGTTTAACCTTGGTGCGTCACTTGCACAAGGAATTGAAGTTCGGTGTCGAAGGAAGAGCCGCCTTATTGAAAGGTGTCAATCTTTTGGCTGATGCTGTCTCTGTCACTTTAGGTCCTAAAGGTAGAAACGTTTTGATCGAACAATCTTTCGGTTCTCCAAAGATCACCAAGGATGGTGTTACCGTTGCCAAGTCCATTACCTTGGAAAACAAGTTCGAAGACATGGGAGCCAAGTTGTTGCAAGAAGTTGCTTCTAAAACCAACGAAAGTGCTGGTGACGGTACTACTTCTGCCACTATCTTGGGTAGATCTATTTTCACCGAATCCGTCAAGAATGTTGCCGCTGGTTGTAACCCAATGGACTTGAGAAGAGGTTCTCAGGCTGCTGTTGAAGCAGTTGTTGAATTCTTGCAGCAAAACAAAAAGGAAATCACCACTTCTGAAGAAATTGCCCAAGTTGCTACCATCTCCGCTAACGGTGATACTCACATCGGTAACTTGTTGGCTTCTGCTATGGAAAAAGTTGGTAAGGAAGGTGTTATTACCGTCAAAGAAGGTAAGACTTTGGAAGACGAATTGGAAGTTACCGAAGGTATGAGATTCGACAGAGGTTTCATTTCTCCATACTTCATCACTGACACCAAGTCCGGTAAGGTTGAATTTGAAAACCCATTGGTCTTGTTGAGTGAAAAGAAGATCAGTACTATCCAAGACATTTTGCCATCTTTGGAATTGTCCAACCAACAAAGAAGACCTTTGTTGATTTTGGCTGAAGACATCGACGGTGAAGCTTTGGCTGCTTGTATCTTGAACAAGTTGAGAGGTCAAGTTCAAGTCTGTGCTGTTAAGGCTCCAGGTTTCGGTGACAACAGAAAGAACATCTTGGGTGATATTGCCATCTTGTCTGGTGGTACTGTTTTCACTGAAGAATTGGACATTAAGCCAGAAAATGCCACTGTTGACTTGTTAGGTTCTTGTGGTTCTATCACCATCACCAAAGAAGACACTGTTGTCTTGAACGGTGAAGGTTTGAAGGAAAACATCCAAGCCAGATGTGAACAAATCAGACAAGCTATCGGTGACTCTCAAACTACTGAGTACGAAAAAGAGAAGTTGCAAGAAAGATTGGCCAAGTTGTCTGGAGGTGTTGCTGTCATCAAGGTCGGTGGATCCTCTGAAGTTGAAGTCGGTGAAAAGAAGGACAGATACGACGATGCTTTGAATGCTACCAGAGCTGCAGTTCAAGAAGGTATCTTGCCAGGTGGTGGTACTGCTTTGATCAAGGCCTCTAGAATCTTGGATGGCGTCAAGGAAAAGGCTAACAACTTCGACCAAAAATTGGGTGTTGATATCATCAAGTCTGCTATCACCAAGCCAGCCAGAAGAATCATTGAAAATGCTGGTGAGGAAGGCGCTGTTATTGTTGGTAAGATCTACGATGAACCTGAATTTAACAAGGGTTACGACTCTTCTAAGGGCGAATTCACCGACATGATCGCTTCTGGTATCATTGATCCATTCAAGGTTGTCAAGAATGGTTTGGTTGATGCTAGTGGTGTCGCTTCCTTGTTGGCCACCACTGAATGTGCCATTGTGGATGCTCCAGCTCCAGCTGCTGCTCCAGCTCCTGCCGGTGGCATGGGTGGTATGGGTGGAATGCCAGGTATGGGATTCTAAACCTCCTAATGTAAATAGTTAATCGGGAGTTATTTATTTCTTGATAGTGTAAATATGTTAATACTATACTGTTCTGTATATGTCCTCAACAACTTGTTTATAGTGCCATCTTCTTGTTTATTAAATTATGACATCTGGTAGTTGGTGATATTCAGCCTTAAACACAAACACAAATCGCATCGCACTAACAATGTTTCAAGATGCAAAGACTTATGTCGCCCAAGAAACAGAAAACGTAAGCATAAACCAGACCAAAGACTTGCTACGACTACACAGAATCACAAAGCAGGTCAACCACTTGATTTCCATGAACAAATTAAGCCAAACTACTAAAGAAAAGATTCTGAAACCTCAATACAAAAAGCACTTGATCAGAAGGTTACGTGACGAATACAAAGACTTGGTTAAACCAGAGGAAACTTACGAAATATGGAACCAGCATGGTAATCTTCTGACGTACAAGACTTATTCCAAAGAGTTAATAGACTACACACAAGACCAAGACATGGTGCTGCTAATACAAGAGGTAATTGATAAAGAGGATGAAAAGGAAGACGATGGCGATTACAATCATGAGCTAGAAGAAAAGCTTCGTTTAATCAAAGTGCTAGAGAAGAAGTTGCTTCAGATCTTAGACGATAAAGATACGGCTGAAGACTACTTGAAATCAGAGATATTGCTCAGAATCAATGGCTTAGAAATACTTCCCAAGAACACACAAGTGGTCAGTCATTATAGATACCATTTGCACAACTTGACATTTTTTTTGAACTATTCGATAATGAATGAAAACTGGGATTTAGCCTACAATGTGTTCATGATCCTAGTCAAGATTCCTGATGTTGATTTGAGAGACTTTTGGCCCATGGGTATTGAAATATTAAGAGGGAAGGCCTCTAACCTGGAGAAAATGATTAATTACAATATCATAGATCATGTAAGTAACCGTGCTTTTATGGAGAATATCAAACTATTCAAAAATAAAGAAAAGCGTTTTTTCAACTACTTGACATCATTTTATATGTTGCACATCAAGAAACCAATCTACGACACCATGGCTCCTGCCTTCAAATCAGGGTCCCATTCCCACGTGCCTATATATTTCATAACATCTTTGTGGTCTTTACTAGCAAATAATGAGTATAAGAAAGTAATTGATGATGTTAATGGTGTCATTTTACAGAAACCATATGATACTGAGGGTAGCTTGCCTTTTATTCTTATCTTATGTTATTTGATGGAAAACACAAAATTAGCAAAGAAATACGAGAAACTAAGCATGGGATCGATTCAAGAAGAACCAGTTGCAACACAGGATATTGATGATGATATTTATTTTGGAAAAAGTGATATCAACCTTAAGATCTTGGAGAACTTTCAATTGATTGAAAAGTATATGGGAAGGTGTGATGAGTTGAATTTCGAATACCCACGGGATATTATAGATACACAGAAAAGATATATCAATAACAAGTTGGCTAAGGCCGATGAAATCAAAGAAATCGATTTTGACATAGACGATGATGATAATGATAATGACAGTGATGATAGTAAAGACACTTATGAAAATGAAACTACAAATGCAGACGAATCAGCAACAACCGAACAACCAAGTATAGATGAGCAGCATAATCGACAAGCTTCACAGATACCTAGTGACGAGGAACTTATATTCAGCGACGATGATGATGGAGTAAACAATTCAGAGATCCCCAGTGACGTTTTCAGCGATGGAGTGGTACCGGCCAACGAACAAATTGATGCTCTACCACCATCACACATTCCTAGTGATGTGGAGCTTGAATTCAGCGACGAAGAGACTCCATTGACACAAGCATCTCATATTCCGAGTGACGTTGAGTTGCAATTCAGCGATGACTCTCTCGAACAACCTGGAGAGGTTCAAGTTGCCGAATCTTCTCAAATTGAGGAGATTGTTTGGAATACAGATAGTCCTAATAGCGATAACGAAAGAAAGAAGAGAAAGAAACATAGGACGCATAAGAAAAAAAATAGACCAGCTTCCGATTATTAATTGTCATAAGTTCGTAGTAAGTATAAGCATAGGCGATTACTCTTTAATTTGCTTCAACAGTTTCACCGTCCGAATTTTCGTCCCCTCTTGATGTTTGGGAGGGTTGGACTGAGGTAGGTGTTGGTTCAAGAGCACTTGAAGCAGATAATAACGTCAAATCACCACCAAGTCTTCTCTCTCGAATACTTAGACTAGCACCACTGAAACTAGTTAGATGAACGTTGTAATCAGTCCCTTCTCTCTCTGAAGGTGTGATCGGTAAAGGTGCCCAATTTGGTGGAATTATAGCAGTAGTAGGTAACCTTATGCTTTGATATCTTTCATGATTTTCCAATGTTGTAGTGGAGCCTTGAGCTGAACCACTAGAAGTTGGTGTTGGTGTGTCACTAGCTGTAGGTACGGGCGTGGGTCCGTCATGTAAAGGGGTATGAGTATCAGAAGTTTGTGTTGCTGTTAAATCAGGTTCTTCAGTTAGCCTTGCTCTTTCTCGTTGTTCTCTTTCGTTCAAAAGTCTTTCGAAATCAGCAAACCTATTCAACGGTTGATGATTGAACTGTAGGAAGGCCGTTTGCTGAATATCTCGGTTTCTGGGGAAGTGTGGATTCGCTAGAGGTGGTGGTGGGGGTGGCGGACCTTCTGCAGCTTCTTCTGTTCTTACTTCGATGCCTCCAAATACCTTTCTTCTACACAATGGACAGTTATCAGATCTTTCTAACCAGTCTTTTAAACATCCAATGTGTAACATATGTCCACAAGTCAACTTTTTTGGTTTCTTTCTTGGAGGTAAACTCTTATTATGTGCTTCTTCATAGGCATTCACTGAGTACATATCATCTCTACAGATAGTACACAAGTTGTCTCCGGTGCTTAAATCTTCATCGTTGGCATCAGGCAATTGAGAATCCAATTTTTTGGAGCTTTCCAAGAAGGATTTTAACTTCTTATATTCGTCATAGGCTTCTTTGATAGCCATATAGGAGCCTTGGAGCATAGAAAGCGGCAATGATACATCACTAAAAGTAAGTAACAAGTACATAAAAATCAAGTAAGAGACACTTTTGAGACCAGCAGTAAAGATGTCAATTGACTTACTGTACAACCCTTTATTGTCCCAAATCCTCTCTTCGTACTCATCTTCGTCGTCGCCATCTCCACCATCCAAATTTTCGTGCTCTTCGTCAAGATCCATTACATCGTCAAGGTTTTCATCACCACTATGTATGCCTTCATTTTGTGCAGGTTCTACATATTCTGGTTTACTTGGATACACAGACAATTCATAAATGTCTAGTAAAGTTTTCAAGTAAACTTTCAAAGTTTCTAAACCCAGTACAGCAAATTGAAACCCAAACAACAAACATATCATTGAATTGATTCCTTGGAATACATCAGTCACCAAAAATTTAGCGGTCAAGAAATCCATGACCACAAACATCAAACAAATGTGTACTATGGACTTCTTACTATAGATTGCTAAGACTTTCTTTCGATTGTAAGAACTTAAACCATTGAGGTGGTTATAAATCTGCAAGTTGGTAAATTCGAGTCTATCATATAAGATAGAATGGAAGATTTTGGATCCTAAAGCAAAGCACAACAAAAACACATTCAAAACTAAATTATTCACTAAATTATTCTCTCCAGTGGTCATGTTTAGTAATAATCCAATTATAAATAAAGGAAGTCTCTCAATTAAGTGTTCTCTTTCGATTATTTTGAGCTCTCCAAAGAGGATAACCTGGAGAAGCTTTCCAACTATCACGAACACAAAGCACAAGCTGTTCAATAGCACCCCCAAATTGAAACCGTCTGTCAATTCGTAAAGAAGGGAAAGATAGTTGTTACACTTTGACCTGGCATCCTGAATAGAATATGCCAATAATCCTACAGTTAGTGCCGAATATCCTATGAGATATTTGTCCCCTTTCAGTAACTCCATATCTAGAATGTTCTCAGTTTTAGTTTGGGCGCGGATTTTGGTATACACTAAAATACATAATATACAAATATACGGTAGTTTATAAGAATCTTCTCTTTTTTGTCTCTGGTTGGTTTTCCTTATCGTCACTTGGGGTGAGGGAGATCTTGGACTCCGTATTCGATATTCTCGTTGGCAAAACTTTGGATGGGAATGCACCAAGTACGTTGTTTAACCTCTTCAAGTTATTCTGGCTGTCAGCATTCAAAGATTGGTTTTCTTTCGAAATATTAGTCAACTGGGGTATAAATCCATGTAGGTTATCTAAATCATTCTCGAAGTTGTTGGAAAAGTTCAACATATTGGACAGAATAACAGAATTCAAGGTTTCTTTCAAGTTATCGGAGGTCTTATTGATTGATTCTTGATTATGCGTGGACATAGTGACCATATTTTCCTGGTACTTCATGAAGTCTTGTTGAATGGTGCTTATTAAATTATTGGAATTGAGGTTCCAGTTATTAGTTTTGGCAATTATTGTGGACTTGTTTTCCTGCATGAATTTCAGAGAGTAATTGACCATTTCAGTTTCTATTAGCTTTTCAATTTTTGAATATTCAGTATTCAAAATGTTGTTCAACTTGAAAGTTAATTGATCCTTGTAGTCTTCTAATTGGTTGGTGATTGAATTTTTAACAAATTTGGAAACTAAGGAATTGAAATCGATTGAATAATTAATAAGGAACTCGTTCAATGTTTTATTTATGATGGAAATCTTTTCAAAGTTTTCCATTTGATCTTGGGAAAATGTTTTGAAGTTTTCATCATTCTTGTTGAGGTCTTTGATGAGCGCAATCAAGTATTCTGGTAGATTCGACAACGAGTCTGATATCTGAGTGTTGATGGTATTATAATTACTGTTAAAATTCAATTGCAAAAGGACAAGATTATCTTTCAAAGAATCTTTCAATCTAATAAGGTCATCGTTATTTTTAGTATGCACTTTGGCTTTGTCGGTTAATCCATCTAATATGCCAATGGAACTATGGATTGCTTCTTTGTGTGAAACTAAATTCTCATTCAACAAACTGTTTTGGGATTTCATATCTTTTATCTTTTCTTTCAATATGACTTCTGCACGTTCATGATTCTTCAATTGAACTTCGTATCCACTCAATTTTGATTCCAACTTCTTCAATTTTTGCTTCAATTCATTGATTTCGATTTTATTGGAATTGTTTTCTTCTATTAAATTATTGTAATTGGTCTCATTCAAGAAAATTCCATTTTTATTTCTAGTTGCAAGTAAATCATTGTTCAACCGTATGATCTCATTAGATAATTCCTTTATCAAAGTTTTCTTCATAATCAAACTGAAGTCTTGGCCAAGCTGTGGTTTATTTTCAATATCTTTGACCTTCATGGAGTACTCTAATGTGGATAACGTTTCCTCCATGTTAATTTTTGCAGGAGATATTGTCGATATGAGCAAAGTTTTGGTCTTACCACCAATGGAATCTTGCAACAATCTCGTCAACTTGGATTCTCTATAAGGAATATGGTTATTGTTTACGCTAGATGACTTTCCACTTAAGGAATTTATAACTCTTCCCAAAGTCAATAAACTTTGATTAATAGAACCAGCCTCTTTAGCTCTGTGATTGACTGATCCAGACTTGCTTACGTTTTCCAGCCCTGCTAGATCAACGAGGTTTATTTTTGAGTACTTAAATACTTGCTGCTTGCTTTCACTATCGATTATGATGTCATTAGCAACGCTATCTTGATTGGACCTATTAATCTTCTTGTATAAATGTATTGTGAAAATGGTATGTGATCTTGAAGAAAAATTGTTCATCTTGGTAGCGGCTATTTTACGTTTGAACAAACCCTGCTTTAGCCTGTTGAATCCACAATTTGAGTTGTTGACTATTACTTCTTTCAAGTTTGAAATCAAAATGGAATTCGACTTTGCTTTATTTTCAAATATCTTCAAGTTTGACTTGTCGTCATCTTCTGCCAACAAATCCTTCAAATTCTCATTGTATAGTTCAATAAATGAGCATTTAACTATAAAATCATCGTTATTGCTTCCTAATCTATCAAATAGTTCCTTGATAACCCTGGGTATAACACCACTATCATTATCTATTATATCGTTGGAAGCAAATGTAAGCGAATCTGGTGTGTTCAAAGGAGATGAGTTCTTGGAGGAGTTCTTGGAGGAGTTCTTGGAGGAGTTCTTGGAGGAGTTGGAACTTTTCGAAAGTTTGTGGGTCTCCATTTCATTCTTTCCACACATAGTGTATGTCTTACCAGTACCTGTCTGGCCATAAGCCAATACGGTGACATTGAAACCGTCTAAGAATTCGTTGAATAATGGGATCACTGAATTGTTAAATACTAATGACTGATCAGCCAAATGCCCATATACTTGATCAAATCCGTATGTTTTGGAATCAAGTGAGTTTAAGATCCTCTGACTTATTTGACTTGAATTGTGCTGATTTATCGTTATTGTGGGGTGCATAACCGAATAGGTATCCGATGGCAATTCCACCACTACTTGGGAGTTTGCATTCAACTCCCGTTCGTTACGTTCTCTGCATCGAACAACGACTTGGATGTTAGACATGTTTTTGTTTACAAATGCGATTCTTTTCGTATAATACCTTGATTATGTAATACAGCAATGAGAAGAAAAGTAGAACGGAACAAGTTCTTAAAGGAAAGATCGGTATGTCTAGGAAATTGTAAAGAGTTCTTTGGTTGACAAGGACGTATTCATTGGTATAGGTTATTGTAAAAAGTTTTCAAAAAGTGTATAATACAAGAATATCAGGGAAGTGATGATATTATTTGATTTAGGATGGAAATCTTACTAGATGAGAAAGATTGCACTTACCACGAAAACACTTTTTTATGTATTCCCTATAATCATCTGTATGCTGACAGCTAGATTCATCCTCTATAATGGATGCCTCAAACTAATCAAAAAAATCGTCCTCATCATCGCTCAATTCTCTTCTGTTGAACACTATCTTTGTCTCGTGCTTCTTTTCATCTCTGGCCAACCCATTTAATATCTCCACGATATCTTTTTCACCTAACTTCTTGGAAATAGACCCCATGCTGATGAGTTTGACAATATAGTTTTCCACCGCCTCAGCTCTGTCAGGTCTAACGATTCTCACTCTACTTAATCTTTCTCTGGCACTAACGTCCAAAGCCTGGTTCAACATGGATATTTTCATATCATTTTGGGGTGAGGAAGCAGATGTTTTCTGTAATTCAGCTAATCTGGCCTGTCTTATGGCGTTTAGTTCGTTATCATCCATTGTGAAAAATGAACTTTTGTGCGCAGGCACTATGAGTTGTATACGAGAAGCAATAGAGCCACCCCAGTAAGTGGGGAACAACACATACCAAAGGCCATAACCTGGGGATGAAAACCGAAAACGAAGACTTCAGCTGAGGATTTCAACAATTTTCGAAGAAATGGTACGATTGGTCATTCTTGAGAAATGGTCACATATACCTACAAGCTGTGGTGAGCCATCAACAGGTATTGGAAGCCATACAACCAGGTTAAGAGGAGAGGATATATACTGAAGGATGGAGAAAATCGTTTAAAAGTGCTAACTCAAAACAGCAATCCTATTTCACTAAACCTCCATTGATTCCCCATAAAATCATTTGAAAGCACCGTAAATTGATCACCTCTAAATCGTCTTTAACAAGATAAAACATGTCAGAAAACTGCACAAACATACATTCATACACACTACTTCTTAATTGACTTGATTTCTTCTGCCAACTTGTCAATGGTTTCCTTCTGCTTGGCCAATTGCTCTTTCAAGGCCTTCAATTGTTCAGCTTCGTGCTTCTTGACATAAGCAGCTTCTTGGGCTCTTTCTCTGCTGCCAAATTCCTTGGATGCAGCAGTAGCACCTTCGTTGGTCAACAAGGCTCTGGTGGTGGAGAGGGATCTAACTGATTGTCTGACTGATCTGGCCAACATTTGAATAGTTTTATTGAGGGTAAAAATTCCAGAAGCTTGAGAATTATTGGCTAAAATTGAATTTTATATACAGGACATACACACTGTTAGTAAAACCCTTGATGTGTTGTTATGTTGGGGCAGCTCCAGTGCACAGAGAGAACTGCGATGAGTGTGGAAATGCATTACATGTTACGGTACGGCAAGAAAAGGGTGTCTTTGTGAACAGAAGACAACAATCCACACACTCTGGCTCTCTTAATTGCTGAGGATAACTTCTTTTGGTTTTTTGCATTACATCCGGTAATAGATCTGGGCAATATCTGGCCAGTGCTGGTCAAGAATCTCGATAACACCGAGGGCATAGTATATAAAGTCAAGGGGTCTATGCCACTAACTTCAAATGGGTCTTTGGCCTTGGGCTTTTTATATCTGTAGGCCAACTTTTCAATGTTCATTTTGTTCAGGGAAAAGTCAAAAGGATTGTAGGAATCACCGTGTTGGAACCTTCTGGTGAGACTGGGGTCGATTTTCAAGGCTGCCTGCTGTTCTTGAAACGACGAGCTGAACTCAAATAAGGTATCGATGGATTCTTTCACATGGAATTTTTGTTTCATTTCTGCTGTCGAAGGTAAAGGTTCGTTGAGAACCCTTTTGCCTACTGAAAGAAATCTTCTAGCGTACATTTTTTGTGGTTTACCAACAAGGAATCTAACCGAAACTTCACTAACTAACTTGAGATTGATAAAAATTTTCGCGATCCGTGCACAAACCAGAAGCCAACATCGGTGGATTACTTCTAGTTGACTAATATTATAATACACCTGTGATAGGATATACTTAGGTTTAATTCAGCAAGAAACTAGGTAATCAACACATTATAATAACATTTCCAGTTTTACATTTTCATTACATCCTATTCAGTACTATATAAAACATGGGTGAACGAGGTCCTGACCAGTGGTTGGAACAAATCAAAAAATGCATTGCCTTGACTGAAAATGACATGAAGCAGTTGTGTGAACTCGTTAAGGAGTTGTTAATGGAAGAATCCAACATCCAACCAGTCTATAGTCCGGTAACGGTGTGTGGTGACATTCACGGCCAGTTCCATGACTTGCTAGAGCTTTTCAGGATCTCTGGTGGCTTGCCGACTGAAGACAACAATAACAAGTACATTTTCCTTGGAGACTATGTTGATAGAGGTTACTTTTCTTTGGAAACCTTCACTTTGTTGATGGTGTTGAAGGTAAAATACCCTCATAGAATTACTATGGTCAGAGGTAATCACGAATCCAGACAAATCACCCAAGTGTATGGGTTCTATGAAGAATGCTTAACAAAATACGGCTCCACTACTGTTTGGAAGTACTGTTGCCAGGTGTTTGATTTCTTGACTTTGGCTGCTATTATTGATGGTAGCGTGTTGTGTGTTCATGGAGGATTGTCACCAGAAATCAGAATGATGGATCAGATCAGAGTTTTGAGTAGAGCACAAGAAGTTCCTCACGAAGGTGGGTTCTGTGACTTGGTGTGGAGTGACCCAGATAATGTGGATACTTGGGCGGTTTCTCCAAGAGGTGCTGGGTGGTTGTTTGGAGCCAAAGTAAGCAGAGAATTCAATCATATCAACAACTTGAGTTTGATTGCCAGAGCACATCAGTTAGTCATGGAAGGTTTTCGTTACCATTTCCCCGATAAAGACGTGGTAACTGTGTGGTCAGCTCCTAACTACTGCTACAGATGTGGTAACGTTGCTTCTGTTATGCAAGTTAATGAGAGCTTGGAACCGGACTTTAAGATATTTGCTGCTGTTCAGGACGGAGACTTGGCCATCAAGTCCAATAATACTAAACAGAACAGAAGTGACTACTTCTTGTAGGTTGCGAGACGTTTGTAATATAGCATGGTAACGATTAATGTGTAGAGTACATTAGTAATGTATGTTTATGAAATCCTGTTTCTATTACAAAAGTAGAAAGGTAAATAACATCCCGTAGTAGCGCTTTAGTATCCTTGCATCTGTCCGTCAATTATCTGGCCCTGTGAATGGTGTTGCTGGTGGTGTTGTTGATGCTGTTGCTGTTGCTGATGCTGCTGCTGGTGAGGGTCTCCTAAATGGTGCATCAACGGGTTAGGATTGGAAATTTCATGGAACCATGGATGTTGTAACGCTTGTCTGGCAGTAATTCTAGCCTCAGGTCTCATTTGTAACAAACTGTTTAATAAGTTCAACCCCATTGAGTCCAAGTTAGATACCAACAACCTCAAGTCCTGAGGAACAAAGATTTGCCAGTTATTCTTATAGTTAGGATACGAGGAAATTCCAGGCCAGGTCCTTTCATTAGGGGTTCCCATTAATCTAAAAATCTTGACTAATTGGTCCTCGTTGGCAGTTCCAGGAAATAATGGCTTTCCGCTGCACATTTCAGCAAATATACAACCTGCAGACCAGATGTCAATGGATGTAGTATAAGCTCTAGAACCCAACAAAACATCTGGTGCTCTGTACCATAAAGTTACAACTTCGTTAGAAAAAGTATTGAATGGGATTCCAAATGCCCTGGCCAATCCAAAATCACCCAACTTCAATTCTCCCTTAGTACTGATCAACAAGTTCTGAGGCTTCAAATCACGATGTAACACTCTATTATCATGGCAGAACATCACTCCCTTCAACAATTGAAACATGAATGATTTGACCGTCTTCAAGTCCAAAGCACCTTGGTTACCATAGAGCTCCATGTATTTCTTCAAATCCTTATCCATGTGTTCGAAAACCAAGGTCAACTTGTTCTCGGTATGGATCACATCGTACAAGGTAACGATATTTTCACAGTCTAACTCCTTCATCAAAGATATTTCTCTAATGGCAGTTGAAGGAGTACCTTCTTCGGAGTCCAAGTTGATTTCTTTCAAAGCTACCAACGCTCCTGTGGTACGGTTTCTACCTTTGTATACCGTAGCATAAGTTCCTTCTCCTAGCTTTTCAAGCTGCTGAAATCTATTTAGTTAGTATAATCTGGCTTTTGAACCATACCGAGTGATACTTACTGAGACGAGGATCCCACCATCTTAATTAATTTATGTAAAAAGACTGTATGAGAATTGAGAAATATTTGTTTGAAGAAAACGTAACAGACTATAACTTTGTATGTATTATGGATGATGACAATATTAACTCAACCGAACGAATTGCTCCGGCTTCGGCCATCTCGATTATTTACACTTATTAAAAAGCCTTCTTTATCTTAGAAACGGTGCTCTGTTAATGGTCTTTGGGTGCTTGCTTCATTAATTTGAGCGAGTTTTCCACCCATGCATTTGCTCCCCCTTCCCTGTGAACTATATCGTTAACACGGAGATCAAAGTCTCTAGAGGTATCGTTCTTGAATTTGGAATGCTTGCTAAACCCTATGATAGCCACATTTCTTGTGCTAGGAATTCTAAGGTATTCCTTTTCCACTATCCATCCCATGGATTTTGTCAACTCTTCAACGTGGTCCACCAACGATGCATACGCAGATAAGCTGCTGTTGCTAGCGTTGGTCGATTTCTTACTTGAATATCTCTTTCTGGCTCCAGATAATGCATGCGAACAACATGGTATCACCATGAAAGGATATCCTAACAATGGAATCCAACACGTCAACTCATCTGAGTGATTTCCAATTATAAATGTGTTTTCAGGCATGGAATCAGTAGTGAATACAAACTCGGATTCGCTCAATTTCTTCGACGAGTGGTAGGTCATTAACCTGGCATCGTTTGCATCCGGGATCTGGAAGTACTTTTCTTTGTTGTCCACTGGATCTCTGAACAAAATCGACGGTATAACTATTTTTTCAACAAGCTTGTCTTTTGTGGTGTCAGGATAAATATCCCAGGACTTTCTCCTTCTTGCATCAATTCCTTTCCCTTTGTACCCTTCCATATGCAATATGTACACTAGTAATCCGTTTCCACATCCCAAATCCAAGAATTCAAACGGTTTCTTATCAAACTTGATATTCCAGTATTCGATCAAAAATGCTGCAATGGCTAAATCTTCAAATACATGCTTTTTTGGATCGGTGTTTTCAGTCCATTGGTTGACCAACTGAGAAGAATATTTCTTTTTCAAGCTTATATATCTGTTCTGGAACGATTCTTTCTCCACCAAAACATCATGGTACACTCTTTTTTCGTATCCATCTTTAGTTCCCTGAGAATGCTTGCAAGATGTCTGAAGTAATCTTTGCGCAGTCCTTATAGATCTGTCATTAACATCAAACGATCTCAATTTGGCTGACAGCTCTGGATCTTCGTAATTAAACGGTAAGTAGTGAATAGACAACTTGTTTTTATGGTACAAGATTGCAATTCCATACACAACAGGTAAATAAAACGGGATCTCTTCCGCTGTCTTTATATGAGGGATGTATACCACCAATATCGAGTCATTGACTTCGTTGGATAGTATTACCGACGTCTGATTTATTATATGGTCTTTGTATGGGTTTCTAGGAATAATTCTTCTAATAATTTCACACTTTGGCTTGAAGTTGATCTCACTGTTTTCTAAGGGAATTTCTCTCAAATTTACATCATCATAGTATCTGTATAACACTTTATCGTCTTCAGTTTGATCTGGAAATCGGGGAAGTGTGGTTATTTGCTTGCTAACAAATTTGGTGTCACCCTTGCTAGGATCAAAGATATTTTCAATAAGTACATCTGCTCTCATGATAACGGTAGAATTAATATTGGGTTCTTTTATGATATTGGACATAGCACTTTCATAATGCCCAGTATCAAAATCCACCTCGGTTTCAAATATTGGTACCCATGGCAGTCCTAATATAGACCTCTGGTCAATTATCAAATTTGTTTGTACCAGATTTCCCTTCTTCATGGCTGAAAAAAAATCTCATCTCACAATTTTAGAGAGCTACACAATTTTAGAAACCTACAAATAGTATATTAATCCCAAAACCGATGGCTTTTCGCCAATGAATTATAAGTCAATGAAATAAGCTTCACTTACATCTGTGAACTTGTGCTTTTTGTAACAGTAGTGGCATTTGAAGGATTCAGCACCTCTTCTAGATAACTGCCACACACTTTCCTTGAGGGCGACATGGTTGCAGAACTTGAAAACAACTACAGGGTTATGTACTGTCTTGATATTTTCTTCGGTGGTAGCAGCATCAAATTCTAGTTTTGGTCTTTTGCGTTTCTTTTCCAATTCTGTAGGTTCTTCCACTGTAAGTGGTATTAGTTGCTCCTTTGAAACTGGACAGATGAAAATAGGATGATAGTGGAACAAAAACCGGTTTTTATCCGACAATTGAAAAGGCAAGTCGTATGTATATGGAGCAGTGATAGGATTGTTAGGCTTGTGTACTTCCTTTGGATCCTCATTTTTGGTTGTTATAAGATCTTCTAACTTTGGTCTATCTTCTGCTGTCAAGGATGTGCTAACTCTGCTTAATTTTCTCTGTATCTTATTGTACTTATAGAAACTAGGAAGGTTCACAAAACCTGCTAGAATGCTTTGGAACAACGAGGAGTCATTGGAGAGGTTCATGTTCTTACAATAGTAAGATATAAACTCGTTTGCTAGGTTTGTGAAGATATGTTGGGAATCATGAATATTTTCGAAGCCATCTAAGATATTTTGTAAAAAACTTGATTGTTTTCCTTTCCTCTTGGATGATATTTCCTGATCCCTTCGAAACGATTTCTTCATCTTTTCTGTGAACTCCGCCAACAAACTCGACATGTATTTTCTTGCAAAATCGTCAGGATTAGGAGCATCTTCATTTGTAGTTGATTCAAATATCAAAAGTGAGATCAACGGTGCTACTTCAGTGAGATAAACCCCACAAAACCGAGGAAAGTTCATTTTGGAGTAGAGATAGGCGTCCAATGCACTATCCAAGCTGAATTTTTCCTTTGAGTTGTCTCCATTTAGAAGAAGAATGAACTGCAACATATGGAACCTGAATTCTATTTCAAAAGACTCCAGGATAGGCGTGTTTGTTGAGCCTTCCGTTTGAGATACTCTTTGTTTAAACCATTCCAACGGTTTCGTTAGGTTGTGTTTTACCAATATGTCGTCCACAATTTCATGTAAATTTTTAAACTTATCAAGTAGGTCTGGGTTTATTGTGAAATTATAAGCAGTAATGATTTCGGTATGATTATTCTGATTATTGTTAACAGCTTCGGTTTCAGTTTGGATCAAGTCTTTTATAATGTCACTTTGTCCAATCTTAAGTAAATGTAAAATAATTGCCTTGGTCAATTGCTCTTGGTTGTCTTCTCTAGTTGTCTTCATTATCACTTCAGAGCCATTATAAACATTCCTGCTGTCTTCAATATACTCAAGTGGGATACTGTCAATATTCAATGGATAGGTATATGCTTCATCTAGATCAATGGAAAAGCTGGGATTGGATAAAATGTTCTTCAGGAATTTGTTAATTTGGGAATTATATCCTTTCAAACACCCAATGGACTTCTTATACCAGTCATCCATCTGATTCAACCCTTTGGTGTTGATTTGTGTGTCCTGTTCTTGTTCCACGGCTTCGTTCAACTCCTGTTCAATTCGTTTCATTTCCTGTAAGAAGTCACTCGTGTCTTCCAACAATTGGTGGAGATTCAGCTCACCAGCTTGGGAGAAACTGTCTACTTCCTGTGAGAGGTTTCTTAACAAGCTGGTCATACTAGGGAAATTTGCGAATCGCTTATCTAATCTCAACTATAGTAAACTGTATTATTGTATAAAAGTTTAGGTGGTAGAATATGTGTTCTCGATTGTATCATTATTACATTATAAATGTCTATATCTTAAATGGGTCAAGCAAAATCACGCTATATATCCAAGTAGTCAGCTTTCACTAGTAATTCTAATGCTAGATGGGTAGGAATATTGAACTCGGGTATATTTCCCGATTCAGCCTGGTCTTTATACTTATAGTGGTAATACAAATACTCCACCACGCACTCAAGAATATCTCCATCCATGTCCAAGTTAATCTTACCGGTCTTACTTTCTTCAAATCCTTGCGTGTTCTTCAATACTGACGAAATTGATGCAACTTCTTTCAGAATCACAAACTTATGTTGATCTGCTGACACTAATGTCACAAATTCTTCTGTGTTCATGTTTCGTTTGCTTGCTACCCTTTACTCACTTCACACAAGTATAGTGTTGTGTCTGTAGATGAATATCAGAAATCACAAATTTCGCACACCTCTGTTATGACGTCTAATCCCAGTTTAAGCTGGCAAAGGATCCAGAACGTTGCTTATAGCTTGAGACCCTGCTATGATACTTTGAATTGGTCGGTAGGAAACCTATATGCCGATTATAAAGTTAAGGTATCAACCCATTCCACTTTGGTAGCGTTATCTTCAAAATATGTTCCTCACCCTAGTTTAGTGGAAATCTACTCAATCAGTGGAAATAAGCTTTGGTCAATCATATTCAACAGCACAGCCATAGAACATATAATTGACTATGACTTCAGAAATGAAGACTTATATTTGGTTCTTAATAACCAAAAATTCAGGCATTACAAAGACTTAAAAGGTGGTTTCAACGAGTACTTGTACACTAGAGATTTGATTTCTTTGGACGACTTTAGCGAGTCCAATGTGCTCAATAGATGGCCCACTCGTGGTGGAAGTACTGAATCTGAAGCCGAGTTTAGTAAGAGTATCACCAATCTAGAAAACAATGAGTCTGAAGAAATATTTCAAGTATTGAGCATGAACATTTGGGGTAAGTATTTATTTTTACGATTGACCAATAGATTCATCATTACCGATTTGGATGATTACAAAAACTACGAAATTGCTTTTTCTGATCATTTGTCTGAAAAGATACACACCTTGAGTTTGGTGCTGTTGAAAGGAAACGAATTCACTGTTGCCATTTGTTTTGGGAAAACTACCCTTTCGTTGAAGGTAGATATAAGCTCCAGCAGCTTCGAGTTGGTTGATCATGGGCTCACAGATGGTCCTTTTACCAGAATTACTGCTTCTCCAAATGGCCAGTTAATAGCATTGTTGAATTCTGAAATATCGACTATTTTTGTTATTAACAAATCCTTTTCCCAAGTGTTGTTGGAATACGACTGTTCTAATGATTCTGGTTTACCTTATATGATAAATTGGTGTGGTAATGATGCAATAGTTTTGTCTTTAAGGGATGAAATCAAGTTGTTAGGGCCTAACCAGGCGTCAATTTCGTTCTTCTATGACTTCGTTGAAGAGGAATTGGATTTCGATGCTGTCCTTAAAGGGAATGTTAACGATGAATTATCCTTCATAATTCCTATTTTAAAGACGGAACCAGATGGACTCAAGATATTAACTGCAAACAAATTAGAATTCTTGTCAAGAGTTCCAAACGAGACTGTAAACTTGTACCAAATTGGCTCATCACATCCAAGTAGTATTTTATTAGATTCAATTGACAAGTTAACCTTGCATTCCTCAAAAGCTGATGCCAACATAACATTGTTGAAGTCAGACCTGATGTTATTGTCCACCATAGAAGATTGCCTTGAAGCAGCATTATACGAATTCAATCCTTACTGGCAGAAGAAAATACTTCTGGCAGTATCGTTTGGCAAAGCATATTGTGATGAATTATACAACTCAGAGAAATATTTGGAGGTCGTCAGCAAATTGAAAGTATTGAATCAGTTGAGATCCGCTGAAATTTCCATTTTTTTGACTTCAACTGAAGCTGACATGATGGGTTGGTCTATAGTTGTTGAAATGCTATTAAAAAGGGACCATTATTTGCTTGCTATTAAAATTCTTGAATTACTAAATCTCGAGTATTTAAAGGACAGAGTCTATATCCATTGGTGTTGCTATAAAATTAGAAAAGAAATCGATTTGGAAGACGTCGATTTGTATAAATTAATTGCCAAAAAGTTAATATCTGCCAGAAGTTTACCGAGTGTGGACAATTCTAATGAAATAGATAATACCAATTACCTATCGGTATCAGAGATATCGGAGGTTGCCTACGAGGAAGGTAGAATTGACCTTTGTAAGCTATTGATCAACTTAGAACCGTCAACTGTTAATAAAGTTGAACAGTATTTGAAGTTTGAAGAATTGGAATTAGCTTTGTTGAAGTCATTCCAATCTGGGGAGTATGATTTAGCCAAGTTGATCTTGATGCACCTTCATGATACACTTTCAGTGTCACAATTTTTCAAAATACTACACCAAAATGAACAGAAAGCAATGGCAGATACTTCGCTAGATCTATTACTGGACAATGAAACTAAATCAAGTACAGTAACGAACCACAATGTGAATAAAAGCGGCATGTATGTGAGTGGAGACTTGGTGGAACGTTTTTGGGTAGAAAACATTGGAAGAACCAATGATTCCCTTTTGGAGAAGTATTTCAAACAAGAAGACATGAGGTTAGAAATGGAAATAGAGAAGTTTAAAAAATTCATGCTTAGCAACAAGGATATCGAGTCGGAAACAAATCTGCAAGACTATTACGAAGATTACAAAACCAAACTCTCCGTTTTAGGGGGTTACTCTGGCGATAGAAAAAATAGCAAATATTACCAACTTGAATTGAGTGTTTTGGAGCTTAAGAAAAAGTTATCTGAAACTTATCAAATGAATTTCAATTTGTACAAATCCATTACTGATATTCTTGAAAAATTGATAGAAATGAATCAATTGAAACAATGTCAAAAGATCTTAAAAGAATTCAAGATTTCAAACGAGAAGTATTGGTATCTTGTTCTTGAAACCTATGCAAAAACCAAAGAGTTTCAAAGACTTCATCAATTCATCACCGCAACCTCTAATGAGAATCGGACCTTGAAATCCCCAATCAGCTTTCTGGATATAGTTGAAACATGCTTGGTTTACAAAGCACCACCCGAATACATCTCCATGTATATTGATAATTGCAAAGACTTGCATTATTCTGAAAAAATACAGATGTACATTAAGAATAATGATTTAGTACTGGCTGCTAATGATGCTTATTACTACAAAGATATTGAATATCTCAGATCCATACTAGAAAGAGCTACAAAATTGGCCAATGACTCCACCATCCAGTCGATTAAAACCCTTATTACAAAGTTGGGGTATTAAACTGGCATTATTTATTTTAATCATATATCATTAATTCTTTTGCTTTCTAAATATTCCATCATGAACTATTCCACTAGCTCTTCCTTCTTCACCAGTAAGCCAAGACGGAATCTTTAATGGGTTGGCTATCATGTTCAGCTCGTGGAGTGCACTCACTGCTAGCTCGTGTAACCCTCCAAAGACGTCGTTTCCTGATAGCTTCAACGTTATTCCTGAATAATGTTGATCATTAATTTTCTCTTTCAAGACGAATTCTGCTTCTTGAATAGGAGCCAACGAACTATACTCATTTCTGGCAACTTCATCATCTTGATCATTTTCGTCATCTTCGTCACTGGCCTCTGTATGGGGGGTTCTCTCTACTCTTTTTCTTTTTCTTTTGGGAGATTGGTTGAACAATACCTCAGAAGTTATTTTGCCAGACTCAGATCCTTTGAATCTTAAGTTAGCAATCTTTTTGAGTGAATTCATACTCTGCTCTTCGTCATAGTTGTCCATTTCTTTGTTAGATACTCTTTTAGATCTGTTTAATGCATTGTGATCGTCAATTACAGCTAGCGGTGTGGAGTCAATGGTATTGTCGGCATACTTAGTCCAAATACCCAAACTGTTAGCAAACCGTGAATTTCCATGCAATATATTCATGGCTTCTAAAGATTTAACTGGCTTTTGTTTATTGTCTGTGTGAATGGACACTAAGTTGTTTGGTTTTTGTGGCAAGTTTCTTTCCACTACTTGCATTACAATGTCACTAACAGTATCCTTTCCAGGAGAATGAATAATATATGGAGATCCAAATGGCATAGCTAGGAAATATGCTCTGTTCGAAGATATATGTGGTCTGGTTGTATTCTTGGTTGAAGATATTGTCTGCAAATCAAAAACCTGAATTCTTATCAAGATTAATGGTAACTTAGGATGTCTGGACACGTAGATGTGAGTCATGAACAACATATTCAAGTCCTTTGCTAAGGTATCGAGAAACTTCTTTGGGTCTAATGACACTGGTACTTCTTTATTAGCAGAATCCTTTATTATTGACAGGATCCAAGAATAGGAGTTTGGCTTGTCTACAATCAATTGACAGTCAATCTGAGACAACTGAAGCAAATTTAAACCTCTTGACCAATACTCAAGTAATATCTTATCAATTATCTGACGCTTATTGACCTTGCTGTCTCTAAACTTCTCCGTTTCCAACAATACAAGTTTGTTCCATTGACGCTGACGGAGGTCTTTAGTAGTCAAATGTGGTTGGGAATTGATAATCCTAGGCCATCTGCTGGCCAATTCAACTAGAGTTTTTCTAGGAAGCCGTAGGAGCACGTTTGTTATCACATTTGGAGCCAATACTGGCACATAGGTATTGGGAAGAATGTTCTTCCTCGTCCTATCAGCCATGACTGTTTTTGTTTACTGATTTCTGTCTGCGGGTAATCTCGCGATTTTTTCTGACTGAAAATTGAGAAGAGCATCGCAGATTTTATACAAAGATGGCATCAGTTCAACCAGAAATGAAAGCCAACGAAGATGGTTTGGATAGAAAGACATTATTTGTGCGTTCTATACCATTTGAGGCCAAATCAGAAGAGTTGTCTGAATTTTTCTCTCAATTTGTGCCTGTGAAGCACGCTGTGATTGTTACTGATAACGAGCAGAAATCAAGAGGTTTTGGGTTTGTTTCTTTCACTGAGGAAGAGGATACTTTAAACGCATTGGTAGAATCCAAGAAGGCAAAGTTCAAGGGCCGTTTGTTGAGAGTTGATATTGCGAAGAGAAGAGACCGTAAAAAGGAAGATGGGGTTGCAGCCTCAGGCGCTAAGGCCTCTGAAATTGCACCTATTGAAAAGAGAAGAGCAAGATTGATTATTCGTAATTTGCCATGGTCTTGCAAGAACCCTGAACAGTTGAAGAACTTATTTGCTAAATATGGTGCTGTTTTTGATGCTTACATTCCTAAGAAGAAGAATGGTCAAATGTTGGGTTTTGCGTTTGTGGTTATGAAGAAGAAGGCTGCAGCTGACAAGGCGGTGAAGGAATCAGTTGGATTGAAGATTGACGGAAGAGAAGTTGCTGTTGATTTTGCTGTTGAAAAATCCAAATGGGAAGAAATACAGGATGATGTGGAGGAGGAAGAAAAAGAAGAAAGCAATGAAGAGGAAGAGGATGATGAAGAGGAAGAGGATGATGAAGAAGCAGACGATGTTGAAGATGAAAATGACGATGATGAAGAACAAGAAGACAATGAAGAACAAGATGATGATGATGATGATGACGATGACGATGATGAAGATATGGATGTCGAAGCAAACGAAAATTTGGAACCAGAGGAGGAAGAAACACCAAAACCAAAAAAGAATAAACAAGAAGCATTCTCGATCTTTATTAGGAACATACCGTATGACACTACTGCAGAGGGTTTAAAGGGACACTTTGAAAAGTTTGGCCCAATCAAGTATGCATTGCCAGTTGTAGACCGTCAAACAGGTGTTGCCAGAGGTTCTGCGTTTGTTGCATTTTACAAAGAGGAATCTTACAGCAAATGTTTAGACAACGCCCCTAAAGTCGACAGCACTACATTGTTGATAGCAGACGATGTTGCCCCAGAATATGTGTTTGAGGGCCGTGTTTTGAATATCTCAAGTGCTGTTGATAGACGTTCTGCCAACTTGTTAGCTGAAAGAAATTCTGAAAAAAGAAAAGAAGCTATGGGTAAAGAAGTTGGTGACAAAGATAAGAGAAATATGTTTTTATTAAACGAGGGTAGAATCACTGAAAACTCCAAGTTAGCCCAATTCATCTCAAAGACCGACATGGAAATGAGAGACAAATCTTACAGATTAAGAGTTCAGCAATTAAACAAGAATCCAACCTTGCATTTGTCTTTAACCAGATTAGCAGTGAGAAACTTACCAAGAGCCATGAACTCCAAGGCCTTGAAAGCATTGGGTCGTAAAGCAGTAGTTCAATTTGCAACTGATGTTAAGAATGGTGACAGACAACCATTGTCCAAGGAAGAGGTCAGTAGATCTATCCAGTTAAAGCACGACAGAAAAGAAAATGAAGAAGAGAAACCGAAGAAATCCAAACATGCAGGTGTTGTAAAACAAGCCAAGGTTATTAACGAGGTTAAAGGTTCAGGTGAAACCGGTAGAAGTAGAGGGTATGGATTCATCGAATTTAGAGACCATAAAGCAGCATTGATGGGATTGAGATGGTTGAATGCCCATGAGGTTGTACCTGAAGAGATCTTGGAAGGACTTACTGACGAAGAAAAGAAAATGGCAGAGTTAAATGGGTTGAACAAGAGAAGATTGATTGTAGAGTTTGCAATTGAAAACGCTCAAGTGGTTAAAAGGAGAAACGATAGAGTTTTCCAGGCTCGTGCTAACACCAAGCGTAAGCATGAAGACGGTGACGATAAAGAAAGCTATAATAAAAGAGACAATAAGAGATACAAATCTAAAGGTAACATGAATAAAGGTAACATGAACAAAGGTAACATGAACAAAGGTAACATGAATAAAGGTGACGCAAATAAAGGTGCCGTTAAAGAAACTACAAAAGCTTCTACCACCGATGATATCAAGAGACTTATTGGAAAAAAGAGGAAACAAAGAAAAAACAAAAAGTAATTAGGTGACTTGTAATGTACAGTATTCTGAAATTCTCTTCGACGTTTCTTCTGGTCCCAATATTACCAAAATCCCCCACTTTTAAGGTTTTTTAGTTTTTTTGAATTTGCCCATTTGTGCCATAATTTTTCCTATCTCACATTCTTAGATGCATATGAGCCCTGAAGAAGATTGAAAAACAAAGATGGCAAGTATCCCGCCTAAATGAAGTATCTGACACAGTAATACATTTTATAGCTAGGCTTTGTATCAAGTCACATGTGGTGTATGAACAGAACTAGAAGTTCACTTAGTCTTACTCAATAAAAAATACCACTTTTTGATTCGTACGCGTGCGTGTCTCCACCAACTTCTTATGCGTATTTTCTATTACTGGTTCCATCAATCATCAACCAAAAATTCATATCCTATTTGTGTTTTGTGGAAACTGCAGTAGACTTTTGACGCTTAATTTCTTGAATTATCCACAAAGCTGCTACTTTTCTGCGCAGATCATAGCCGCTATTGTAATCCTGGCCGTTCCTAAGAGTTTGCAAGATGGTGTTATATAAAAGAAAACAAGTTCAGGTGATTGACCCTGGAGAACTTCCTGCGGATTTGGATACAGAGGTTTATTATATTCCAGCCACCAAAGAATGGTTTATTCATTACGAGGATTATCTTGGTAGAATGGATTACTATCACAGCAGAAAGTTTGTGTGTGAAATTACTGGAAACTCATGCTTGACTTTTTTCGAAGCATTAGAAAGTGAAATTAAGGAAGTCAAGGACGTAGAGAACAATTTCCCGGAGGCTTTGAAAGTTCATATATTGAGGTTTATTCAATTTAACAGAATAACCAGATTGGATCAATTAGTAGACAGTGTTTATCTGAAATTTAAGAACAATTATTTCCCAGGAGAATCGGTGTTATTGAAGGGTATTGAAAACGAAATACCACTTGGAGAACTCCAAACCATCAAGCAGAGAGGAATCATTAGGGAAAAGGTTGAAATGGCTGATAGAGCAACCCAATATCTTGTGGTCAGAGATAACGATAACAAACAAGGTATTGTTACCAGTGACAAAATTTCAAGAGACCGTAACCATTTCACCAAATATTTAGTGAAAACCTTTATCAAGTTGACAATGACAAGATCTCATAAAATAGGTGCCCCATGGGTTTTGAAGGATAAGTTTGCCAAGAAGTATAACATCTCTCAGGAATATCCGACTGATTTGAAATATTATGAGACCTCAACCTATACAGCTGATGATCCGAATTCTGAAAATGCTTCAATTCGTCATTTCTTACCAGCACATGCGACTGCTATTGCCAATTCTGCCTCCAGCACACCTAATATTCTGAAAGTCATTCCTAGTAGCACGAAACCTCACAAAATCATTCCAGTCAAAAGGGCTAAACTACCTTTACCTTTACCTTTGCCTTTACAATTGAGTGTGAATCCAGATGGTACCCTTGCAAATAACAACCAGTATATTTCATTGGGTAATGCGTTTACACCTACAATGTTGACTCAAAGTCAATACCCAGATATGAACTTCTACCAGAACCCAATCCACACTCAGTACATGGATGGAACGATACCAGTCAGGGGATTAACCTCTGAAAACTATCAAATTGCTCAAATGAATCAGCAAAGAATGACAAAAAAGTTTTATCCTCACTACTTGCCATTCGCTTTAAGGGAAAGAGCTAATTATGTAGACGAGGCAGTCGATGCAGATAAAGCCAGTTCCAGTACCGTTTTACTGAGTGCTGGTATCTCGTATGCGAAAAGAAACATGGAAAGTGACTTGCAAATAAAATTTGATATTCAAAACTCAAGACCTATCGGCAAAAAGTTGAAACTTCCGGCCAATGCTAGACAAATGAATCAAGATTTGGTGAAACTTATCAACGAAAAGGAAAAAATAGTAGAAGAGCCACAGTTGAAGCAAGAAGAGGCAGAAATTGAGTCAGTTGCCCTGATATCTAGTGATAGTGAAGATGAGCAGTTAAAGAAACAGAGAGAAGTAAAAAACATCGCAAGAATAGCTAGAATCACTGCAAGACAGAAAAGAGAGGAAGAAAAGGAGGAAACAAATAAGGAGGACGAGGAAAGTGAAGAAGCAGATGTAAATTTGTCTTCTCTTGATAAAGAATCATTAGTTCATGATAATTTGACCAACATAGAAGAGGCACTAGAATCGTGGATATTTATGAATATCTACCACAAGGTGTTGAAAATTGACACATTTACCTTCGATGACTTTGTTTACGCAATGGGTTGGAACAAAGTCCAATATGAAGAGTTTGGAAGAAATGAGTTATTGGATGAAATTTGGTGTAGTTTGTTGGGAGCAATTGTATCTAACAAATTACCTAAACCAGAAGAAGCAAAAAACCATAAAAATAGAGATGAAGTCTTCGGTTTGAATATCCAGATTCCTCCAAAGTTTTCGTTCTTGAAGGTCAGAACCAAAGGGGAAGAAGATGACGACGAAATAGTGAACGGATCGGAAAGCGAGAACGAAAACGGAATTAAGACATTGGGTACTGAGGAGGATGATTCCGATTCTGAAAACGATAAACTGAAGGTATCTAATGGCAAAGCCAAAGAATCTACCGCGGTCGAGGATGAAGGCGAGGTGGCTGATGATGAAGAAGGTGAAGATGAAGAAGCAGACGATGAGGATGAGACAAGCAATAGTATTGATGAGAACAGGGAACACAATGCCTCTCAACTCATGAATCATCGTGGAACCACATGGCATGAAAGGTTGCGTAAACGTAATTTCAGAGACGGCAATTGGCAAACTATCTTATTGGGAGTACTCTCTTTGGTTGAACATGTTGAGAAATATAAACCCATCATCGACAAAGTCTTCAAGATATTAGCTACCCGTCACGAACCTGTTATGGCCAATACTGCGCTTGGTCAATTTTATTCTCAAATGGATATTGACTTAAGGTTCTCGACTCTAGCTATTTTAACGCAGTTATTGGGGTCAAGTGATATGATTCGTAATTACATTGAAATGGGTATCGTTGAATCTAGCAGGACAAGAAAAGAGAGATTGGAGCTACTTAAAGAAGAAAGAAATGTAGAAGAAAAAGCTAGAAAAGCGCACGATGCTGTCGTCACAAGCTTGATGGCCAAAAATGGGATTCAACCTGAGAATGAGGAGTATTATAGAAGGAAATTGAGATTGAACTTGCAATCGTTAGTTCTTACAGATGATGAAAAGACGCTTTATGAAGCCGATCCAGAATTTGCAAAACTCTGTGAAGAAAGAAAGGAAGTCATCATTGAATTCCAAAACATGAAAGAAGACAAGAAGGCAGTAGAACGTAAGTTAGCGGAGTATGACTGTCAGAGACTTAGGTGTCTCGGTAAAGACAGATCGTATAATAGGTATTGGTGGTTTGAAAATAATGGATTGCCCACAGTCAGTGGAGGGGCAGGAGGTGATGAAGATAACGACGAGGAAGCTACAACTAATAAGGATAAGGACGTGGAAGAAGGTTCCACTGATGATACTGTAGATGAGACTTATTTGATGGGAAAACTTTGGATTCAGGGACCGTGTTTGGAGGATCTTAAGCACAATTTAAGAGGGGAAGAATTTCTTACTTACAGAAGTGACGATGCTGCATCTTCGCTTACTAAAATTCCTTGTAGTGAATACTCCAAAGTCAATGAATTAAGGTTTGATAATTTGTCTCAAGATTTTAAGAATCTTGCTAGAGAAAAGATGCAATTAAATTTCAGAGAGAACCAAATTAGCCGAATCCATTCTGATGGTACTGAGAACATAGTTGTTACCAAATTTGGCGAATTAACACAAAACCATTTGGTTAGTACATTAAGCCCTCTACAAAGAAAATTTATTGAGGAATGCCCTGATCCATTACTTAATGGTTCGAACTGGAGATACTTTGATAAAACAGAAGATATAGATGCCATCATAAGATGGCTCAATCCATACGGAGTAAGGGAATCACAATTGAAGAAATCTTTACAAGTAGCAAAGGAGTCTATAGTCAGAAGCATTGAAGCTAGGAACAAAACCTTTGCCAATAAGGAAAGATTAGATGAAAAGCAGAAGTTGTCTGAAAAGCTACAGCAGATAAACGAAAGAGTTGAAAATTTTAATGACCCAAAACACGGCAGAGGATTTGGTTCTATGGAGGATGACGACGAGGATGATGATGTAAGAAGTGGCTCTAAACGTAGTTTGAGGACCAAAAATAAACCTTCTAAACGTCAAAAAATGACATTCGAAGAAGTCATCAAGCATGGGAAGCTAAAGGATCTTGAAGAGGTGTCTGAAGAGTTGAAAGAAAAAATTGAAGACTTATCCAGACCCTTGGAATTTATCCGAGTGACTGAGTGGGTGAATGGATATGCATTAGAGGAATTTGGTAAGAGTTTATATGAAGGCGGTGACAAAGCCAAAGTGGGTAAACCTAGAAAACTCAATCTATAATACAGCAGTTAATGGACAGATGAGTGTAATTATATATTGTACATTTTATTATAAATTTATTCGTTATATCGTCAGATCTTGGTATTTAGTTCGCTTGTTAGTGTAATCATTGTAGTCCTGCTTTCTTTTATTTCTGGAAAGTTCAGCTAATTCCTTGAGTTTTTGTTCCTTTTCAAGTTGTTGCTGTTGTGCCAATTCTTTTCGTTCTTCGCTTCTGGCCTTAATTTCCTCTCTGGCAATTCTATCAGCTTCATCCAATGCGGAGGACAAGCCACTTAGTTTCTTAAGATTCAATTCTGGTGCTTCTTGAGTTGTGGCAGCTACCATTCTCTTATCTAAGGAAATAATAAAACCTTGGTCATTTTTCCAATTAGAGATTGCTGAAGGTATATTCCACGCTGCTTGATCCTCCTTGGTAATTTTTGGTGTTTTGCTTGGGTTTTTGAGAATTGGAGGTGGTGGCGATGGCTCCTTTTGCCTATTCTTGCGCAACTTAAATCTTGGTGGTAACATTGGGTCTTCTGCATAATTCTTTATTTGTATCTGCCTCTCTCTCCCACGCTCCTCGACATCATTAGTAACATAGTTGAAAAATGTTGAATCATTTGTACTTTTGACATTCCCCATTTTCTCCTCTAGTATTTGGTTGATGACAGTCTTCGTCTCCTCTACGCATTCTCTTACAGCTTGATTGTCCACATGCAACTTCGGAAAACTGTGCTTCAAATGAGGGAATCTTTCTTTCAAAGGAATCGTATCTGTATAGCTGCCATGAAATCTTCTCCCAGAATTTTGGGCTGAAGCAACCGTCAAGTTATAATTCAAGGTTCCATCTTCATTCAAATAGAACTTGGAGATAGTTCCATTATTGTTTGGCTTTTCAACAACATTAGCAGCATCTGCAGAATTGGGTGATATCAATACCTTTGTGTTGACTACCAGAGTGTTCTCTAACTTGATTTCCCTACTGTAACCCGAATTCTTCGGTTTAGATAACAATGAGCTAAACATAATAGATTTGTTGCGAAATTAGTGATGAGATTCCAAAACCATATCTAATATCGTTACTACATACATTAAAAAATACTAAGCTTCTGAAGAATACCAAATATGAAGTATAACACAGGACTGGGTTTAGATACTTCAACGACATCTGGATGTACCTCGCAAGCATAGTTCGGCATTTGATACTTACTAAAGCCAAACAAAGCATCAAAGAAACCATGGTAGAAGTATTGATAATAAGTAAGTTTAATAGTGCTCTGTGGAACCTTTTCAACGCCTTCCTTGTGCTTCTGCATCATTTCTGGATCATCGGTCACAATAGCATATTCTTCGATTTGGGCAGACCTGCAAACATTTACAAAGTAGTCGTATTGGTAAAAGTTATTGATGGTCCATGTATAAAGCTTAAGACCCTCTGCCTTAGCAAATGGGATGAATTTTTCTAAAAATTCAGTGGACCAGGTGCTAACGTATAAAAGTGAAACCCCAGTAAACTTAAATAAATGTCTGTCCTTGCCGTAGTTTTCATCCAAGTAATGATTATAGCTAACGTATGCCATTGCAAGTCTCCAATTAGCAGTAATATGAAAAAATTGGAATTTTTCTTTCACATCATATGCATTATACAAGCTTTGGTAGTATTCACTTTGGTTAGCATACTTTACAAAATTCAAATGCCACACCCCAAATTGTAACCTCGTTAACCAGAAATTCAAATCGCTTTTCACAGTAGTAAGTTCCTTAACAATGCAATCCATGATCTTGGGACGGTTGCTGGCCTTGATATCTAACATTATTGACCGGTGGATTTCATCTTGGTTGTCATACTTGACAAACCATTGTAACACCTGATTGAAAGTCACAAAGTTTTCACCGGTTTTAACATTGATCAAATCTTTCAAGTCTTTTTCGTACGATGACTCAGTAATGACAAAGTTTGTTGGAGATCCGTCTGGATATGTGTAAGTTCTTTTGGTGTTAGCATCATGGCAGATAACTATAACGTCATCTGTAGTCAAATATAAATCAGTCTCAATATTCGTAGCTCCAGTTTCATAGCACTTTAAAAACCCAAGCATACTATTTTCGGGGAATTTCCCCTTGAACCCTCTATGTCCAGATACAATTGGCATTCCTAACAATCCCAACATCTTTTTAGCCAGTGATCTATCAGAATAATGCGCCAAAAATGTCAGTAATTAAAATCAAGTAATCTTAAATGCCGCTGTAGTGACCCAAATTTACTACAATTGGAGCATCAGCTTCCTCTTCTTTGCAAGTTTTTGTTTGTCTGCTGCAGTAAGAACCTGGTGCACTTTGTAGTTAGGACTCGATTACAGCTTTTATTGACCCATCAGTCCACGTGCTATGTACTAGTGTAGGGGCTTGCTACCTTTGGCCGCAGAAGCCTGCAAATTTGGGGTGTTTTACCTCCAACAGAAAGCCTGTGTGGCGTAATGGTTAGCGCATTTGACTTCTAATCAAAAGATTCCGGGTTCGAGTCCCGGCATGGGTTCTTTCTTGTGCGGGTTTAGCTCAGTTGGGAGAGCGTCAGACTGAAGTATACTTCGGTCAGTTAATCTGAAGGTCCTGTGTTCGATCCACAGAACTCGCATGTTTTTTTGCATTCCTTGTTGATTACTACGTTAAGAAAGTCTTACATTTTTCTATAGCAGTTAAACTAATTCAGGGGGCATCAGTGCACTCCCAGTCGGTTGGTTCATAAGCTTCAGGGTGGTCTAAGCTCTTTACATCCTCTGGAGTCATTTTAAAGTCAACATCTAGGTTCTGGGAAAGTCTGCTAATAGTGCCGGTCTTTGGTAACGGAATCAATCCCTTTTCTAACGACCACCTAATCAAGATCTGTGCACTTGACTTCTTGTACTTATCCATAAGCTTCTTCAATTCAGGTGGTGGGTTGTTGAGCTTGTATCCATGAGTTAAGGGTGCATAAGCTTCGACTGCAATATTCTTACTCTTGCAATATTCAACAATTTCTGTTCTCATTAACCAAGGACTGATTTCAATTTGATTGATTACTGGTTTGACTTTCAAATCACCCCAATTCAATAATTGCTCAATGTGTTTGATACCGTAATTACTAACACCAATATGTTTTACCTTTCCTTCTTCAACTGCTTCTTCCATAGCCTTCCATGTTTCAAGTCTTTTTTCAGGGCCACATAATGGTGAATGGATTAACAATAAATCAATGTACTCCAATCCAATTACTTTATTCAAGCAGTCATCAATTGCCTTTTTGGCAAGCTTATATCCACATTGACTATTCCACAATTTAGTGGTGTAGAATATTTCAGCCCTTTGATTGCCTTCTTCAAGCCATTGGCCGATACCTTCTCCTACTTCTATCTCGTTCTCATATAAAACTGCAGTATCAAAATGTCTGTAACCCTTCAAACAAGCTTGGTAGACAACTTCGGCAGTATTGGAGCTACTCAACATATATGTGCCTAATCCCACCGAAGGGATGAAGCTTCCGTTTGACATTTTAATAAGACTCATGGTTAAATGATTGATTTTAGCAGCTATCAGGAATAATTGCCTTTCGCAGCTTGTCGGATAAATTGCCTAATTACGTAGCTATTCTGCAAAGCAACTTCTCCTTAGAGCCATGTAACACAGATAATAACCGCTTATTCTTAGTTTACATGATAGTTCCTACACAACTTTTTAATAGTTTTAATTTTTTATTGCTTCTTTTTTCAGGCGAATTTTGTGTTTTTTGCAACTTTTAATCTATAGACATTTTGAGTCAAAAATTAATTAATTAAAAAATTTATTCCCGTCCTATTTAATATGTCTTAAACCTTCAAAGGATAAAATATCCTCAAGATGAATAAACGCAAACCCGGTTGCAGCAAATACTCATATCTAGTAATCCTGGTGGCCAAAATCTCCAACTGTTCGTTATTTTTGTTTTCCAAATCATCTACCTTCAAGTATCTCTTAGGTTCACAGAACGATGCATATTCAGCTCTGGCTAACTCTAACCTTTTTAATAAGGTCTTTCTCACAATGTAACTACGAATAGATAACATCAACACAAAACAAACCATGAAACAAGCTCCTGAGAATATCTGGCAGTACAAAAACTGGTTCTTAATACCAGGCCCATTTCTTTTCAATGACAACGCAATAACTTCGGCCACAAGACAGAAGCAACCGACTATAATGTTCAAAAATGACCAAGCCGAAGGTAATTGATGCGGTTCAGCAATTAAATCAACGGCGATGGGTTGGCACAATGTGGAACCACATCCAATAAAGAGTCCAATGAGTATTGAAAATGGGATCAAGCTTCCATATGTATGAGCATTTATCCAAAAAGCCCACAACAAAATGCTAATTAGTAAACACAAACAGGCACCGGTGTTAGACCTGCCAAATTTGTCACTGACGATCCCGATATTAGGTCTTCCAAACACTTGTCCAGCATTTAATAATGCTGTCAAGGTGCTTGCCTGTTGAGAAGATAATCCCATCGAAGTGGCGTATGAAGATATTGAGAACAACATTACCACATATCCCATCAATGCCAACCCAAACCACACACTCAATACCAAAAGTGGCCACGATTTGATAACTTTTGCATCGAAAATCATCTTAATTTTTGTAGCTAAGAATTTCTTCGTCAATGTCTCTTTGTATTTGAGGTTGGTTTTTGTTCTAGTACGAAGAAAAAGCACGGGTAAACCACTAACCAAAGTAATTATCGCAACCAACCTCAAACCCCATCTTTGGTTACCACTGATTTCTATCACACGATTAATACTTAATGAAAATACTATACCTCCCAAACCTGCACCGCTGACAGCTATTCCGAATGCAAAAGTTCTACGCTTGTCGAACCAGGTAGGTAAGATCAAGGTAGCAGGAATATATACCAAGGAAAACGATATACCAATCAAAAATCCTTGCGTCAAGTAAAGCTGCCACAATTTAGTGGAAAAGCTTGCTAACAAGTATCCCAAGGTCTGAAGAATCAACCCTATGCTGACAACGACTCGAAGTCCTAGCATCTGGTACAAGATGGTGGTCAAGGGCGCAGCTGACTGGGCCAAAGACACAACAATACCACCAATCAATGCGAAATCATAAACACCAGCACCTTCAAAAGTGTCATTATTAATGTAGTAGTTAAGAAAGACACCATAAGCAGAATTAGCGCCCCATGTAGCAAATATTGACAACATCACCACGATTGCAATGACCCACGCAAATCCCTTATCAGGTGGTGGTACTCGTTCATCCAACTCATCACAGCTATCTACCGTTTCATCAGCATCAGAAGCCTTGTAATCTACTTCACCAAGCTCAGAATTTGCTGAGTTTTCCTCTCTACTGCTTTTTACAACACCAGTGCTCGTCAATTGCCTCACCAAAATCAGCTCTGCATTAGCTATATCTTCGTAGCTGGTGGTCTGCATGATATCATCTTTGATACCAGAGATGATTTTTGACAACTCACTTACATTAGACTTTTTAGGCTTGATGCTAACTATGCTATGTCCGTCTATTTCTTCATAGAACGAGCCTATACTAGAATTATCCAGACTACTTTGCCTCTCACTCATGATGTTCTAGTTTGAACTGAAGGGATTAACTAGTTTTATAGTTTTTTTTGGTTCTGAGTAATAGATGTAATCTTTGCGCCTAATGCTGTTTTGAGATGTGAGTCAGAATAAACCCGGACCCGCATCTTCTAAATTTGGTAGGAATTACGGGGTTTAGGACCCAATGCTCGTTCCAAATTCACGACAACCTCACAGAAATAAATCAAATAGGCGGCTATCTGAAAATTAGCCCAATTAGGTTACTCTATCCCCGGATTTTACCTGATGCAGCCTTGACATTAATTCGGACGATATATCTGCACTAGGTTACAATTACTGTGATGCATTAAGAACTAGAACCAAGCTAGTTCTACAGTACTGGCCTCATAGCGGAATGCTGTGTTAGAGAAGGAATGCGATTCCAATTATTTACTTTACTACAAACCTTCAGTTTAGAATGTTCTTCCATATTGTCAATTAAAAAAACGTATTTCATTATGCATAATTACAACTTAGCACTCTTTCTCTTAATTATCGAATATATAGAGTCACCAATTGGAGGTACATCCTCCTTCAAAAAGAATCCCTTCAAGAATGTATACAAACGCTTCAACTCATCGTCTTTGGCAATTTGAACGTATGCTAAAGTCTTCGAGTTATTTTTGAAAATTTTGATCAATCCAAGGTGATTCAAGTAGTATAACTCACTCAACAAATACTGTTTGTTGAAGCATTCAAAGTCGTTGTCGGAGTCCGCGTCCTTGTCTTTGTTGGCCTGAATCAACTTCAACAAAGTCTTGGTGTTCGGAAAATCTTTAATGTTGCTATTCAAAAGAATTTCAATATCATCAATGGTCTTCTTCGTGGAGTAGTATTGTTGGTAGATCAAATGAATATTCTTTATGCAAATCATGTAACTCTTAAGGAATGGTTTTACAATTAACGAAAGCTTGTGGATATAATCTGAATCTAACACTTCAACATTGGAACCATCAGCAGTTTTTGAAATCACTCCCATTTCCTGAAATTTGGAGATCATATTTTCAAACTCATCATTCTCATTGGTGCTGTAGTCAAACAAAAATTCGTTCTTAAGAAGATCCTTCAATAATTCAAATGCTTGTCCCCAATTAGAAGACTGTGGAATCGATGCTATAACCATGGCTAGCAACGACTTGTTGATTATAAGATGGATGGTCAAATTCTTATAATACAACAATTCTATGGATCTATTCAACACTAGATAGTCTTGATCTACCTTGATGAACTTGAAAAACTTGATAACTTGATACTTAACATGGTAAACAAACTCTTCAGTGCTGAGGCTAAGCAAATGAGATATAAGGTTTATGTTAACAGGGTCCTGCAATTCATCCCTCAAAAATGGAAGAACAAAGTCCCACCATGGTTTCAAATTAACAATATCAACCTTTTTATCAGCACCTAATGGGTTCATATACAAATACCATTGCAATAAGGTTCCAAAGAGGGAAACCTCAGGTAAGTAACCAACGGAGTTTATAGAATGCAAAGTTTTAAACCCAATCAACTTCAAATTATCAGCATCTTCACTGAACTTGAAGCCTTTAGCTAATCTGACGAAAATCTTACCATTCAAAGTCTTTGAAAAGTTATCGTAATCTGAGTTTTTTTTGATGATTGTGTTGATTCTTTTGTCAACGTCTTCATCAGCTTTGAGAAAGTTTTTGACCCCATTATTCAACATACCAAATAAACTCTCCTGCTTCTTATCTCTTCCAATCAACTCCTTCAAATAACCGTCAGTCTCATAGATTCTTTCATAAGCAATACTAATTGGTTGAATCATCATATCCTTACCGGTTTCTTTGTAGATAGTCTGAAATATTTTCAAAATACCGTACTTGGGCAATAAAATCTTCCCATCTCTGGATCTAGTACCTTCAATAAATAACTCTAAATCAACATTGTTAAGCACCATAAACTTGATCAAATGCAGTAAGTTTTTCTCGGTGTACAACTCGTTATTAAAACTACGTTTAATGAAAATAGCACCCAATTTCTTCAAGATATTACCCATGACAGCCACGTTCAAGTTTTCACCAGCTATAACCGCAGGAATTGCCAACTGAAATCTAATAGTGATAATATGCATTATAATGTAATCGACATGGGACTTGTGGCATGGCAAGTAGATTAATGACATTGGGTCTTCCAAATATTGTTGGTGCAACCTTGTGAATTCCGCTCTATTGCAATAGATACCATCAGGAAACATCTTTCTTAACAACTTGATCACGGTTACATAGCATACTTTGATGAAGTTGGTGGTACCATAGTGTGGGTAGTTTTTATCATTTTCAAGCTCGTAGAACTTGATCAAAAACTCCTTGACTTCCTTGAATCTTGAAGGAATTTGTTTAGAAGTAATAAGATTTAAGTTCAATTCCTTATTAATAAGCTCATAAATAATGGTATCCAAATATCTATCGTTCAACACTTCCAGTTTCAAAAACTTATTCATGTTTTCACTGAACCTCGGACTGAACTTGTTGATCTTGTAGTAGTATTCATTTGTGGCGTATATATCCGAGTACTTGACACCGGTAAGGAACTCAAGGAAGTTGAAAAAGATCTTCCAGTTGGCATTATCAGGCTGGTTGTCAGGGATGTCAAATAAAGGTTTATCAAATGGTAACGGTATTGACAAGCCAACATTTGGCTGTGTTAATGCGTCTTCTAAGATGTCAACGTCAAAGAAGTCGTTTTGGTACAATGACATGGTTGGTAATTAAGGGTCAGATTAGCTGCAATTAATACTCACTTGCCTGATGTCTTGGACAGATCTCAGCACTATATATTAAGGTTTGAAGATGAAGTGGAGTTGTGCCCAAAATAATTTGGTTGGGAATCCTGTGATACGCAGAGTGATAGTGCGAAGTTGACACCGCTGCAGGGCGAGCGTGGGGACGAGCGTGGCTTAAAATTACTGGGGGGCCGGTTTTATGGCTTATCAGCAGCTGAGGGTACTGAGAAACAAGCTCAAATACTAATGGGCTTTTCAGATCCTACAGTTTTCTTTTGGCTAATGTGTACCCTTGTTCTGTCAGCGGAAACAACAACCTTTTTCTGGTGAAGACATCAGATTCTTTTCCCAATAAGGAAAGAACCCATCTGGCCGCGCACGACCACATACACAGTTCAAATCATCTGCTACCCGGAGCAACAATGTCTAAACGAGACATTGTTGACATATAAACTGGAATGTCGTGTATGCACCACGATCAAGCGGCATTCCTGCGAGGCACCTACAGGTGATTTAGAATTAGATAATTGTTTTCAGTTTTCAGAGTTAGCTTAAGGATATTTTCTCCTGTTTCTCAGCCAGTGGTTCAGAAAGACGTACTTGCTATGTTGATAGTGTCCAAGTTGAATGACTTCAAATTGTTCAAACCTGATAAGTTTAAAACTAAGAAGAGCTCCGAGGTGAGTTCTGAGAAGGGTCACAGTTGTGTTGATAGCAACACTGGTGCTAGTACTGGTGCTAGCTCCAAAACTACCACTGGAGTCAGCACCTGTGAGACTGACGATGATCTACTCAAAGGAACTCATTTTTATAGTTCCAATTCAGACCACACTTATAAGGTTGTGAAGAAAATTGGTCTGGGTCAGTTTTCTCATGTATGGCTAGTCAGACTGCTTAGCAACAACCGATTATTTGCTATGAAAGCTATTAAGAGCGATTACAATGACATCGGTATGGACGAATTAGAAATATTTAAACTTTTGAATAGTGGTTACAGTCCTGTAGATGAAGATGATAATAGTGACGATACGGGAGTTGTGAAATTATACGATCACTTGTGGATCAACAAGAACAAGAACAAGAGCTTGTGTTTAATATTGGAGTACTTTGAAAATAACCTTCTTGAGGTGATTCCAAAGATCAAAAACAACATCGAAGTCATCAAAAAGATAATCTCCCAGGTATTGATGGCTGTTCACTACGTGCATATGAAGGGAATAATCCATACAGACTTGAAGCCCGAGAACATATTGGTTTCTCTTCCCAAAAAGAATTGTTCCAAGAACTTAAAAAAGATCCTGGTCAAAATTACTGACTTTGGTAATTCTGTGTTAATATCCAAGCACCTCACTAATTACATTCAAACCAGACAATACAGAGCACCAGAAATCATATTGGGACACAAATGGGGGTGCAGTGTAGACATATGGCTGGTGGGATGTATCTTGTTCGAGTTATTCACCAATGACTACCTTTTCAATCCTAGTACTGGTGAGACTTTCGGCAAGGACGAAGACCATTTGGCACAGATCGTGGAGTTATTGGGCGAATTCCCTACTTTAAACTACTTAGAATGCTGTCAAAAGGCTTCCAGATATTTTGCCTACGATAAATGCTTGGGATTTAAAACAATAAAAATTTTGAAGTTCTGGAAACTTGAAAATGTTATGGCGGAGAAGTACGCTATTTTTGACACCTTGTTGGTGTCGTTTTTGTATAATTGCTTGAAATTTGATAGTTCAGAGAGGTATGATGCCGGTTCATTGCTTACCCACCCTTGGTTATCTGGAAACCAGGTCAGTACTAACAATAACGAGTTGGTAAAAGGATTTTCAGAAGAAGTGAATTCGTTTTAATATTTATTAATGCTAATTAATGTTTACGAATGTATTTATGTTCTTTGAGTCTTTCGTAGGGTATATCTTTGTAAGTGAATTCTTGTAGTTTGTCGTTAGTTTCGATTTCGTTAATTTTGGTTTCGTAAGCGTTGGCTTTACCAAGTTCAACGCTCTTAGTTTCGGTCTCAGAAGGCTTTTGCAGTGTAGATCCCAAGCTAGGCTCTGGGTATTTGGAATCAAACTCAGGTTCTTTCTCAGAAGCTTTACTGCTTTCAATCTCTTTGATTCTTTTACCAGACTCGTCAGGAAATTTGGATTCCTTGGGTTTCTCTTTCTTTTGACCCTTTGGCATTAATTCATAAGCACTTTTCATTTTGAAATTGTCTTCTTCTTCTTCGTCTTCATCACCATAGTCTAACTTGATTTTCTTTCGTATTCTTTTCTTTTCCACTACCTTTTCTTGTTTAATTTCTTCCTTGACAAGGTCATTAAAATATCTCACCAGCACTTCACTGCCTTTGACTACACTATCAAACTCTCCTTCACATAATGACTGTAAGTTATATATAGATTCCCCCACTACTTTCCCCATAACTGTGTACTGACCATTGAACTGGATTGTTTCTTCAAGGACCATAAATATTCCTGATTCAGATACCCCAACGTAACCTCTCTGGAACTTTAATCTTGTGTTGATTTCTTTTGGTAGATCATGAGGTCCAATTTCAAGTTCTACATAGTTTAATTTATCATCCCTACTGAACTTAAGCCCATTCAAACGACTGTTCAATGCCTCTTCTAGAAGCCACTTTGTAGTTTTAGGACACTCTTTACACCATAATTCTATATGTAAAGGCCCTTTGTTTGTTTCAAGAACCAATTTTCCAGTTGTATCCGGTTCCATCTCCCACCTGATAATCGATTAGAAGTATTTCACAATAAAGGCCACAGAAGCTGCAATACCTATTTCTGTTAATGTTTAGCAGTCGCGAATTTTCAGATCAACAAAGAACAACCGTTAAATCTCAATAGTATCAAGTTTATAATGGGATCATTGAAAACATTTATCAAGGCGGTGAGGAAAGCCAAAACCATTGCTGATGAGAGAAACGTCGTGATGAAGGAAAGTGCTTCCATTCGTACCAGCTTTAAGGATGTCAATCTTGACCAGACCTCCAGGAGAATCAACATATCCAAGCTTCTTTATCTCTACATCATTGGAGAAAAAACCCATTTCGGGCAAGTGGAGTGTATCAAGTTGCTAGCATCCTCCAAATTTACCGACAAGAGATTGGGTTATTTAGCAACCATGTTGCTTTTAGACGAGAATCAAGAAGTTTTGACACTTTTGACAAACTCGTTAGATAATGATATGCAACACGTAAATTCCTACGTCATTGGTTTGGCTTTGTGTTGCTTGGGTAATATTGCATCACCAGAATTAGCAAGAGATTTGTATACTAATGTTGAGCGTATTATCGGTACACCAAACAGTTATCTTAAGAAGAAAGCATGTCTAGTTGCATCTAAACTTATTGAAAAAGATCACGAATTGGCAGAGATTTTTATTGACAAGATACCAAATTTAATCACCGATAAGAGTCCTGCTGTTTTATTAGGTGCTTTGACATTAACAAAAGTCATTTATAACATCAATCTCAGCGGTTACGATGCTGCTGTAGAAGCTAAGTTATTGAACTTGGTTCCTGCAATTATAGCTAGTTTAAAGAAGTTAGTTTCAAGTGGTTATAATCCCGACTATGATGTTCAAGGTATCAACGACCCCTTTCTTACTGTTGAATTGATAAACACATTAAGATTATTTGCCAAATACTCCAACAAGTTCAAGCATTTGGAAGAATTCAACGATATATTGACCCAAATCTGTTCCAACATTGAAATTGGCAAAAACGTAGCTCATGCTGTTTTGTACGAATGTATCAGGACTATTTTTGAAATCAAAAGTGATCAATCGTTGAAGATTTTGGGAATCAATTTGTTGGGTAAGTTTTTGTCAACTAAGGACAACAACACCAGATATGTTGCCTTGAACACTCTATTGTTGGTGATTAACATAGAACCAAATGCTGTCCAAAGACATAGAGGAATAATCCTCAATTGTTTGAATGATGGAGACGTGTCGATTAGAAGAAGAGCCTTAGAGTTATCCTTTGCTATATTGAATGAGAATAATATTAGAGTCATCATAAAGGAAATATTGAAGTTTTTAGAGATCACTAATGATGCTGATTTGAAACCTTTCATCATTTCACAATTGATTTTGGTTTTGGATAAATATTCACCAAATGATTCATGGAAATTTGATAACTTGACCAAAATCTTAAAGATCTCAAGTAATTACATTAAGGTGGAAATTGTTTCGAATATCTTGAGCAATTTGATCAAATTGTCACCTGATTTGAAAAAATCTGTGATTTTGAAGTTGACAAATCTTTGTAATGGTGATTTAAACCAGCTTGGATTATCTTTGGTGATTATTTGGACATTGGGAGAGTACTTCGAATTGATAAATGGTGAGACAATTGAAACATTTACAGTCAGCGAGGCTAGCGTTTTAGATTTGTTGTCCAAGATAAACGACAACTCTATCTACTCAAACACTGAGTCAGTGCAATTGTCCAAGTACACCTTGAGTGCATTAATTAAATTATCAACTAAATTTAAAGACTTCAAGAATGTCGAAAAAATAAGAAACTGGTTAGACTCATTTGAGCACCATTCTAACATAGAGATTCAAATCAGATCAATTGAGTACAAAGCGTTATTAGCTATTGACCTGAGCACCAAGAAGGGTGTATTCTCTAAGATGCCTGCACCAAAGATTAAGGAAAGACAAATGTTATCATTAAACGATAACTTTGAGCACAAAGATAAAGACTCCAAAGATTCTCGACCAATGCCAGCAATTGCCAATCATGACAATGATTTACTAGACTTGGAACAGAAAGACGACTTGTTAGCTGATATCTTTGATAAACCAAAAGTCAAAGCAACTAGCACAAAGAATGACATCCTTGATTTGTTTGATGCTCCTTTACCAACACTGGCAGCCAACTCAGTGACGCCAGCAGCTGTTCCTGCAGCAGACGAGATCACAGTATTCAGCAATGCTAACTTGACCTTGACTTTCGTTCCAAAAGCGATAGGCAATGGAGAAGCATTGATTGAATCTAAAATATACCCCAAAACCAATGTCAGTGACTTGCAATTCCTTGTTGCAGTTCCAAAGTCACAGAAATTAACCATTTCTACCGCCAACTTGAATATGAACCAACTTCAACCAAGTGATTTGGTGTTACAGACCATTAGGTTGGTTGGTAAGGCAGGTAGTAAGATAAAATTCAGAATTAAAATTAGCTACAATTCTAATGGAGAGTCAATTGAAAATCAATTTGATTTCGGTGATTTCAAGCAAAATTTATAGTCACAATACAAAATATATTAAAAAAACACCTTTAAACTAGTGGTTTACAGCAGAGCTAACAGCAGAAGCCACATCATCGATTTCTTCTGAGAAACCCTTACCGTGACCAATGATTTGGTCACTGATTGGGAGTATGACGTTGTTGTACACCAGAACAGCACCACCAGTACTTGGAATACCAATGTACAACATGAAGAAGGCCTTGAACAACCAGTAGAATGGGATCCAGTACAAGATAGCTTTGGACCAGAACTCAATTACATTCAAGAATGCAAAAACAACCCAGTAGCACAACAACTGAGTGTCATCACTGGTTCCTGGAGTCTTCAAAGCAACTAAAGAATAGTAACCTGGAATAACTAAACCAATTATGTTGGACAATAATTGGCCAATTCCACCTACATTCAAGAAAATCATAACGAAGTAAACAATCACAACTGCAATAACAGCGTAGGATCTTGGTAAACCCGATTGGGCTTCAAAGTGACTCAAAGGAGTAATATGATGAGTTTTCTAAACCAGTTAGTATAGTGCTCAATCACAATAACGTGAGCTTGAGAAGCTGAAAAAAGAACAAACTTGTCTTCAAACACGCAAATAAAACTCACAACTCATATGAGACACGTCAAGGTACTTACAGTATCGATAGTAGATAAAATATGGGTGATTTGGTCCATTTTGTTTCAGATGTTTTTCGACGAGCGCTTAAACGAAGTTGATTGCTGAGAATCCTTACATAATCAGTAAATTAGCATATGATGTGATGACATAGACACAGGGTGGGGAAGATAAGAAGTCAAAAGCACAATGCAACAGGCAGAATGCTTGTAATGTTAGTTAAGCTATTGAATTATTCTTTGAGTAAAGAACCTGCAGAAATTTGCAGGGCATATATAGAGGTTGGCTGCAAAAACCATTTGCAGCCCACAAGTAAGATTTCTGACAGAACCAAAATGTAAAGGTTGAAACTGATGAGGAAGTATCAAGAGCTAGAATAAGTTGCTACAACTACAAACACAGTTTCATCGAAGATACTTAGCAAGAATGTTATTTCTCCATACTATTGCAGTTTTATAAAAGGTCTGAAAAATTTGCGATTTTTCAACAATGTTTAGAGGTTTGAGTTCTTCAGTACTTGTTGGATTTCGAAGCCAAGCAGGTCCAGGAAACAGAGCTATAATTAGTAGTGTTGGTCTTTTATCTAAATGGCAAGTGCAAAACACCAGGAATTTCCACTATTCAAGCCCATTATTAAAACCAAAAAAGAATAAAGATAAAGATAAGAAAGACAAGAAAGAAAAGAACAAAAAGGATAAGGAAGAGGTAGAGGAAGAAATAACTATAGATCTCAGTGAAATCAAAGATAAGTTTGATGGCATAGTGGACAAATTTACCAGAAGGGCCAATGAAATCAAGCTTGGAAAGTCTGATTCCAAAATGTTTGACAATTTGAAGGTTGAACTTGAACACAAACCCACCAAGTTTACTGAAATAGCATCTACCACTATTAAAGGAAGAAACCTTATCATTACTGTATTTGACAAATCAAACAATTCCAAGATTATAAGCAGCATCTTGGGTTCAAAAATGAACTTGAATCCTGTGCAAGACCAGAGTAATGCCAACCAGCTAAAAATCCCATTACCACCAATGACAAAGGAAATTAGAATGGAGCAAATTAAGGAATTAAAAGCAGTTTTTGAGAGATACAAGAGTGGCCCAAGCTCTATCAACTCCGTTAGATTGGACTACAAAAAGAAGTTTGATAAGAAATTGAAGAATAAAAAGAACGACGAAGATGTGAAGATGTTCAGGGATTTCGAAAACTTGCACAAAACTTACTTGGACAAGTTGAACGAAATTTTGAAGATAAACGAAAAGGCTTTACAGAAGTAACAATGCTTGTAGATATATTATGCATTAAAATGTGAACTTTGTAGTAATATTAAAGTACCTGCTATCATTCTTCTGTATCCATTTGATGACATTGAGAGAACTTCTGATTAAATCATTCAACTCTCCGTTCCCTAAACAGAAGTATTCGTATTTTTCATCACTTATCATTAAGCCAGTAATGTCGCCAAACTTTATGTAATTTAACTTTCTATTGCTTGTGGATTCACCAGTTAAGTTCATAATGGTTATGGTCTTGAAGTTATACAAGCTAGTGTAGTAGTATACATACTTGAAAATCAGTGCAGCATCGGTGACCTCTTCACTCATTAAAAATTGGTTTTGTGACTTACTCTTATACACAAAATGGTCCAAAATTAGAGGTAGCTTGACCTTGAAGTTATTCAACTCACAATATAACTTGTCTTTGTAGTCAAACTGAATTAGCCTGTCTATTATCTTATGAGAAAGTTCTTGAATTCGGAAAAAGCTGTTCTTATTTATACTAACAAGAATAATGTTTATGAATTTTGGATGATCATAGTACTTTCCTTCTACTTTCAAGAATTTGCTTAAATCTATGGTTTTCGTGTAGCAATAAAGAAACCCGTTATTATTGAAGTTAGGCAAGCATACAGGAATCCACATATCTTCTTCGTCTATATTCTTGATATTTTCATTATTATTATTGAGCAATCGTAACAAAATCTTGATATCTTTGTTACAGATAGTATGGTTCTTGGGTTTGAGCATAGTCAAAATTTTCTTTAAGTCGTATGTAAGCATTCCAAAGAGAATTTCGTCATTCTTTTCATTCAAAAGGATGGATCCTAACTTGGATCTGACTGTATAACTGAGCTTGAATGTCGGTAAACTACTATCAAGTAGTTCACCCATGTAAAATTCAAATCCTAGGTCGTTGTCTTCATCATCAATCTTCAGCCATTGGCTTGGCAGAATTCCATAAGTGAGCTTCATTGATAAATCATCGAGATTGCTGAAATCAAGTGGTGTCAAACTTTTCCTCAAGTCATAATTCATTCTACCTTGAAAGTACTTGGCCAAAACCAGTTTGGATAAGATACTCAATAAATAATCATACAACACATTAAGCTGATTGATCAATTGCTTGTGATCATTGCTATTCTGATTCAAGCTCATTTCATAGTCAATCTTTGTAACTGACACCAAAATCAATGGTGACTTATTAAGAAATGCCATTTTGAAGTTATTGTAGTCTACTATACGGATTTCTTCACTCAATTGTTCTTCAAAACTGGATATTATAGTTGTTATCAACCCTGAGAATCCAATAATCAAATCATCGCTACCATTCAACGAGTATATAGGCTTCCCCGATACGGAAAAGATAAAGAAGTGTTTGAGCTTTTGGTTAAACTCATTAACAGATAGCGATTTCTCAGGCTTTATATAGTTTTCAAAGAACTTTTCTGGAGAATCAGCCTGATTGTTTGGAAAGATAGGCAACTCCATAAAGTTTTTTGACTCTTCCTTAATCAATCTGCTGTGAAGCAACTGGGTTAATTCTTCTTCTTCCTCAGTGAAATTCAGGTCAATAGGCATTATCAGTTCCTGGTCAAATCCTACACCTACAGCCATGCGGATTGAGGCCAGCTCTGGCAGTCGATCTGCAGTGATAGTAGCCACAGCCAGTGTACTTTGCATTCCTGGTAATGGAATATTTAGCCTTGAGCTCATGATTTGTGTGAGTAAACAAAACGCAGAAAATTAAAAGAGATACAACCAAATCTAAAAAGTGACAAACTACAATATTATTTGTATTGGATATAACTGGTCATAATAAATCATCTCAAGAACATATACCAGATCATGAAAACAACCAACAAACCCACACCAACTATGGGGGCATATTGTCTCAACATAGCATGGAAGTTGATCTGCTGTGCCTTTTTCCTATATTTAATACTGTCATTTCTTAAGCTAGACGACAAGTCAGACATCTTATCCAAAGAATCGCCTCTATATAACAAGTCTTCGATGTTTTTAGTCATGACTTTCTTGACATCTGCTAACTCATCATTTAGCTTATCCAAGTTGGACTGGGCTCTTTGGTCCTGGTAAAGCTTTCTGGTTTTGCTCAAAAATGTATCAAACGAACTGAACTGATAGGGTCTGGTACTAGAGTTCAAGGCTGCGCTTCCGTGGGAATGGCTGAATTCGGTGGAGATTTCATTCAAATAGGAAAATGCCAAATTCCGTGGATAGCTTTTGTCACAGATACTCAAGTAGATGATAGACTGCGCAACGATATAATGGATATTGTACGGACCTGATTGGATAGTGGCCTGTGGTTCGGAGTTGGGGGTAATTCTGGAAATGATAAGCTTACATTTTTTCTTTTGTTCCGTAAGGTTTGCATCGTTATTATCGTCTACAGATCCACATAGCGGAAGTGCTGAGCTGTTAGTTTAACAATTGGGGGAAAAGTGTTCTGAGGACTATTTGACCACAGAAAAAAACAATTGAGGAATTTCTGCCCACTTGAAATGCTTCACATGGTTCTGATATCCCACACCTCTCTTCAATGTCACGTACCATCGTATCTATAGATCAAAGTTGATTTTACCATTTGTTGTAAGTTCGCGACAAACAATTTGAGACAAAATTCAGAAGAAGACGACACAAAAGTTGCGACAAAAAAGCTTTTAGAATCAAGATGGATTTGACAAACTTGTCCACCAACTTACCCACCACAAAGGTTGACCAGGAAGTACTACATCGCACAGACCTAGAATTAAACCATCAGTTTAAAAATGCTGCTAGGAGCGTTACAAACTTGTATAACCATGTATCAGCCATAAGTACAACTTCGGTAAAGAATAAGGATACAAAGAGCAAGGAAATCCAGGAAGACTTTACTAATGCTGCTAGATCAGTAGCTTCATTGTATAGAACCAGCAAGAATTCTAACAACATTCACCAGTGTTATGGATACTTGACATGTTTGAATGACTTACTCCGAATCATAGAAACAGATGGTGATGTTGAGAATTGGATATTGACCAAGAAACACGAGATAGAGAACAACAGACCTGATACAACGGAAGAAAAATGTGATACCAAGTGTACAAATGATATCATTAGTGTAGAAAATGATACCACAAGCGCAGAAACCAAGAGTACTGAAGATAACGACCCATTGCGGGACTTCAATAGTGTTTCTGATTTCAAGATGAGCAGTGATTTGACGCTGCCATACAAGTTCAGACCTAGCTTCCCACAGCTTTCTGTGACGCATAACCAAAAGCAACGTGCTAACTGGAAGCGAGAAGGCAGAAAGAAGGAAGCAAAGGTTAAAGAGGACAAAATGGAGGACGAAGTTGAAGAGGAAGAGGATCTAGGCAAGAAAAGGAAACTTCATCTACCTGTAGTGAAGAATAAACGTCCTACAAGGCCACAAAACGATCTTAATTAGATCCGGTGTTGCATTTTATTTTAGCATTATTACGACTCACGTAGATTCAATACAAATAGGAAATGTAATGTACTTAGACTCTATTAACAATTATATGAAACCCTATACATTTGGGCATAGAATGATTTCATGTCCTAATAATCAAACAACCCATCGGAATTATCACCATATTCCATTTCAGACTCTTCACTATCTTGATCGCTCTCATCGGAATACTCAGATTCGGACTCTTGTTCAACTATGCCTTCCAAAGAAAGACTATGCAAGGTTTCACCCTTAGCGAAAGTGCTTTTAGGGATTTCGTGAGTAGATTCAACATAACAGTTGGTCAACTTCGACTTAGAGTTGATCTTGACACCGTTACCAATGATACAATTCTCCAATTGCACATCATCATCTATTATAACATTATCCATGATTAAGTTTCCTGTCAACTTAACTCTCTTTCCGATTTTACAGTTATTACCCACCACAGTCTTCTTCACGTTGGTTCTTTCTCCCAAAGTGCTATTTTGACCAATTAACGAGTCCATTCCCACATTGGCTGCCATTTTATCTTTAGGTGGTTGTTGTTGTGGTGGAGATGGCGCCAGCTGGGCTTGCACCACCAATTTCTTAACCTGTTGCTGCATTTCATAACGGTTGGCTTCCATCAAAATAGCATTGCTATTCACTCTGAAAAAGGTAGACACCTCAGGCATAATGCTGAAACCAATTGTTTCTAACGGCTTGGAATGCTTCCAGGATCTTCTAGCCAAATCTCTGATGACTTTACTGATAGAATGAGTATTGAAGTAGCTTTCGGTGTATTTGCTTGGTGCTTCATCAAAGATATCAAAAATACTGACAGACCCGAAAAAGATAGAACTATTTAGCAACTTTTTGCTTATGATACTATTTGGATATCTCCAACACATTTGGGTTCTAACCTTTAATAACTTGTGGAATTCAATATCTTCCTTCAAATACAAGTCAAGTAAGTTGTTTTCAACATCGCTATAGATGGTATAATTGACAGGGAAGATCTTGTTCTTCTTGTCTTCGATTTCCAAGCTGTTACGATAATAGTACACCAAACCCACATCGTTTTCATTCTTATTTCTGAAGTTTTCAATCAAAACTTGTGGAGGCATGTTCGTAATAAAGTCACATGGCAAGATCACAAAGTTATCGTAGGACTTATTTCCCTGCTGGTACAAGTTGTACAACACATTACCATTCTTCTCACTATGAGGTAAACTCATTATTTGTATATCATTCATATAAATTTCTTCATTAGACTTTTTGGAATTGACAGCCTCAATCTTCAGTCTATAACCCTTCAAAAACGTTTCCATGGCCTCGGTGCTGTCTTCATCGACTACTAAAGTCACTTTAGGAAAGAAACCTAACTCACACCAATCTAAAACCTTTTCAATCATAGGTTTGTTTCCAATTGGTAGCAAAGCCTTACAGATCCCGGAACTTCTCACCTTAGAGAACGGTGACAAGTTTTTTCCCGGTCCACACAAGATAATAGCATGAAACTCCATGGTGCTAATATTATCTTTGGATTTGTGATTTTGAGATGTGAAAAATTTGGGTCGTTCCTCAACCACCGCGAATATTTGCCACTTATTTGGATCTTAGTTCAGAAACACCGCTACAACACAAGCGTTACAGGACTGGGTATACAGAAGTATTGAAGTACCAGACACAACATCTCCAAAGGAATCTGTAACATTTGAATTGCAATAAAATGACTGAAGAAGACCCATTGCTTCAGGCCTTGAACCAGGAGAGTCAAACAGAGGAACACACAGAACCAAAAGACCCGGAAAGAGAAAAGGCCTTGGGTAAATTCAAAGACAAGTTGGTCGAACACAGAAACTGGGACGCCAGATTGAAGGAATTAAGACTCAGCATACGAGACTTGGACAAGGACTATGAAAAGACAGAAAACGATATCAAGGCATTACAGTCAGTTGGTCAAATCATAGGTGAGGTGTTGAAGCAGTTGGACGATGAGAGATTCATCGTCAAGGCATCCAGTGGCCCACGTTACATTGTGGGATGCAGAAACACCATTAATAAAGACAAATTGAAGAACGGTATTAGGGTATCGTTGGATATGACTACATTGACTATCATGAGAATCTTACCAAGAGAAGTGGACCCATTGGTTTATAACATGACTACGTTTGAACCAGGTGAAATTTCATTCAACGGAATTGGTGGATTGACTGAACAAATCAGAGAATTGAGAGAGGTGATTGAATTACCATTGAAAAATCCAGAATTGTTTTCCAGAATCGGTATTAAGCCTCCAAAGGGGGTTTTGTTATACGGACCTCCAGGAACAGGTAAAACATTATTGGCCAAGGCTGTTGCTGCCACTATTGGTGCTAATTTTATATTTTCTCCTGCGTCTGCAATTGTCGATAAGTATATTGGAGAATCTGCAAGATTGATCAGAGAAATGTTTTCTTATGCCAGGGAACACGAGCCATGTATTATATTCATGGATGAAATTGATGCTATTGGTGGTAGAAGATTCAGTGAAGGTACTTCTGCTGATCGTGAAATTCAGAGAACGTTGATGGAATTGTTGAATCAAATGGATGGGTTTGATACCTTGGGCCAAACAAAAGTTATCATGGCAACTAACAGACCAGATACCTTGGATCCCGCTTTGTTGAGAGCTGGTAGATTGGACAGAAAAATTGAAATTGCTTTGCCAAATGAAGCTGGTAGATTAGAAATCTTCAAAATCCACACTGCCAAAATAGCTAAACAGGGAGAATTCGATTTTGAGTCTGCTGTGAGAATGAGTGATGGTTTCAACGGTGCTGACATCAGAAACGTCATAACTGAAGCAGGTTTTTTTGCTATAAGGGACGAGAGAGACTACATAATTCAAAGTGATTTGATGAAGGCTGTTAGAAAGGTTGCTGACGTCAAGAAGTTGGAAGGAAAACTCGACTATGAGAAATTATAGAGAAAGTTCATGTTGATGTCATTTGTAAAGAAAATATACCGTTTTTCTAGTATTCTCTCTGGTAATCAAACTAAATATATACCTGCACGCCTTGAATTCCTGGTTATAATATATTTACAAGCTATTTACTCTGGGATGGTTTTCTTTGACAACGCCTCCAAGTGTGCTTTCATGTATGGGTTATCAATTTTGTTCATATGGTTTGCCATCAAGTCACCAATAAAATCTTGCATGTCTTGTGGTAATTCCTTAGGCTGTTCTTGTGCAGCTAATTTCTTCTCTTCTTGTCTGGCCAAGTAGATTTGCTGTTCCTTGCTCAAAGGCATAGTTGGTTTGTTTAATCTTCTGGCCTGCAATTCAGTCAAAACTCTAGACTTGTGCTTGGAGTATGGGTTTCTTAATTCTCTCAATATGGTAGATGGAAATGATGGTATAGACAAACTTTGCATTTCGTAAGTCTTCTCGAGTACAACCTCTTCTTCGGTAGATAATTCATCGGCCTTTGGTTCCACTGGAGGGTTTGGCCATGGAACTTCAATGTGTTCGTGATGTTTTATGAATCTTTTTGGTAACCACTTTCTGTATCTTTCGTCATAGTATTTTTCCTTATATACTACTTCATCTGCTACAATATAGTACTCTTCACCCTTTTCGTCAACATCCTTGGCAGCCAATCTGGCCTGGTTGCATGGAATTAATATTGGATAGTCCATTAAGAAACTGTCTTGTTGTTCAAACCATTGGTTCTTTGGTAAAATCTTCTTTTCCGTCAAATCAGACAAAAACAACCCATTATATTCCTTGGAGTATCTGAAAATAGTAGAAATGGTTCCTTTATGTTCACCCTTTGTGATGTAGACTAAATCACCCTCAGTGAAGCCAACTTGGGTTATATTGGTTTTTTGTTCGTCTTTAGGCAAGATTGGGAGCTTAGATTCAAAGGTAGGCAAAGTGAACATATTGTTCTGCTTCACCAACCTGTTGCGGTATACCTTAGGCAACTTTGTCAAGTCCTTTTGGTATCTTCTTCTGACGTGGTTCATTGACATTTGTACTCGAAGTGAAAATTTTTTGAGATTTTTCACTATGTAAAGTCGGTACATACACGAACAGATAAGAGGGTGGTGTTTAACAATTTAACAGATGGGAGGGTGGATTTGAAGAGTTTAGGCCTGTAGAACGTATGATACAATCTAATATATTACATATACAACAATTGCACTATTCGGTGCAGATATTTATAAATTCTTCCTCGTTTACTATAAAAAGTTAGTAATGAAACATAAACAGGTTTCTCAAATACATACTCTCTCCATCCTCGTCCAAGTCAAATTCGTCGATCATGGCTCTTAATTCATCATCAGTCAAGTTTTCCCCCAACTCTTTGGCCACTCTTCTTAGGTTTCTCAATGTGATCTTGCCGGTGTTGTCGTCATCAAACAACTTGAATGCCCTTTTTATCTCTTCCAATGGGTCTCTGTTGACAATCATTTCTCCAACTAAACGGTTAGTAACTGGTTTTGATTCAAGGGTTGATACTACATACCTGCTTGGAAGAAGTTTTCATAAGTTATCAAGTTTCTGTTATCTGTATCGTATTCATGGATGATATCCAACACCTGTCTTTTCGATAAATCAAATCCAAGTGCTCTGAAAGCAACCTTCAACTCATGGTAATCTAAGCACCCGTCGTTGTTCATATCAAATAATGAGAACGCTTCCCTGATTTCCTGTTTCTGTTCATTTAAGAGTTCCACCTTGAGGTTTCCCAATCTCTTCTGTGAATTAGACATCTTTTATGTTATGAAATAATCCCTATTCGACGACAATTATGCTTTTACTAGGATATAAATGATGTTGATGTGTCAACTTTTGTAGAAATTGTTCAAAACAAAATATTTCAAGAGCGCGTTTATGATAAAAGGCCTTCATGTTGAAGTTAAAGGCAGACGAGGTATCGTAAGGTACGTAGGGAACACTCAATTTGCCGCTGGTAAATGGGTTGGCGTGGAGCTATTGACTCCAACGGGAAAAAACAACGGCTCTGTAGATGGTGTGGAGTATTTCAAGTGCTCTAGACCTGGTTTGTATGGGTTATTCGTGCAACCACACTTGGTAGAGGTGAAAGGGGGCATTGCTTCACCTTCAAAAAGCCCCTCTCCTCAACCCAGTGAAAATGGATCAAAAAGCAACAGCCCTGTTAAGAAACAACTGGAAAGTGAATCAGAAAGAAGATTGGCTGTAATTGTAGAACGATTGCAGAATAAATTGCAGGATACTTTGAAAGATTTAAAACATTACAAGTCCAAAGTTGAAGAATTGACTAAGCTAGAAGCTCAATTGGAATCGCTCACTATTGATAGAGATTATCTAAAGGAAGAAAATCTCTCTCTTGGTGAACAATTGGGCACTTTACAACAGCAATATGCTGATTTGCGTGATGATTTTGAAATCTTAAAAGAAGAGATGCAAATAAATAAGGAAATCGAAAGAGAACTAGATAAAAAGTATATTGATGAAAGCGATATTCCTGGTTTAGTTTCAAAAGTCAAGAGTCTTGAAATGACGGTAGTTAACTTGAAGACTTTCAATGACAGTAACGAATTAAGACTCACAAACGAAATAATACAGCTTAGTGAAGGATCGATTCCTAGAACTGATTATGACAGCTTGAAGGTAAAATTGGAGATTGCAGAAGACACCATCGCAAACCTCAAATTACAAATCGACTCAATAAGTGATCTGGATAAAATAGTTGACCATTTAACAGCCGAAAACGATGAACTCACAGAGAAGATCAAGAGCCTTACGAATCAATTGCATGAGCTCAACGAAGAACAAGCAATAGATAGAGAAATTCAAGAAAGTCACAATGAGATAGAACAGACTTTGAATGAGACGATTGACAATTTGACCACAAAATTGAACACAGAAATCAGGAAACGAGAAGAAATCGAAACACGCTTGAAAGGAAGCGCAGAAGTTAAAGAGGAAGCTGTTGATGCTGAAAAAGTAAATGCAATTTCAGCGGCGGAGCTCGAGAAATTGCAGACGATTTTAAAGAACTTGAAATTAGAAAACACCTCCAAAACAAGAGAATTGAAATATGTGACTTTTTTGGTAAAAATTGCTAATCAGAAGTTGCTAAATGTAGCAGATCCAGGCTTGAAGTTCAAATTTAACGCTATTACATTAAGTTTGATCGTTACTCACTTGCAAGAACTACACTTGGATAACCTTGTACAAATTCTCACACTCCTTAAATCGATAGTCAATGAGGTAAAAGACTCCGAATTGGAGGACTTAGGTAACCTACAGACTTTATTGCCTTCTTTTGATGTTTTGCTTGATAATTTATTAACTAGAATTCAAGATGAAACATTGTTACAGTTTCAGAGTAAAGAAATAGAACAATTAATATTCTTAATCTTCAAAAACCTTGGCTCCAACGCAACTTATAACAAATGCTGCATTCTTCTTATGAAGTACAACTGTAATGCAGAGGATAACACGGATCAGACTTCAAAGAAAAAAAGAGTAGAGGTTCTAAAGGCGTTGGATCGAATTCATATAAACTCCGAAGTGAACGAAAGATACGATATTGATATCTCCTTCAATGGTGATATGGATAGTTACATCGAGAGCGCAAGTCTTAAATTGACTCGATTGCAGTCAAAACAAGCTATGAAGGTAAATTTCGATGACAATTTACGAGACAAAGAACTAAAGATCAAAGATTTAGAGTTGACAATTAAGTTAATTACGAGCAATTCTGTTGTTATCGGAAACCAACATAAAACTAAGATTAGTGAATTAGAAGGCCAGTTAGAAGATATCACTTCGAGCTATAAATCCCTCGATTCCAACTATAAAGACTTGGTCAAGTATAATAGCGAGCTTAAGGTTGAAATAAGTAACCTATTGAATAATGGGGAGATTTTCAAGCTGTCCTACATAAAGAACAAGTTTGGAAATCGAAAAGATGAAGATGAATTCGTCAACAAAGTTGGTCTAATAGAAGAAATTTCTTACTTGAGGAAGTATATTAGGTTAAATACTCATAACTATAGACAAGATGATGATTTGGTATGGTTGGAGGACCCAATCAAACAAACAAAAATACCAAAATCCAATGTTTCAAACATTTCCAATGACTTGAGGAAAATCTCCAACTCGATTCAACTTTTAAAAGTGGATAACACAGGAGGCCATTTGAAAAAACTGCAGAATCCGAAGTTCATAATTGCAAACACGGAGGAATTGTTCTTTCGTTACATAGAAGACAGAAATAGAATCTTGAGTTGAGTCTATCAAGTATGGTTCAATTTATTTGAATTTCTTCTTTTGGCAGGCCATTTCGAAGCTAGGTCTATGTTTGCCCGTGGATAATACCATTCCAAGAATAAGTAGATGAATATATCTACTACGACACATAAAACAAATAACTTACCTGCAATTAATCCACAGCAGTAATATTTCTTAAATCTCATAAACAAAGACTGGTTCAACTTATTGAGATCAAGAGAGTTGTAGACGTTTTCGGTTCTTTTTGCAACATCTTCCCAACTGTATATAGTCTTGACATCATCATGGAAACTAGAGGTATCGATTAAACCCGACTCCAACTTCGTTATTGCATTTAAGGTGACCAGCACCAAGCTATCTTCATCGGGTTCTGCAAAGCTCATCATATGACTAGGCAAAACTTCTGGGATCCCGCCAACCTTTGTTGTGACAACAAAAAGTCCACATGAAGCAGCTTCTACGATGACAGTACCAAAAGCTTCCGTCAAGGAGGGATGTAGGTAAATATCACCCTGCACCATCACATTTCTCACCTCCTCGTGTCTTACTTCACCTATCAACTCGACTCTTTCTTGCAAAAAGTACTTTTCTCTCATTTGCTCCAAATCAATGAATTTTGGACCGTTACCTGCAATCAAGAACTTCACTTTTGGGACCTTGGAGCAGATTTTTGGAATAATGGCCTTCAACAAATCAGCACCTTTGTTAGGAAATAATCTCGATATCACTACAATAGTAATGGTTTCTTTGTCTTTGATGGGCATCCTTGGTTCATGGGGATCTTTTGGAGTAAAGTCTTCTGAAATTACGGCATTGGGAATAACCGAAACTTGATGTGGGTTTAAGCTCGCTCGTAATACAGTGTTTTCTTTGCAAGTATGTGAAACACAAATAACATGACCCACATCACTCAAAGCAAACTTCAAGACCTTATTACCCAAGATTGAGTTGATATCTGAAAATCCAAACAAGGAATGGTCAGTGAGTACTGTTTTTAAACCCATGGTTCTTCCATGTAAGATGGCTTCGTTTCCTAAAGAAGACAAAGACCCATGTCCATGAACAATATCTATTTGCTCTCGTATGAATATATTTCTTAAAATTGGAAATGCCAGGAAAACTGTTGGAAATGTAGTACTTCTGTAGAACGTGAAAAACGGTATATAGTAAACCTTCAATCCATTAGTCAAGTACCTGATTCCATTTCTATTCCCATAGTCATGAGTTAGTATTACCACCGAATGACCCATGTCTATTAGCTTCTGTGACAAGTGATAGACGTGAAACTCTACCCCTCCAGGTTGAGGATAGAAAAAGTCTGTAACCATTGCAATATTGTAGCCCATCTCTGATACAAGTTCATAAAGCTTTAAAAAGTAACCAGATATAAAAGAAGCTCTTGGGTAACAAAAACCAATAAGTCGTTTTATCAAGATACCGGAATTGTTGATTCAGCACAAATTAGTGCTTCGTTAGATATGAATACCTGGGTTTATGAGTGGATTGTGTTGATGCGAAAGAAATCAAGACGACCTGGCACAAAAAGTAAAAAAAGATGCGCTGACCAGGAATCGAACCAGGGACACATGCATGGCAAGCATATATTTTACCACTAAACTACCGGCGCTTCTTGTTAGTGAACACACATCAACTGTCAATGGGTTTGAAATAATTCCTAAAAGTAACAGTGATACCAATGTTACATTAGCACTATATAACTTATATACATATTTACCTATAGGCATCTGGAGGCAAAGATCCAACAGAGTTTTTGAAGTTCACGATACATTGTTGGTAATCCCATAGACTTTGTTCACACAACATATATCCATACTGTAAATTCAAGTTAGTCTCGATCAAAACCTTGACTAAAAGCTCCTGCTGGGTGACGTTAATCATTGATTTGATATCAGGAGGCAAGTCATTTATGGTTTGATTACTTGGGGTACTAACAACAGGCTGCGAGGCGCTTTGGTTTATAGCAGATGTAGGTCCAGTTCCAGCAACAGGAGGTGGGATTGCTGAAGAAGGTGCAAATGTAGTAGGATGTCTGATAATCAAAGTATCCGAAGCAACTATCATACCTCCATCCGGTGTTGGTATAACCACAAAGCATCTGTCAAAACCTTTATCTGAGAAAGGAATTCTTTTAGGTCTACCATGGAATTTCTTTGGCCCATTACTATCGGCAGCCTGGTCTGGGGCTGCAGTTTCTTCAAACTGACCATGCAAATTGATGATGATACCATTCAATTGAGGGAACCTGAATGTTTCCATGGTGAATAAGTCTGGTTTTGCAATCAATTCATGTTTCAGCTTTGGTAATTGGTTGAAAGCCTTCAAGATATCATTTGTGCCTACACATAACTTGGCCATTTTGGCTTTGGCCATAGAAATTCTTGTCAAGTTTCTTGATTGTGGAATATAATAACCAAAGTCAAGCGTGGCTCCTTGTTCGTGTGGAGTAGTCGAGTCCACGGACATGGAAAACTGAGATTCATTTTGGTAAAGCTGCATCAAGTTTGACCTGTTTGAGTCCCATAAATTATAGAAATTGGTGATAAAGTTGGTGGAAATAGATTGAATCTCTGTGTCAGCGAAAAACATCTGCTGATAGCTGTTAAACTGGAAATTCAAGTTGTTGGCCAACACTGCTTCGTTTCTCAAGGTTTCTCCGTTCAAAATCACTAATCTAGGAAACAATTTCATCATTTCTAACTTGATTGTGTCGAGGTTGTTGGTATTAGTTATTGGATTGTTGGCGAGAATCAATTCTCTCAAATAATTCAACTTTTGTTTCCAAGTGTCAAAGGTCTTGAGCTTATCAAGATTATTGTTCATCAATGACAAATTGACCAATTGTGGGAAAGTCTGTGGCAATAAAGTAAAGTTTGACAAGTCTTTCAAGTTGTTATTGCTCAAGTCAATACTTTCCACCTCTATTTTCAATTCACCAGCAACCTTGAACAACGCAGGAAAGAATTTGGATGTGGTAGAGATACTTGAGAAAAACCCAATCTGGTTCAAATTAGGATCGTTCTGCACTGAAGATAAGTTAAGCAACTTTGTCTCTGGCAGGTATCTCCTCTTCAAGAACTGGGTTATGGATTCGATTGTGTTTGACTTAGTTCCCAAGTTGTTTGGCCCATTTTGATAACTTTTAGCGATTTTAAGCGACTGGCCGGCAAACTTCACACCCGACCAATTCACCAAGTCATTGGCATCTTTTTCGGATCTGACATAACCTCTGATATTGCCATTTACTTCAAGTGCAGCATCTGAAACCACGATTCTGCATTTTCTGGAAATGAAATTTATACATTCTTCCATAGTGGCACCGTTCCATCCCCCGATTTCCACGGGTATAGAGTTAGCTGCCACATGCTGGTTTATGTTGTCGTTGTTTCTGTGCGTCCCGTATCCACCACGATTATTGTAGTTACCACGTCCTCTTCCTCTGTAACTCATTGAAGTTTTTTCGCGACCAGTTCTGATGATATTTGTGTTGAAAGGAAGAAGCGTAGAGACTGTAGGTTTAGAGTGAAGCTGTTAAGTTGTGATGACATGTAATAGCTGAAGTGCCTTTTAATTGGGGGTTTGAGCCTATTTAGGGTGTTATAGGTAGTATTATTTACTTTTCGAAATGGGTGTTGACATAATTAACTAGATACAAGGGAAAACAAACTAGATACAAGGAAAACATACAAGTCAACTTAAAACAAGATACAGAATACAGTAAACAGTAATACAGGGCACTGTAAATCAACATACAAGCAAGTAGAATAAACCCACATTGAACTATACAAATACATCACACAGTCTGCGATAATGTACCCACCATCTTATACTTCATGTCGAAATGCTCCTCCCAGCTATCTAAACTTTCCTTTTCGTCAGTGCTCAAGTTCTTCAAGTCATCGATGGGTTCGTCAATTGGAGTTAACATGTCTAAATCAAAAGAGTTCTTAGCTAAACCTCTTGAAGCGTCCCTCCCAGCGAAATTCTCATATGGTCCTCCTGGCCCGTAGAAACTGGCACCCTGGCTAACATCATACACCTTTCCTTTGACTGCCATGAAAATCTTCCCATGGTCTCTACCATTATATTTCAATAACGTGTGTGGAGTAAACTTACCTTCAACAACTGCTGGGTCACTGATTTCGTCACTTTTCAATGGATCTACCGAACCAGAAGCTAAATCGAATACCAAGTCCTTAAGGAAGTAGATTATCACCAAAACAATAACAATAGTAGTAATCATTGCAAAAATATCTGGCGTTGTTTGATCGTATAGTTATACAAAATTATGGTCAGATTTTCAGCTTGAGTCTTGAGATGCAGCTTCTTTCAATATATTCCGTATCTGATGCTTTGCTTCCAAATTATCTACCTCAGTTGCTTCACCCGCCTGAAGTGATCACGAAAATAGTATTTATAATCAGATATTTATAATGTGAATATGAAAGTGACACAAATGAGAAAAACTAAAAATGAGACCCATTAACTTGGACGATTTAACCACTAATAACTTGGGGATTTTTAAGAAAATTAATCAGGTGACGTTACCTGTCAAGTACAAAGATGACTGGTACAATAACTCGTTTGATTCAGACCAAATAGTCAAGCTTGCATATTACTCTGAACTTCCAGTGGGTTTGATAAAAGCTAAGCTTTTGACGGTGGACAACTTTGAGGGCAGCTTCGAGACATTCCGGACTTCCAAGTTGGTGCTGAAAGCGATTCCCAATGTAGTGTATCTCGAGGCTTTGGCTGTTTTGGAAAGCTACCAGAACTTGGGAATCGGTAAAAAGTTGGTGGAATTCTTGGTGGAAGAAACCAAGCAGAGATTTGTCCATGAAATCATCGTCCATGTACATGTTACCAATGAAAAAGCAATTGCGTTCTACAAGCATAATGGTTTTGAACAGAAAAACACAATCAAGGACTATTATAAATCCCATGGTTTGGAACAACCAGATGCCTATATCTTCTCCTTGAGGTTCTAGAGATGTAAAACTTCAGGTTAGATATTACTAAATAAAGAGATCGAAAAGCCCCATAACTTGCAACTACATTTAAGCCATACATGAAAGTATACAGTAGTTACCTTGAATACGTTACATTATAGATGCAGTAAAATATAGCTAGTATTCAACAAGTACAAATATACACATTATGAAATCATATAGTAGCTACTTACATACCTAATCTGCTTCATCTTCTGTGTCAGTGTTTATATCTGTGAACACATCTTCGTCGCTTTCCTCTTCAACGTCGTCTCCTTCATTGATCTCTTCAATCTTCTTTACTGGAGCACCTCTCAAAGCAGCCAAAGCCCCTGCTAAAGTATCTTCGTCAGGATCAGAGATATCAGAATCACTATCACTTTCTTCTTCTTCGTCATCGACATTCTTGTTTAGTATGCCCATAACCTTGGCTTTGTTAATTGGCACTGGTGGTGGTTCCTGGACATCCAAAAAGATTGGGATATCCAAGTCTGCTCCAAAGTATGCATTATTTTTCAAGATCAAACGGTATGGAAATGTTCCCGGACTATCTGGAGTGGGTTGTGGCACAAGAATGTTGAAGTTTCCAACGATCAACTTCGAGTCCTTGTTAGCTTTCTCAGTCTTAATGCCCTTGACCCATTCTTCTTGAGTCAAGTCAATGTTAGACAAATCAACATTGGTTATGGTGATTAATCCACAGTTTTCAACAATTTTGTTATCTCTCTGGTTAATCAATACACCAGTCCAGTTATTTCTCAATTCAGTTGGAAAGTAAGGGCTATAACTCAATGGTAATGCAGGAGCTCTTTTGTTGATAACACTTGGGTCTTTCAAATATTCAATGTCATTCTCAAATTCATCTACCAATTCCTCTTCCTCGTAGTCTGGACAAGATTTCAATTTAGGTGATTTGACTAAAAACTTCAAATTGATGTGAGCTTTTGCTCCAGTCGAAACAACCTTTTCACCAGGAACCTGGAATTCACTAGACAAGATTCTCAATGTTGCAATGTGTCTTGCAACTTCCATACATTTCTTCAATTTGGAGTCATCTTTAATACCCAAAACTTTCTTAAGTTGATCATCTTGCAATGTAAACAATTTTCCCAATCTTTTTATTGGCTGCTTTTCAACCACGTCTGGATCAACATATGGCAATTGTAACAAATCTTTGTACTTACCAGTCAACTTTACAGCCTGCATCAAAGATTGTTGCAAGTCTAAAGCTGCCAAGACGATATCATATTGTCTGAAGTTGACAGCAATTTCGTTGAACTTAGAAACCAACTCTGGCAAGATGGTGATGACTTCTTGAGCTTTTGATGTATCATTGAGGGATTCTCTATTAAGATACTTGTCGACAATTTTATTGTATTGCACTTCAGAAATGCCCAAGGCTTGGATTTCAAAGGTTTTGTAAAAAAGGCCCAATAAGAACTTAGGAGTTATGATTTTACCTGGGTTTCTATCAGTTAAGAACCTCACAAACACTGAGGCAGAGTCAATGTGTAAACCGTGACTTGTGTACGCCTTAACATTATTCCACCACGATCCAACAATCACAGGCAACAATATACCAATCAACACAATATAGAATGCCATGACAAAAATAGAGGTACTTCCTTCAATCAAGAACTTGGGCAAAGCAATACCATTAGTTATCTCCTGCTTCCCGTCAGGGTGACCGTATTGCAAGAAGTTTTGCTTGGTAACTTCATCAGTCAAAGCCTTGTAGGCTTTGTTCAACACCACGAAATCCTGTTCCCACTTTTCTTTTTCTTCAGCACTCAAGTTCTTAGGAATCTTATCAGGATGGTAGATTAAAGACAACTTTCTGTAGTGACTTTTGATTTGTTTGTCAGTGGCAGAGGAACTGATACCCAAGATTTCATATGGATCGAATATGGTGGTCATATCTGCGTGCTTCGTATGGTTAACAAAGACATATGCTACCAAACCCCAGCCTACAAGTAATAAAAGCAATTTCTTGTTGAATATCCTGGAAAATACAGACTTGGAGCTGGTTTTTTTGGAGTTGGAAATATTCAAGGTTTCAGCGTTTTCCACAATCGAACCTTCGATCTTACGGTTTTCCACCAAAATCGATTCATCTTGTTTGATGAGACCGTAAAAGTACACCACGGTTACAGGTGCCAATATCACAGACACCAATGCAACCAAAAAGTATGGCCACACGTCTCCGTTTTCATCGTAGTTGTACTCTGACATTGTTGAAAACTTTTTTTCGCACTACTTCTGAAAGCGTGTCTTTGAGTTTAAGTGGAGGTAGAGAAATGACGTATTGGAGAATATATGAGCAGTAGAACAAAAAGGTAGAATGAACCTGCAAAGGGTGTTCAGATTGACAGAGAAGGGTTGTTATTGAACAAAATAGGAAATCATTCGATATAACCGCATAGTACGTCAAAGTAATACGAATACTGAGATTGTGACTCTGGTTTTTTTTGCAGCTGTCACTGTTTTGCAGCTACCAATTCAAACAACATGACAAAGTATTAGGCACTCTGTGTTACTAGAAATGTTAAATTCCAGACCCTTCGGGTTTTAATCTATTTTTATCCTTTTGGTCCACCCTATTTATAGTTAAGGTTAGCCATGAAGTATAACTGAAATTGTAGTAATTACTGAATGTACATTTACGAATTACGGATCAAACACGAACTAGGTTTCAGAAAACAATTTGATTCCTTGCGTTTGAATGTAGCATTTACGCTAATTTCGTATCAAATCAATGTAGCATTTGTAACTCGTATCTATTGTATGTAGCATTGTAGTTATAACTTCAAAGCAAATGCCGGTGGCACTATTATCTAATAGTAGACTTTTAGGAAGATATTAATTCCAGTGGTGAATTCTCGCAGGTCCAGGTACGAGCTGTTGAACTTATCAAAGGAAGGTAAACAAATCAATAGACCACTTTTCAAGTATAGGAGTTATTACATAATTAAAAGGTGAACATTCCCAGGAAAAATAAAAACTGGTCACATAGGTATACTAACCAAAGAATTAATTCCAAAAGGAATGAAGCATGGTTACTTCAAAAACAACTCCCAAAGAAGGTTCCAAACTAAATAGGGAATTTACTTTCAAAATTTAATTTCTGGACATGAAACTTTTCAACTAACCTACTAACTTTAATAACCTCTGATAAGCAATTTCAACTGCGAAACTCGGCCAGGAAGGTTAGAAGGTTCAATACCAAAAATTGAAAAAGGATTAAAGAATATTGAAAAATGATAAGAAAAAAAAAATAGCAACGATTTATGTATTTAATGGTGGAATAATCTAATTGGGTTTTCAACGTAGACAATATCGTTCGAGTCAGCAGCTGCAAACACAGCCTTGTCCATAACACTTCCAGATGGAGCAGTGATGAACTTGACACCAGATCTAGCGGCTCTGTAAACATTGTCTGGGAATGGGAAGAAAGCATCAGATGACAAAGCTACGTTAGTGTTCTTGCTCAACCATTCAGCTCTCTCTTCGACAGTCAAAGGTTTTGGAACCACTTCAAACTTGGATTCGTATTCAGACTTTTCTGGCTCAGCAGTTGGAATCTGGTTAGACACATACAAGTCAATTGCATTGGACTTTTCTGGTCTCTTGGTACCCTTGGCCCACTTGAAACCTAAAACGGATGGGTGTTGTCTCAACCACCAGTTATCAGCCTTGTCACCAGCCAATCTGGTACAGTGGATTCTGGATTGCTGACCAGCACCTAAACCAATCACCATACCGTTCTTAGCGTAACACACAGAATTGGATTGGGTGTACTTCAAAGAGATGGTAGCGACGGTCAAGTCGATTTTACCTTGTTCAGTCAAGCTCTTGTTGGCAGAAACAATTTCCTTGAAACTGGAACTCTTGAAAATAGCATCGTTTCTTTTTTGTTGTAAGGTAATACCGTATACTTGTCTGGATTCCAAGTTTTCTGGAGTGAAGTTTGGATCAATTTGTAAGATACAATATTTACCAGCCTTTTTCTTCTTCAAGATTTCCAAGGCTTCAGGTTCAAAGCCTGGTGCAATTACACCATCACTGACTTCCTTGCTGATGATTTTAGCGGTAGGAACATCCACAATGTTAGACAAAGCAATGAAATCACCGAAAGATGACATTCTGTCGGCACCTCTGGCTCTAGCGTAGGCATTGGCCAATGGAGACAAATTCTCGATATCCTCCACAAAGTACATCTTCTTTTCCACGTCTGATAATGGCAAACCAATGGCCACACCAGCAGGACTCACATGCTTGAAGGAAGCTGCAGCTGGCAAGTTCAAAGAAGCAGACAATTCCTTAACCAAAGGCCAAGAGTTCAAAGCATCCAACAAGTTGATGTAACCTGGGCTTCCACTCAAAACCTTGAATGGCAAGTCACCTTGTTGAACAAAAGCTTGAGCAGGCTTTTGGTGTGGGTTAGCACCGTATCTTAATGGCAATTGACTGACATTTTCGTTGTATTGCTTTCTGAAAAAGTCAGAAATAGCAACATCATAGTCAGCAGTGTGTTCGAAGGCTTTCAAAGCGTAGTTGTTTCTGGTGTCAGCAGAAATTTCACCAGTCTTCAACTCTTCTAAGAAACCAGCGTAGTCATTTGGGTCAGACAAAATAACGACTCTTTTGTGATTTTTGGCGGCTGCTCTCAATAAAGTAACACCTCCAATGTCAATTTCTTCAACAGCTTCATCGATGGTGACAGCAATCTTGGAAACAGTCTCTTTGAATGGATACAAATTACAGACAACAAAGTCCACCTTTTCGATTCCTTGGGCATTCAAATCTTTCTCGTCACACTCTAAGTCTCTGGCCAAAATACCACCGTGCACAGCAGGATGCAAAGTTTTCACTCTACCACCCAACATTTCTGGAACATGGGTGATGGTGGAAACATCCTCGACTGGGAACCCAGCTTCCTTAACCAACTTAGCGGTTCCCCCAGAGGCCAAAATTCTTACGTTAGCTGAAACCAATCCTTTAGCCAAGTCCAATAACCCGGTTTTGTCGTAGACAGACAAGATAGCAGTCTTAGTGTGAGCCATGTTTAATCTATCCTTGTTTAAATTAATTATTTTCTCAACTTTTTTTATTGGAGCGAAAACTGATTCTGGAGTCAAATGGAGTCAGTTTTAATATGTGAGTTTTCGGCACCCTGTACAGACAGCACTTCACATCACAGGCTTACAGAGGATTATTCCATGCCAGGGTCATTTATTAGGTAAATTAATTACTGAAACAAAAAATTACAAAAGAGACGCGATGAGTATAGGTGATGGTGTATTAAAAATATATGATATCAAGAATACGACACCAATAAAATATGAAGTTTGAAAATAAACCACTAGATTTACTTTCTGTATCTCCACAAAGATAAGGTGTTGTGCTTCTTCCAGGTGTGGAACTTACCAGCTTGGGTGTTGTGGTACAAGTGACCCTTGTTGATACCTCTGGATTTCTTACCAGCAGCAGTAAGACCTCTAGATTCTCTGTGCTTGTGGACTGGGTTAGCAATCCAGTTGTATCTAGCATCTCTTCTGATAGCCTTGTGGGATGGATCGACCAAGATGACTTCGAAGTACTTGTAGGTGGAATCTTGGTTAACCCAGTAGGAGTTCAAGACTCTCAAGTTACCAGCCTTCTTACCAACTCTTTCTTCAGCAATAGTTCTGATAGATCTTTGGTATTTCAATTGACTGACACCTTCGTTGGTTGGCTTACCGTAAGTAGCACCCTTTCTGACAGGTCTCTTTCTGTTACCTCTTCTGACTCTGACTCTGAAGATGACGAAACCTTGCTTGGCCTTGTAACCCAACTTTCTAGCCTTGTCTGGTCTAGATGGTCTAGAAGCTCTGTGGATAACATTCTTTTGTCTGTATTCCCAACATCTGACTCTGTACAAGAATCTCATGACATCAGATTGCTTCTTTCTGTTTAACTCTTCCAAATATTTGTAGGCACCCATGGTTAATAGTGTTTGATAGATGAAAAATTTTTCAGGCTGAAAAGTTTGTATTTCTCACAGCTGAGGTCGTGTAAAGACAAATAAAAAATTTCAATTCTCAATAACAGTCTGAAATATACTGTGATGATTTGATTTGAGCGTTTAATTCAGACCGGTTTTAACCACCAATGGAATTTGTAAGTTGTCGCACCCATTTCGCCGTGTTCATATTATATTCCTGTACCAAAGTTGTGGTCTGTAAGTGGGTTATAACTCAAGGGTGTGGGGTTGCGTTATGTTTCACTATTTCGTCATCATGAAACATACCATTTGCTCAAAAATAGATGCATGGTATAGTTTCCGTTTGATAAGCGAAACATTAGACGTAGAGGCAAATAGATAACACACATAACCCTAATTGCCTATTCCATGCTGGAAATTTCCGAATTATTCAATATGATCAGCTTTAGATCCCTACTAAAGCAATCTAAGGCTGATGGAATTTAGACCATCATTATGCAGGCGTAGTTGTGTCCCGCATCCAATATCCACATATGGATACTAAAAGGCGGAACTTAATACAGAAGTTCAAGTACATGAGAAAAGAAGCATCTCATGATAGCATGATGCATGGAACCACCATGAACGTATCAAGAACATAAATGGTGGGGAAGTGATTCTAAGGCACTTGAACAAGGATATGTAACATCTAGGAAAAGTAAAAATAAACGGAATGTCTTGAAAGGTGAACTAAACATCTATTCAAGATTTCAATTACAATAATTTAGTGCAACCAAACTTAAAAAATTAGTACGTAAAAGAAGCTCAATAAGTACAATCAATACGTAATTCAGACCACTACGAGAAATTTTTATGATTTTGGCATTCGTACGAAAGCATAATAGGTTTGGTACATAAAAAATTTTTTCGCAGCATGGAAATCGATTTACGATGACAATAATAAGAACATGCTGTAAGGCTTTCCTCGAAAAAGATCAACCAACTAAATATAGGCTTTAACAGCATAGCCTTGAAGGTGACTGCAATCTATTATTCGGCCGCTTCCACCATCTGAAATGCAATCTGATCGGAGTCTAATCTGACCAAAACTTAAAGAAACATATCACATTCTGCTTCCTCATGGTGGTCTTAGAAGCTTTTCCTTTCCTAAATTAGTTAAAAAATAATCTGCTGGTTCTACGGAAGGAATACCGATACCCGTACAACGCGTGAAAATAATCCTTGGCTTCTATAACAACTACGAGAAACCCAAGTGCGAACAAATACTCGCTAATGCAATGAGGTTAGTCCCCTACGGCTCTGATTAGAAGCATATATCCCAAGTCCATGTTACACCTGTTACTTAAATCGCTTTTTCCAATTTTTTTTTTAAAGTTTCTGCTTGTGAACACTGCCTATCTTAAAGGGATTACCTTCGTTTTTTTAATTTTGTTCTTTTTTGATGTTTTATTTTCTAGCAACCAAAACGAAAAAAATAAAATGTGTGTTGAGAACTTAGCTAGGGGATTAAAGTTTACTTTAAGGGCTTCGAACCAATGCGTATTCTGAATCCTGCCTGTTTGCTAATATTCAGAAATTTGAGTATATATATGTATACTCCTAACTGGATTTTCTCGCCACCTTGACTTCAGAACCTTCATTTACAAGTATTCATATTTTTGCTGCTTTTCAACTAAATATATACATATACATCTACCCTTTCTTGTATAATTCATGATGGAATTATTGACTTATAACATGAAACACGAAAACTACAGTAAAGACGACTTGGATTGGAACTTTGAGTTGGAGTCCCAAGACTTGTACCACCAACAGCCACAACCCTCATTCGCTCAGGGCCAGTTGTCTCAACCACCAATACCTCAAATACCATTGCTGATGGTTCCTGGCCAGATTCCAGGTCTTTCACAATCTCAGCAACACAGTCATTTTAACCCTCCTGTTCAGCATTTACCCCCTTTGAGTCAGGAATACATTCCTGCAGCTCAGGTTCCACAGGTAATGTGGGATTATGAAGAAATAGATTATTTAGTCGAGGGCCAGAACCAGGCTACTGAAGTGCCTTATACCACCACTAGGCCTATTCCTATCATGAATGAAATGTTTGAAAATAGAGCGGAAGGAAATAATAGTTCCATTGCTAGTGATAGTACTCCTACAAATACACCAATCAATAACACTCCGAGTGCGGTTGCTATGCCAAATCCGATTGTGGTGTCTGCTGAAGGTGCTGGTAAACCTCCAGTCATGTCAAACGGAAGTACTAGAGGTATGGAAGACTACTATGGATACCCTGATTTGACTACCATGGTTAATTCTAATTCCAATATGGTTGTGCCTATGGTGGAATCGCAATTCATAGACAGAACTATTTGTGAAATCTGTGGTAAAAGAATCCAGAGAGACATGCACAGACACATCAGAACCCACCACTTGGAGTCCAGATTTAAGTGTGTGTTTCCTTTGAACCAGTGCAACCACAAAACCAGAAAGTTTAACAGGCCTTATGACTTTAAGAAGCACTTGTTGAACAAGCATTTCAACTTTGACAACGAGCAGATTAAGAGATTCCACAACTTAAGTGATAAGCTCAACAGCTGGGGTTACTGCAACTGTGGTGAAAGGTTTTTGAGCAACGACTGGTTGGATAATCACATTTTAACCACCAACGAGAATTTGAAATGCAAGTTGATCAAGAACACAAAGACGGTTTGAAGCGATGAATTAATGAAATGGATAGGTATGTATAGAGATTAGTAAAATGAACACAATATTGGAATAGTAAGAAACCATTGGTATTTCTTTCACAAACAAAAATTCTGCGTTGAAGCATTTGAGTCATAGGAACTTCAAAGCATTTACAACGAAAATAATTCAACTAAGGCAAATATTACCGCAGGCATTAACCTTGGTAGCCTGAAGGCCAAATTACCAGTGGCGTATTTACAAGGCAGTATTTTCCTACTAGTATTTAAACCTCAAATTGGTTGATAGCTTTAGCTTCATAGACCTTGAAAGCATTTGCAGTAGGCGTGGGAACCACAAGTTTACTTACAACTTTACCAATAGTAGATGCCTGTACAGGTTTGATCATAGCACTAAAAGGCCATAAATGGGCCACTTTTTTACCCATAGCTTCACCAAAACCTTTTTCATTTCCCTTCTCTCTTTCTCCTAATAGCAACCCTGGTCTTAAAGCAGTGAAGTTAGAATAGCCCAATGCTTTGATATCTTCCTCCAATTCACCCTTGATTCTCAAATATGGGAAATAACTGGAAGAGTTAGCACCTACACTGCTTATCAAAATAAAACTGTTAACATCATGTCTTTTGCAGAACTTTGCAAACGAAAGGTTTGTTCCGTAATCAATCGTCTTGAAATTTTCATTACCTCCGGCATTGGCACGGGTGGTGCCGAACGCACTAATGGCATAGTCATACTTTGTGTTGAACACTTCCAGCTCAGCTTCAGCTTCAAACCACTTTTCTCTTGGTAGAACCACGCTTCTAATCTTATCAGACTCAACTCTAATTTTAGATCTGGTGATGGTTGTGATGGTCTTCACATTGACGTTTTCAGCTAATTGCTTCAAGATCTCGTTTCCAACTAACCCTGTAGAACCTAAAATCACCACGTTCATGCTTGATTTAGTCGCTTAGCTGATTTACTCTCCTGTTGGTTAGGGATTTTGACGGAGAAATGCGACAAATGACTATGCTTATGTAAGAGAAATTATTATTTCGGGTTTGGTCTGGAATAGGAAGTGAAATTACAGATGCAGAACAACTATTGTCATGTACACTACTTAAAGCTTACCGCAGATTGACCCTCAATCACAATGCAATTCATACCGGGCTCACAACGTTTTAAAAATTTCACAATCCAACGGCTCTTCAGTCAATTTAGCCTACTTAAGGTATTGCTAAGCTTGGCATGGTTCCTTTTCAACCTTATAACTCCTTCTTTGTGTTATCATGTACTTGGAAAGGCAAAGTTGAAATATTGCAGTTTCGTAGTTGGTCAAATACACTAATACTCCTCTTTGCATATATTGAGGCAACATTCAACTACAGTTTAAGTTTCTGTACCGATGATTCCAGAGGCGTGCTCCGTGCTTACAAGTGGTCTGGTTAGTTCAGGAACACCTGAAATTGGAAGCACGTGAGATATTATGTCGCACAAATTTTTGCGCGACTTAGCGAGACATTCAAGATGTTACACATGCACCAAAGCCAACGGCCCAGGTACACACAGAGAAGCGATCAAGTGAGGCTAGTATTTAAACGAACCAAGACTCTGCAGGGTCATTGCGTGCGGTCTGTGGTTTTGTGGATGCTGTTTTGCTACATACCAATTCGATACTTGAAGATCAACGCCAATTTAAATACCAAGCAACCCCTGACTAAGGACATTTCAATTCATTCCTAAGAACTGACCTTCTCAGCTCCTATGAACTCCAGAACACGTCTGCCACAGATGTGACTAACATTCTGCAATGTTTTGAAAATACTAAAACGCGAAAATTGTAAATAAACAATATTATTTTCTAATCACCACGAACAATTTGGAATACGTTTGAGTTGAGGAACCATAGGTAACATGTCATATGACTCTCGAGGCTACTGAACTGCCCTTTACAACTCTTCTTAAATAACTGTTTGTCTCTACGAAACTTATTCGGTTCTCTAGTGCACTTCACAAATGTAAATAGTTATCAATAGAAATCGCATCTCTACCAATTTTGGTAAGAGCGTATTGTTTATTTACAAACAAAATACGAGATTGAGACGTGTACTGGCCTTTATTTTGGTTTCGTGGTATATATATGAACCTATGCCTGTTTTGGTCCGTAGCTGCCACTCATTTGTATAGAATTATTCTGCATTAGCATATCATGACTGAAGATGTTGACGTGTACGCCAACAAGTTGAAGTTCAAGTTAAAGTCAGCTATCTTCAAGATGAACCACAACAAGCATGCCCCGTCATTAAAGTCAATGAACTCATTGAACTCCTCCACCAAGTTGGTGATAACACCATTAAGCTCGTCGTCTCCAAGACAGAGGAGGATGCCTTTGGCACTCAAATCAGCCAGTGAAATGAACCTGATTAGTGCCAAATCCGTCAAGTTGAAAAACTCAAACAAGTTTAACAGCTCCATCAACATCAACCTAGGCAAGATTACCAAGCCTAAGAACTTGAAATTGTTTTCGATAAAGAAAAACAGCCAGTATTACAACACGTCGTTCAACTTGCCTATTAACATAAACTCAGTAGCCAGCAAAAGCGTTGGGTCCAAAAGCTCTTTAACCTTACAGAGCTTACTGAGCATATCCAACTCCATTTTGAGTTCCCAGGAAGAGTTGCCACCTATCAACAAGATCCTAAAAACACCTTTAAAATTGACCAAGTCATCTCCTGTAAAGGACTTTACTCCAAATTCGTTCAGCGTTGCAAAAAGCTTGTTGCAATTAGGTAGTGGTTATTATTAATGATTAATGAATGTAGAATTACGTTACACCATGTTCAGCTCGTAGATCATCTGTAGATCACTTGTAAATCTGATATAACCTTGCATCTTTTAGGTTGTCTGAAAATTGTCGCCACATTTGCTTAATCAACCTCACACCACCGTCACAAATCATACAGCTAGTTTCAGTGCTTATGCGCGCCTCAGGTGTAGTTTGAATAACTCCTTGCACGTATTGCACGTCATCTTGCCTCTACTTACATCAATTATTCCGTCAAGACATGTTCTCGTATATTATTGGTGAGCGCACTATTTCTTGTTCCACAGCTGTGGCTCTAATTGAGACTCATAACCGCGGTGGAATTTGTAATCCTTTTGGAACTGTACCCTAGTATGTTTAAATTAGGTAACGGTGAGATTCCTGCCATTGGTTATGGCTTGGGTACTAAATGGTTCAAGCATGGTGACAGTGCATTCAACAACAGCATTGTCGATAGTCTAGTTCAAGCCGTAGAAAGCAAATTGGTGCACGTAGACACAGCGGAAGCATATGGCAATTATCCCGAATTCAAGGCAGCCTTGGGAAAGGTAGACAAGTCTAAGCTTTTTATTACTGATAAGTACTATCCAGGGGTCAAAGATCCTGCTCATACTCCATATAAGGTCTGTAAGGAAACATTGGGTTATTTGGGGTTGTCCCACTTTGACTTGTATTTGTTGCATTCTCCATTTTTTGCTGTTGAAAGTGGCATTACTGTAGAGGATGCCTGGAACGATTTGAAAAAGTTGAAGCAAGAAGGTTTGGTTAAGCATATCGGGGTCTCCAATTTTGCTGTAGCAGACCTTGAAAAACTCGAGGGGGTAGAAGTTAATCAAATTGAGTATTCTCCATTCTTGCAGAACCAAACCCCAGGAATTGTTGAATATTGTAAGAAAAACAACATTTTGGTCGAAGCTTACTCGTCGCAAACTCCAGTTATCAGTCCAGAAAAGAGTCCAGAATTGACAGAGTATTTGAAGACCTTGGCTGCAAAGTATGGTAAAACCGTAGGTCAGATCAACTTGAGATGGGTCTTGGAGAACGGGATCTTGCCTGTTACCACTACTGGTAATGCTGAGAGAATGAAAGAATACTTAGACACTTTGACATTCAGGTTGGAAGATGTTGAAATCAAGGAAATCAGCGCCTTGGGTTCGAAGGTCCATGTTCGAAAGTACTGGACTAAGGAGTATGGAAATTAATATCATGTGTGTCGAATTCGGGGTCGTTTGATATTATGCGTAGTTATTTTATGTTAATTGTATTTATTTGACTTATTTTAATGCAGTTGTTTTATTGCCTGATTTTATTGTAGTTATCTGAAAAACCAGCTCCTGAGACTGACCTGCAATCTCAAACACTAGAATACGACAATCTGTATAAATTTCAAATGTCTTATCCATGCAAGGCGGCGTTTGAGAATTCCCTTTTGTTGTATACAACCAACACATTGCAAGGGATTGCTCCTTGCTTCCCATCACGAAAGATATGTGAAAACTTCTTCTATAATGGAATTTATAACTTTTTTTGGGAATTCAACTAGACCTTCTGTTATGTAAAACTTTGGAATTAGAAGAACCAAAGCCTCAAATTCAAAGCTTTATCCTAACTACTTGGAAAATAATGCAAAGATTTCGATATAATGTGTTGTAATTCATAGATTCTCGTTGCATTTGCTGCTTAAAGCATCCACACGCTTGAAAACATTATTTTCTGTTTCCACGTCATAAAAAACTAACAATTCTTTCATCTGGTTGATTTTACAGTACAAATCTCCACTACTTATCATCTTAGCAATAACCAACTGGTCAACCTCCAAATGCAATAATTGTTCCAAGTTTTTGAGATATATGGATTTAAAATATTTTGAAAGTATCGACAAATTGTACTCCAATAGATTATTCAACAATTTATGACTTTTCAATCTCGATATTACTGGAGAATCACAATTTTGCAAAAACAATTCGAACTGGTCTTTGGTAATTATTCCCTGGTTACTGTATTTCTGGAAAATTTCTCCAGTGATTCTATTATGAAATACCAAGTCCTGTTTGTTCAAAAACTTCAATATTTCAAATTTTCTAAAGTCGTAGTTCAGCACTATCAAGAGTTCCACTATCTTTACCAATACTTCGTTCCTGAAACTCTCACTTTTGATCAGGTTCAAAAGCATAATTTTTTTGTTAATCAACTCAATAAACTTGTAATGCCTCAGTGAAATCAACTGTATGTCTGACTTTATGTCCTGTTGTTTAAGTTTTATGAACAAGTCGACGTTGTCATCCTCAGACTTCAAAGGACTTTCCTGCAAGTTATTTTCGAGCTGTTTCAAGCGGGAAAGCTCAGGTAATAGGCCGTTCTTATACTGCAAGTAAACCTGTTCCATTGGATCCATTGTGTTCGGTGAATCTTGTAAATTGTTGTTTAACCCTGTATACTGGTTTCGGGGCTAACCAGATCAATATTCGCGTATATCGTATAATAGCGAAGTCTCGTCGTATAAAAATTTCATACAAGTAGCTCAATTCTTCAACACTCTTTTAATTATCAACATGAAGTTAGCATTCTACGTCGCTTTGTTTGGAGCCATTTTCTACGGATTGGAAGCTTTGTACAACACTTGGTTACCAAGTAGATATGTTTTAGATTACAAAACGATTCAGGCCATCGCTCAAGAGTCTATCAAAGAAACTCCAAACAACATTACTGCCATAATGGAAAGCATGGTTCCTAAGCTTCAAAAGGCATACGGATCTGATGTTATCAACGACTTGAACTGGGATGAGTGGGTCTTCAACACTGCCGGTGGTTCCATGGGTACCATGTTCATCTTACATGCTTCTATCAGTGAATACTTGATCTTTTTTGGCACTGCTGTTGGATTAAACGGTCACTCCGGTGTTCATTTTGCTGACGACTACTTTACTATCTTGTCAGGTAACCAAAAGGCTGCATTTGCCAATCAATTGACTGCTGATGTGTACTTGCCAGGTGATGTAAACATTATGAGAAAAGGTTATGTGAGGCAATTCAATATGGATGAAGGCTCTTATGCTATTGAGTTGGCCCAAGGTTGGATTCCTGCTATGTTACCATTTGGTTTCATTGAAACTTTCTCTAGTACCTTGGATTTCCAAACCTTGTACTTGACTGTGTTGTACACTGGTAGAGATATGATCAAGAACTTGATTAATGGTAAGTTTTAAATATATTCTTTATTTGTAATGACTGCTTCTAATATCTGCGCTTGACAAATGGTTTAATATCGCTCTTGATAAGTGGTTTAATATCTGCTCTTGATAAGTGGTTTAATATCTGCTCTTGATAGTTTTAAATCAGTTTTTGATAGTTTTAAATCAGTTTTTGATTAGTGGTTTAATATCTGATTTGTAATAATAGTACATTACCATGGTTTCTTGTGAAGTTGAATAATAATTAACAAAAGCACTATCGCAAAAACCTAAAATTATACAATGTAGTCTTTTCTACATCGAAACATACTGTCCATTAAAATTAGAATGTACCTTATCGACCTTACATACCCAAGCACAAAACCACATGATCAGTTTCTACAAATAACGTAGGATCTTCAATTATAACAATACTACCCGCTTATTATTTTCTTTCCATTGTAGCACACAGGATCATGCTAATGTATAGAGATGAGATAAAGAATTACCTTAACATTCATGGCAATTATTTTATATGTAATTGAACACGGAAATATTTTCGAGTTTTAAAATTTTTTGCTGATTTCGTCTATCAGACATATAATTAATACTGTAATTCAGACAGTATAGTTTTAACTGGTACACTTTATACCCCTATTAGATACTCCCTATTAACCTTTATCTACAAACTTCTTATCATGTAAATAGAGTTCGAACCCAGTCCCAATCGGGAAACCGCATCCACGTAAAAAGTCGCGTGGGTGCAAATTTGCTTATCATCGTGTTTGACGTCCCCAAATATTTCCAAACATGAGTAGAGTCCCCGACGAAAATACGCCATTCTTACACTCCCAAGATGAGATAGGCGAGGCAGAAATCATCTCAATCATTCAGCAGCGTAGAGCTTCCATTGCTTCTGTGGGTACGGACCATATTCCGCCTGTGACTTCGTTTTCGGTCCACCATGCACTTAATCATAGTCATAGTCAAAATCATTTGGCTCCAGTTAAGTCAAATGCTTCTATCGACTACCATCTTGCGCTTCATAACTCAAACGTTATTGATGAACCACAAACCGACGTTATGACAGAATTCAAGGTTTTGCTTAAATATTCGGTTCCTTTGATAGTAACCTTTTTATTACAGTATTCATTGACCGTAGCATCGGTCTTTTCAGTGGGAAGATTGGGTTCAGACGAGTTGGGGGCTGTTTCTTTGGCCTCAATGACAGCTAATATCTCTGGATATGCTATTATTCAAGGTATATCCACCTGTCTTGATACTTTATGTGCTCAAAGTTATGGTAAACAAGAGTATAACTCCGTTGGTATGCACTTTATGAAATGCAATTACTTGTTGTTGGTACTTTTTGTTCCAATGTTCATCTTGTGGTTTGTTTTGAGTGAAGGTATCTTGGTTTTATTGGTGGGTAACGAATTGTTAGCAGGGTTAGCTTCAAAGTATTTGAGAGTATTGTGCTTTGGTTTACCTGGCTTTATCTTGTTTGAGAATGGAAAGCATTTCTTACAGAGTCAAGGTGTTTTCCATGCTTCGACTATTGTCTTGTTGATTTGTGCTCCTATCAATGTTATCTTGAATTATGTGTTGGTGTGGGATGCTACCATAGGTATTGGTTTTGTCGGCGCTCCTTTGTCTGTGGTTATCACCAATTTCTTAATGGCTGCTATCTTGTACAGCTACATTTTCTTTGTCAACGGATACCAGTGCTGGCCAAAGTATGGGATTTTCAGTGTAAAGTATTTTCAGAAGTGGAACAGAATGATCAACTTGTCTATTCCTGGTGTTTTGATGGTCGAAGCTGAATGGTTGGCATTTGAAATTATCACTTTTGTTGCTTCCAAGTTTGGAACAAAGGTTTTGGCTGCACAATCCATTGTTTCTACCACCTGTGTGATCTTTTATCAGATTCCGTTTGCAATTTCAATTGCCTCGTCTACAAGAATTGCGTGGTTCATCGGTTCTGCTTCCAAAAAAGCCGCTGTTATTGCCACAAATGCAACTGTCTTGTTGGCTGTTGTAGTTGGTATGATCAATTTGGTCATCTTGCTTGTCTTTAAAGACTCCTTAGCGTCCTTATACACCAGTGATCAAAAGGTTATCAAGTTGGCTTCCAAAGTTTTGATTATTGGGGCTTTATACCAGCTCAATGACTCCATTGCATGCTTGACTTCTGGAATCTTGAGAGGTCAGGGTAGACAAAAGATCGGAGGCTGGTTGAACTTGATCAGCTATTATTTGATTGCTTTGCCAACTGCATTTTACTGTGCGTTGGTCCTGGACTTGGAACTACTTGGTTTGTGGCTAGGTATGTTTATTGCATTGTTTCTTTTGAGTGTTTTCCAGTTGTATTTTGTTTACAAGAGTGACTGGGATTTCATCATCAACGAGTGCATTGCAGAGAGTATTAATGATAATTTGAACATCGATTCTCATTCTATTGTTCCGAGTATGAGTAGTGGACACTTGGGCTAGACTAATTACCCCTTTCGACTCTTATCGAGTTTTATTTGTTATAGAATGCAGGCAGTTTCAATTCCTTTTTCTTCATTTGGAGTTATATTCCTAACTAATTGAGCTATATATCCTGAGAAATATATGAACTTGGTAAGTCCTCAGTCTGAAAAAATTTGTTTAGAATAGTCTTCTCTCTTTATTGGTTGTTGCTATTTTGGTTTCTTAAATATTGGAATTGTATGAAGTATAATAATTTTTCTATTTAATCTTGTGTCAACCAGCATGGAAAATTTTCAACTGTCAGGAAATGAACAAAGTTAAGTTTTTGTATTGGCTGCAAAAAACACAATAAATTATAAAAATTACAAAAAAATTCAAAAATTCTGTAAACACCTTAGAGATTGTCATAGAAATTGCACAAATTGTATCCTGGTTATTAAATTCCTAAGGACAATACATGTCTCAGATAACCTAGCATTAACATAATTTAGTCTACTATTGAAGCAGCGAAAAAAATCTCATCGATTTTTGAAAAACCTCTACAAAGAAAGGCAGAGTAATGACAAAGGAAAAGCAGCCATTTATAAAAAAAAGGGTCAACAGACCTATAGAAATTATCCGCCAGAATATGAAAAATGGTAAACCAACGTTAATTGCAGGTCCTATGGTTCGTTACTCGAAACTAGCCTTCAGAGCTACAGTGAGGAAGTTTGGCACTGAAATCGTCTACAGTCCCATGATCCTTGCCCGAGAGTTTGTTCGTAACGAGGTAGCTAGAATGGCAGACTTTACCACCAATGATGATGATACCTGCTTAATAGTTCAGATAGGTGTGAACAACACTTTGGATATGATAAGAATGGTTGATATGATAAAGCCCTATTGTGACGGAATCTGTATCAACTGCGGCTGTCCAATCAAAGATCAGGTCAGGGAAGGAATCGGTGCAGCATTAATGAGTGAACCGCAACTTGTACATGACATGGTGAAAGTTGCTAAAGATAAATATCCTGACTTCTGTATTGATGTCAAAATAAGAATTCATGACGACTGGAATGATACCGTCAAGTATATCCAGACAGTTGAAAAGTCCGGGGTTGACTTTATAACTGTTCATGGTAGAACTAAAGATACTAGATCGAGTATTCCTGTTAACTTGGAAGCCATAAAGTTCTTGAGAAAGCATACAACAGTACCTTTGATTGCCAATGGGGATTGCTTCAAACCAGGTGATGTCGAGAGAATCACTGAATATACCAAAGTCGATGGAATTATGGCAGTTAGAGGAATATTGAAAAACCCTGCTATTTTTGAAGGATACGACCAAACACCTTGGAAAGCTATTGAATGGTTCTGGCATTATGCTCTTAACTACGGTTTGCATTTTAGATTGTTGCAGCACCATTTGAGTGAGATGTTGGATAATACCGTAAGTAATAAAGTGTTAAGGGAAATGAATCTCAAGAACAACTTGATGGATGTTATTGATTGGTTCGACGAGATGTTCGACTTGAAAAGATATGGTGAAGAAGGATTTGGGGAAAGAGTAGAGGTTCCATTCAAACCAACTAGTGGTCTAGTACGTAATAATGGAATCTTAATTTGGGAGGAGTCGATATAGAAGTAAGCTGGTTTTAATGAAGTAATGAAGTATACTTTTTTTCTAATAGTGTAGAATATTGAGGTTATTAATATATATATGTTACATATCATAAGAAATCCTTGTTCTGCAAGGAAATACTCTTCGTTCTGTTACTGACTTTGTAAATACCCACCAATTGCTTAGCCAACTCAAACATGTTGTTTCTCAAACTAATGACTATAAACTGGCCATTTTTCGTTCTTTCCTTAATGTAATTGGCAACTATGCTGACGTTCCTGAAGTCCAAAGCAGCATCAATCTCATCCATTACATATAATGGAGTTGGCTTGTATTTATGCAAAGCGAAAACCAAGGCTAATGAACTCAATGTTTTTTCACCACCTGATAAGTTGGAGATGTTCTTCCACGACTTCTTAGGAGGCATGACACTGAACAATATTCCTTCTGAAAATGGATCCAAACTATCCACCAATTCCAATTCTGCATTTCCACCCATTGTGATCATTTGGTACATTTCCTTCAAAGACAACGAAATGGTATTGAAACCTTCCATAAACTCGTCTAATCTCTTGCGCTTCAACTCTTCACAAAGGTTTTTAATCTCATCTCTAGAGGTTATAGAATCATTCAACTCCACCTGTCTGACTCGGAATTCTTTGATCTTATTACCATACTCCTTCAATATTTCAATGTCAACCTTGACATTTTTCATATAATTTTCAATTTTTTCAATTCTGTTATTGATTTCTTCAAAATCAATCCTGTTCATGTTATCTTCCTTTATCTTTTCGATGTCATTCGAGTTATACTTAACCTGGTCTTCAGCATCTAGCCAATTAATGTATTCAGCACAATCTCTGACAATCAAAGAGTCCAAATTGACCTCATCGTTGGTGATTTTGTTTTTCAAAGCATTCTCTTGCCCTGTTAATTGTTCCAACTTATTATTAAACTCGATCTCCAAAGACTTGAACTGGTTTATTTCTTTTTGCTTTTCGTTATACTCAGCTTTCAAATCATTGGCCTTATCCTCTAGCTCGTTCTTATCTCCTTCTAGTTTCTCCAACTTTGCAGTAATAGCATCCAACTCCTGTTGCTTGGAGTTATCATTTCTTGAAATCTCTTCCAATTCTTGAGTTATGTTTTCAATCTCCTGGGAATTTTCCTCTACTATCTTAGCATGCTTTTTAATCTCATTTTCCAACTTACGCTTTGAAACCTTATCATTGCTAGACTTGTTGTTAATTATTTCGATTTTTTGTTTAATTGAGTCAATTTTGGAGTCTTGCAATCTTAATTCAACACCTCCAGCATCTAGTATCTTTTCCTCTAATTCTGCAATCTTGGATTCAAGGTCTTTCATTTGTTCCTTGAGTTGATTTCTAACACCAACATGGTTTTTCTTCAACTTGTTTTGTTCATCGATCTTGTCATCTACCTCTTTGGAATTTTTAGGATTTTCAGTCTGGTCAAGCAATCTTTTGATCAATGTCGAGACATCTTTCTTTTCACTTCCTAAAGATTCAATATCCAATTTTAATTTTGAGTAATTCAATTCTAAGTCTGGTTTGGTGGTTTTTAAAGTGTTCAATTGATCGACCTTGATATTGAAATCCTTAGACATGCTTTCATAATTTATTTCCATTTGACTCAATTTGGATCTTTCATTATTTAATTCATTTACATCCAACATTTCGACATCGTCATTAATGGATGACTTTTGAGAGCTAAGTAACATACCACCTTTTTGGAATGAGTTACCACCTCCAGACATTGTACCAGAGGTGTCAACAAGCTTACCGTCTAATGTAACAACTCTGAATCTCTTTGGTCCATATGCAACTTTTCTAGCTTCCTGTAAGTTGGATGCTACCAATGTATCGAAAATTTTGCTGTAAAAGGCAGGCAAAAACTTTTCATTCTTGGGCTTTATCAAGTCAAACAATCTCTTTACGGTTTGTGGATTACCAGGAATATTAATTGGTGACATATTGAACTTCCTTAACTTCTCTAAACAGATGAAGTTAGCATAACCTAAGTTGTTCTTACGCAAGTATTGAATACATGCTTGGGCAGTTTCCACTGTTTCAACCACCATAGAATCCAAAGCAGGGCACGCGGTGGAGATTGCTATATCATATTCATCATCAATAACTCCTAAATCACCCAATCTACCATAAAAACCATTAATTCTTCCAGATTTGGAAAGTTTGTTCAAACCCATTAGAACCCTATTTCTATTTTGGGTGTGGTTAGCAGTATTTATCAACTCGTTGATTTTGATTCTAAAGTTGTCTAACTTGACCTTGCTGTTGTTCAATACCTGACGCTCGTTAGCAATTTGCTCTTCACCTATTTTGATTTGCTCTTTGTAGTGATCAATTTTCCCTTGAAGCTCTATAGACTCTTGTTCCTTTTGCTTTCCTTCAGTTTTGATCAGAACTAATCTATCTCTTGCAGAATTTAACTTGTTTTGAGTTGCTTCCTTTTCCTTGACTAAGATTCCAATTGAACTGTCTATCAATTGAATCTGGTTGTCTTCCTGCTTCAATTTATCATTCCAAGGTTCCAATTGAGTAGTCAAAGTTTCAATTTCTTGTGTGAACGACGATGTTTTTGATTTTAACTTCAATCTTATTTCATCCAACTTGGCCTTCTCGGTAATCATCTCTTCGGATAAAGTTTCCAAATCTATTTTGTATTCTTCTGAAATTTTAATCTCCTGCTCCAACTTCAGGGTTGCCATAGACAATGAATGCAGCAGGGAATCTTTGTTTTTAGTCAACTTCTTCAACTTTGAATTTAAGTTCTTGATTTTCTCGTCTACAGAAACAATACTCTTATTTAGGATTTTCAGCTTCTCTTGAAGCTGACCAATATCTTTGTTAAGCTTGCCAATTTCCTTATTGATTTCTCTTTGTTCATGATGATTATTATCCAAAACTTCCACCAACTCCTTGTTTTTATCCCTCTGCTCTTGATGTTTCGAATTCAATTCCTCCAAAGTAGCTGTAACTTTACTCAACTTTTCTGAGTTTTGTATTATGTTGATTTGAAATTGAATCGACTTTGCGTTGATCAACTTCTTTTCCATTTCTAAAAAGTTGAGTGCTTCGCTTTTCTTGTCTTCCAAGGAGTCCTTGTCTTTTTCAACCAATTCAAATCTGTTGGACTTTTCAATACAAACATCATTTAATTCATCTATTCTTGCCAAAGTGGTTTCAATCAGACTTTTGTAATGAGAAGTACCAATGATATCTTCTAAATACTCAAGCAACCCATCGTCATTTTCTTTTTCCGATTTAGGTTTCATTTGTGCAATGGATTCAACTTCCCCTTGCAAGATCAAGAATCTCTTATGATCCAAATCAATTCCTTTTTCTTTTAGCAAGGTAGTCACCTCTGTGTAATTACTAGACTTACCGTTGATGTAGTATTGCGAGGAGTTGTTTTTGAATGCCTTTCTACTAATAACCAACTGGGAATTTTCAACCACTTCAGATTTGTCTGAGATATTAGGATCATCCAAAACATGGTTGAAATGAATATCGACCTGACAGAATTCCATTCTCTCGCCTTCTGAGTTGTGAATTAACTCACTCAACTTACCTTGTCTCATTTTGGAAGCACGGAAACCAAAAACAAACAACATTGAATCGATCACGTTAGATTTACCACTACCATTTGGCCCCACAACCGCAGAAAAAGACGCATTAAATGGACCTATCACCTGGCGACCTGCGTAGGATTTGAAATTGGTCAATACTAGTTGGTCGATCACCAACCTGGGTTCATTTTTGGGTATTTTCACTTCAGGCACCAGTTCGGATATAAGTGTTTCTTCTTTTATTTCACTTTTCTCCACTTCAGCTTCTATCCTGTCTACTTTTCTGAGGTCTTCAGTTTTCCCGGAATTTTCAGCAATGGCGTCTCTGGTTACCTCATCACTGGTATCCAGTGTCTCGATGTGTTTTGAGATATCAGGTGTGTCTTTATCAGCAGAAAAGTCAGTTCCTTCATCATCTTCTGCTCTATATATACCCCTGTCATCTTCAAATTCCTCTGATATCCTTAATTCTTCTTCTTGTTTGACAGTTGAAGTCATAACTTCGGAATCATTGCCTTCTTGAAAACCGCTAGTATTCAAATTTCCTTCAGCACTGTTTATTTGGCCATTCACATTAGAAATTAAGTTGCTGTTTTCTGCAGCAGTCAGATTTGACACCTCATAATCACTATTGTTGACGAACGTTTCGTTTTCTGATTCGTCTTCAGCTATTCTTCTTTTCACTCTTGCCATGCTCTAATTATTCATTACACGCTCAAACTTTTGTAAACAAAACCAAAGGGTAAACACACGACCCGCATTTTGCAGCAAGAATTGTTTTAAAGTCAAGAGTTGTATTACTACAGGAAAAGACTCTAATGATATGACAATGACTATATACTATTATACACGAATTAATCTTTCTTTTCCTTCTTCTTTTCCTTTTTATCTTTCTTTTCTTTCTTTTCCTTTTTTTCCTTCTTCTCTTTCTTTTCCTTCTTTTGTTTCTTTTCTTGTGGTTCTTCATCATTTTCCTCTACCTTTTCGTCATCTTCATCTTCTACAACAGGCTCTTCAGTGACAGATTCAGAAACCTCTGGTTCTTCGGAATCAAACTTGATTTTCTTATTTTGTTTTACTTCTTCATTATCGTCATTAAACTTGGTCTTCTTTGAACCATTTGTGGCTTCTGGAGTCATTTCATCCAAAGACGGTGGCAACCCTCTCAAGTTTCTTTGCAATCTTCTCAATTGACTCAAGATTGCAGAATTCCCAGTGTTGTTACTCAACCCGGTTCCTATGTTCAAATCTTTGTTGTTGGACTGGTCGCCTGGTAAAGTAGTTGCAATGATTTCACTGTGATCAATGAAATCTGTCAATAATCTTTCTGCCTCATCTTGATCAATATTTTTAGTCTCAAGTACATGAACAGCAGTAGGTGTGTTCACTACCGATGGTGTAGCTCTTCTTGGACGGAACGACATATTCAAGATCCTCTACACTTGACTATAACAAATGCGATGAGATAAAAAAAACCATCGACCTCGAATTTACTGCGGATTTTTTCGTCAATAATAAATCCCAGACCGCGAAGTTTTCACTCAAAGTGAAAAATTCAGTTCTAAGGTAACCATGTTCAAAGTGATAACTAGAAGCATAATAACTCCCGCCTTCAACGCTAGAGCTCCTGCCAGCTCAGTCGGCATAGGAATACAACGTAACTTTTCTTTATTGACAAATAACTTGGTTTCTAACTCCATGAAGCAAACTACCGCAAATGCTCCAAGTCCATTGGCTTCTTTGAACTCCGAGGTTTCTCCAATTGATTCCATCTTTGGTTGGATAGCAAAAAGATTTAAGACCAGAGGTAACACCTACCAACCTTCCACACTTAAGAGAAAGAGAACTTTTGGGTTTTTGGCTAGATTAAGATCTAAAAATGGCCGCAAGATTTTACAGAGAAGAAGAGCCAAAGGAAGATGGTATCCAAGTCATTAGAAACTTGTATATAGGGATGTAAATAGTGAAATATGTAGAATGTCATATTATACGTATAATATAATCTTGTAATGCTATAAAATGTAATGAGGTTGAGCTGAAGCTTATGCTCTTCCTAGTAGTTTTGAGTATTCATTTTCGATTTCATGAATCACCTTTTGTAAATTCACAATACCCAATTCATGGGTAACGTTTGGAAACTTGTTTCTATGCAATCCAAACCATTCTAGCGGTGGTGTAGCATTTCCCAACTCTTTTAACTGCGGCGCCTCTATAATTGGTGGTGCCAATGGTAAATAACTATATTTTGAATCCTTCGAAACCTTATCTATTCTCTTGTTGATAGCTTCATCGATTTCGCCGTTTATTGGATCCTGCGAAGGAGATACGTTTTCAACTTCCTTCAAGTCGGGTTTGGCTATATTATCTGTTTTCACCAGAGAAAATACTGCTGTTTTTAACAGTGCATCTTGAGCATCCTGCTTAACTTTCAAGGTATTCTTGAGCTCAGTCCTTGACTCTAAGGATCTTTGGTGGATAGAGTACATTTCTCTAATGAAATTCACAGATCCCAAATTCCATCTCACCTCCACAGTTCCACCAAAAGTCGATTTGTACAAGTATTCGATTAAATTGGAGTTATATTTCTGGAATGTCTTCATCGAAATTAGGAATGAAGGAAATGCAAAAATATTGCCCCCTCTTGCTTTATGAGCGTACTTGATAAATTCTCCTACTGTACAGTTAGCGATGAAATCTTCCAGTACTGTGGAATTTATTGACAAAGAAACAAGCAAGTCATTAAATTGAATATCAAGTTGATTTGAGATACCTTCGTTATACTCGTTTTGGGAAAAGAACGCTGTTGATTCATCCAACTTAAGTATCAAAACCTTCGAGTCATCGAATGACGAAGGATAGACGTGAACTAATAGCATTCCCATTGCTACTTCAAATTCTGTTTCCAACTTTTTCACAGTCTCTAGAATTGCGTTGTTGGGCACTTTCTCTAATAAATTGATTCCCAAGTAATTCTCTTTTGCTGTTCTTTTTGAATTACTATCTGACTTGGAATCATGCAAGGTTTCTTTGTATGAAACTCTGTTCTCTTGAGTCATTCTCAAGATTGCATTACCGATATCATAAATATCAGACACAGTGAAGGATGACATATAAATCTCGAAGATCTTGAATTCGGCTGTCACAAACAAATGATCTTTACTAATCATTTTCTCAGACTTCTTATTAAAAGCATCTAACGAAAAACTTTCTAGGTTAGCAACTAAAAACAAGTGATAATCGAAAGTACTCTTGACTTGCAAATTTTCAATACCAGTCGACATTTTTATCAACGGAACATCTAAAGTATTGCCCTCAAATTTCCATGAAATATCGGAATTCAAATATAGATCGTTTCCAGTTGTGCAGCCACCCAACCTGCCTTCTGAGCTCAACTTGAACTTATTTATACCAAGTTTCAAGTCCTGTGTCCAATCTCTCGATTTTCTTGATATTAACCAGAAGTGATCTAAAGTAAAAGTCAGAACACCTAATGAAGGACCAAAATCAACCTTGATAGCTAAGTTGTTTAACATATATGTCAACAACCATGGAATTGCATTTGTAGTAGATACTTCTTTAAATCTCAACGCAATATTCTTATTGTCAGCCAAAGTTTCACTAATGTCTTCTGGTGATTTACCTGTGTCAGTGTCCGAAAGTTTTGCAGAAGGCACCCATATATCTTTGAAAAGTTCTAAATCCTGATATTGCTTTACATTAATGTAACCATCAATATCACTAACGGAACCAGCAGATGTTGCTTCCGTAGGACCATTAAATTTAATGTTGGATGTAGTCAATATAGAGTTTATCTTGAAATATCCACTATCTTCTCTGGAATAAATATGTTGTAATGAGATGGCAATGGAATCCAAGTTACCTAAAATATCAATCGATGAATCAGCTCCCGAAACAACTTGAAAGTTTAATCCTTCTATGCCAACAATTGCTTCAACCTTAGCTGTTGGGTCACAACTTAAGGAAAGAATCTGCTTATCAATACTTAATCCAAGATAAAAGTCTGTTTCTCTTAGTAAAGTAGCAAAGCTAGCATTCTCTTTTTCTTTGTTTACATCACTAATCTCTGAATTAACACTAGGTGGTACATTTCCTTTTGTTATATGGTTTTTCATAGCCCCTTTGATACTTTCAACTAAATCTTGAATAACTGGCACACAGGTAGAGTATAATTTATTATCAGATGAAGTTGTAAAAACCTGGGTTCTGAAGATATGTTTTTTTGCCCCTGCCTTATTGTGACTGTAACTACTTGACGATCGAAGTGCAGGGAAGTGCAAAAACAAGGAAGCAGGTAATTCAGAATCGTTCAACCGATGAATGAAAACCGTGGAACCAGCGAACATAACGTTGCATTTAATAGATTCAAAGGTTGATCTTAAGGAATTAATGTAATCAAGCTGTTGCTCTTCACTACTCTTGGTATCATCCTTCCATTTATCCATTGGTTTCACTCTGTTATCAAAGTAGTTTTGCAAACTAGAGATCGCGGCCATGGACGACTCAAACACCCTGAAAGAATTAGACAAAAATTTGATGTCCAATTCATCCCCAGTCACATTAATATTCATATCTCTTGCACCAGTCATGGGGTCTTCTTTGATTGTATAAATGAACTGCATGAAAGGTAAATATGCTCTATTGGAAGATATTTTCTCAGGTTGTGAGTTGTAGAAAGTATTAGACGAAGTTCCATGAGCCACAGATAAGTACGCTTCAATCAATGATAATTTACCCAAAGCTTCATCAGTCACAGCGTAAAAACGTTCAGCTCCAACAACTAGACCAGGATAATCGTTTCTAGGGTTTTCAAAAATCCACCCCAAACTGAAATTGTAAGACAATAAATGAAATGCAGAGATTTGATCGAGGATCAGTTGTGATGAATTTGAAGACTTCGATGCATGTCTTTGAATTGGAGTCTTAAATGTTTCAGTTAATGACAATTCTTTATCAATTCTTTTAGTAATAATCGTAATTTCATCCACCAAATACACCAACCTTTGGATAATTCCAGAACTTAAACAAATTCTACAGTGATTGGATTGTAATTCCAATTGCTTACCCTTAGAACCATTCAATAGTTTGACAGATAAATTAATATCAACAAAATTCGAAAGATTTACAGGTATAATTCTATCCGTAACAGAAAATCTGGTAGTAGGAATTGCTACAGCCCCGAAGTAATCTACCATTTTGAAAGCATCAAGATTTTCAAAGTTGCAGACCTTGAATTCGAATTCCTCTATTTCAATAGAATACTTGGATCTGTCAGCTAAGCAAGATACTCCCATGTAATCGTTTGAAAACGAAATTTCAATAGGAAATTTAGTGAAATCTATATCTAATGGATTTCTGGTAGTTTTTATGTTATTATCTTCTGCCGGAATCCTCAGAATTATATCCTCAACTTCTTTTCTGAGGTTTTGGAAATCATCCAAGAACTTATTCAAGGTTCTGACTACTTTTGGAGCAAATACCTTCGAGAATCCGAGCTGAGAATCTATCGAAATCATCGGATAGTCTTCCATTCTCTTAATAATCTTGAAATTGTTGAACAATTGTGAATTCTTCACTTCAAAAATCATCAGTGACGAGGAGTTTATCGTGAAATCAACCTTTTGCAATAAGCATCCAATGTCAATAACATCGTCAGCAATCAAAACAGATACATTATTATCGTATACCTTTCCTTCAATATTATAGCCTTTGAGAATGTTCACAAACCATGAGAAATGATTGATCTGAATATTGAAGTTTGAGTTCCATTTGAACCAAGAATTGATATCCTTGATTGGATCTTTACCAAAGAATTCAGAATCAGGTTCAGAATCAGGTTCAGATCTCACTACAAGCCCTCTGTTGAAATTGAAGAGCGGTAAGTCTTTTTCGATAAACTGATCAATTGAATCCGCTATGTTGGTTTCATTTATCTCTAAGAAACAATTGTCCACATGTAAATTACCATAATATGAGTCCACCCCTTTACTGTAAACCAACTTGAAAGATTCTAAACCTAGACTTATGGAGTCTTTCAAGTTTACACCCAACATATCAAATTGACTTGAAACTGTAAATAATTTAATCCCATCAATAATCCTGATTAAACCCGAAGATTGTAAATGAATTGCCAGTAACTCACAACCAAAATGATTCAATATAAATTTTTGATCAAATTCATTTAGATTGACAACGAAGAAAACACCAAGACTCTTGGATATCGAATGAATTGTGTTATGCGTTGTGTTCTTCTCAAGTTCACAATTATTTGATTCTTCTTTGAATTTACTTACCTCTGCAAGTATAGCAGGAATTAAATCGAAAGTTGTCAGAGAAATACAACTCTTATAGCTTCCAAAGTTAGCAACTACCTCCAAGTTTCCTACTTTTGCATCAAAATCGTTTTCCGTATCATGGTTTGCTTCTGAAAACTTTGTGTCTGCTTGCTTATCTGTAAAAGAAATATTTACATCTTGAATGTCGAAAAAATCGTTATCGGACCATTCAATCTGAATTCGTTTCAAGATGACTTGAAACATAGATATCTTCTCCACCAGAGGCTTGATGTTGAAAAGAGTCTGGAAAAACCGCTCTCTTTCTTTAAAATTAGCTTCCCAACTTCTCCATTTTGAGAACGTCGACCAAACAGTTTCGAATGCATTATCAGGAATTTGCCAACTGCTCTTTCTAAACATTTCCTGTTGCTTTAATTTCCATTCTGCACTCATAGTTGAAAAAATATGCCTTAGCCTTATCATAACAACCCAGGTGTCGAAAAATCTAATGTGCTCTTTCAATGACCTTATCATATAAGCTGGTTTTGTCAAAACACTAGGATCATCATCAACTTTGAATTCATTACTGGCTTCACTAAGCTTATAAACAAAGCATCTGGCTAATTTTTCCTTAAGCGCAGAAGTTTCTCCAATCATTTGCACGGAAGGATATATCTGATCAATCATTCTTTGGATATATTTGATGGCTTCAACTATGCTTTCCCTTTCTAAGGCTACAATAACGTTTTCAACAGCAGCTGATAAAACTGTTTGATTGTCATCGGTTACCCATAACTCAATATCCTGCATCGAGAAACTACAACCAGGTAAAATTTGTACTTTTATGTCTTTGACACTCACTGCTAATGAATCAAGTTTTTCAACATCATAGTCGTTAGTACTCAAGGTCTTTGTGTCAAGACTCTCGTTCACTTTGGACCTTTTCACCTTACTCGAGATTGCAATAGAAGGTTCATTAATCGTGATATGAGTTTCTGCCTTTTGAATTAAATCTTCTAGATCATCACATGGACCGTAAAACTCACCCAAAGCAATGTTCACAGCAGGTGCTACAATTCTAATTGCATCATTCATACATATCTTCAACATCAACGACTTGAGGTCCTTCACAATTTTCTTCTCCAACTCATTCATAATGGTATGCATGTCAGTATCTAGTAAATGGCGTTGGAACATCGCAAAAGTTTTTATGGCTTCTGGAGTCACATAGCCTTTGACCTTTGCAAAGGTATAGATAATACTATCATGCTTATACAAAGGGTCTTCTTGGGATTCAGGTTGGAACTCATCTTCAATGTAAAGGGACGTAGGTGAGATGAACAAGGACTCAGCCGAAGTGTCACCATCGTCAGGGGAAAGTAGTTCAGAAGTACCACTAAACAGGTCATCTGATGAGGAGATGTTTGCATCATATTGGTCCTCCAACTGCGTATGACTATTCAATGGATAGCTGACGTCCAACAAAGAAAATGGGACTATAAAGCACCCATAACCTTCGTTGTAAGCTTCATCTCTATTGCTTTTAAACAATAGGAATGGTGCCCTATGATACGGGGCATCGCTGATCTTGATATGGTCTTGTTGTAATTTGGTATGACTTTGATAGTTGGACTTCCTCGTAAAATTATCCAAAATAAACGAAGTTTGGACATGAGCTAGAATATTATTATTCTTAAGATCAATTATTTTAAGGAATACATTATCGGTTTTGAATGAAAGCTTGTTCGAATACCTTGAATTACTGTAATCATTGAAGGAAATAAGTAGTGATTCGATTCCAATCACTGTAGACCTTTCCTGACAACTCTGCTTTATATTAATTATTGGACAATCAAAAGTGAAAACCATTGCATCAGGAACCACGGGAGCAGTTGCATGCAATGAATTTTCCAAATCTTTAAAGCTTGCTAAGAAGTTTCCCTCGCAATCTCCCAATACATCAAGGAAGTCCGCAGGTGCATCTATATCAATCATATCAGTCCCCACTCTCCAGTTACATACATAGGTGAGCTCCTCTGGTGGAAGTCCAAACATTCTTTGACCATGAACTGTTAAATCCTCAATTTTAATATGTGGAGCATTATTCATAAGCTTTCTATAATTCTCATGGTCTAATATCAAGTCTTCGGAGGTAAGCTTCAATGCCTTTCCCTTCACGGGACTGAAGTCTGCTTGCATGTCCATGTAGTAGTTAGTAAACCTAATATCAGTGTCAAAGTAATCAAATACCAAACCAATATGAGCTTTGCAACCATATATATCTTGAGGGAGAACTACAATACCTTTTCGAACCTGAAATGAGAATAAAACATCAACGTTGTTCTCAGCTTTAATGATTTTCCAGTAATCTAGATCCTCCTTCAAAGTACTCACACCTGAATCAATATCAATTTCGTTGTTATATTCTTCAAAAGTTTTGAAGTGGAAATCATCACCCAAGTAGTTTTCACGCAAAACAAAGATGTACTTTACCAAAAATCCATAAAGTTTGAGGGATACGTCATCACACTTGAATCTGATAACTATATTGTTGACCCCAATGGCTTCAATGTTGCTTAAAAACGAATAGGAACCCTCAATAGAATAGTTTGCTACCCTACCCAAAATGTAAGAAGGTTGTAAAAATGAGTTACAAGTATGCCAAGGAGGAATATCCAAAATTAAATCAAAAGAAGGTCCCCAAATTTTATAATCTACTGTTGTTCTGTTTGAGAATTGGCCAAGAAGTGGGATCAAAAGATTAATCTTCATTTCGGATCCCTGGAACGATAAGTACTTATTTCCAGAAAAGTCTAATGGATTATTGATAATATTAGAATCATTAACGTTGAGGTAAAGTTTGTAATCATGCAACTCCCAATTGAAATGATACTTGAAGGGTCTGAAAAATTCGTAAGGAGCAGGGGGACCAGAACCAAAATCATTAAAAATATCAGAAAATAATAATGCATGCTCTCTCAAGAAAAAGATACGACCATTAGATGAATAATTGTTAAAAACCCAGTCACATTCACCATTCCACGTCAAAGGAAACCCAACCAGAGCATTCATGGTATGTAGATCAGCAGTGTAAAGGATGTCGTGATTCAACGATGATCTTACTTCTAATTGAATAAATACAGCTGTGATATTGTTATCAAAACCCTTTTCTCTGTGGCAAATGAACGAGTTGAACAGATTAATACTCGAATTTGGGCCGCACTTCAATTCTAACCAACCAAAGGGTCTTTTACTTTGTGATTGAGTAGTATGGTGCTTTAAGGCATCCTTATCTTTGGATTCCTCTCTAGTGGGTACTCTTACTATAATTTCATCGTTAGTGAAAACATTGACTTTAAAGCCTTGATATTGGCGTTTGCTCAAGTCTGTGGGGGTTGAATCTCTCCCAATATTAGGAAAAAACATCGATTGGATTGGAACTCTTTGCTTGTCTGCCCAAGCACCGTAGTGAATAGTTGCCTTTGACAATTCAATATCAGCTCCGAACTCTGGGAAGGTAGAATTGACCACGTTACTATGAACATCGAAATAGTAGCTAACTTTTGTAGTAACAGCATCAAGTATCAAACTATATTTTGCATATTCCTCTGAATTAGTTACATTTTCCAATATTTCATCATTCAGATCAAGATATCTTTTCAAACCGATCCACTGAAGTTCACTAATCATAGGCTCTTTTCTTTGCCTTGAAAAAAAATATTTCATTGATTGAAACTTGGTTTTGTTCTCAGGGGAGTAAAGGACGTTTGGTTTAATAGACATCTGAAATTCTTGTAAGTCAAAAAAGTATAACAGCTTGTAGATATCACATTTATGAGTAGGTCTTGTTAAATCAATTATACCACCAGCGGATTTAAATGAGCTTACAAGCAAGGAGGGCGTGGTGTGGTTACCCAAGACCATTACTCCTTTCTTGATAACCACACTTAAAGGTAAAAGCATCAACCATCTGTTGAGCATTGTTGCAGAGTCAGAATTGATTTCAGCCCCATGTTCGGATTCAATGGAAGCTGAGGAAGCAGATTCTTTAACAGGTTGTGGTACCCTTTCTTCTCTTGGTCGATACCGCAAGTTCGAACTTGAACTACTATCATCTGTGGTTTCGCTTGGTCTATCTTTGTTTAACATTTCCAAAATGTCATCATAAGCAAAAGTTCTATTATACATGAATACTTCCAAACCCTCCAAAGCCAACAAAAATCTGGAAGGAAGCTTTTCGTTTTCAGATTTTCTGGATGGTTCTTCGTTATAGTCAAGAGAATCATGAATCAGATACTCAGCAATTCTGGTGGAGCCCCAAAGCCAATACCTCCAAGTAAAGTTGACCTGTAACACTGAGATAGTCCAGTTTTCTGTTATTATTGTAAAATTTTTCATCATTAATCTCCCACCTAAGATAGACACTCTTAAAGATTCCACATTCACACTGACATTGGTAGTTTTCCATATTATCTTTGCTAAAAAGGATAGCACAAAGGCCACAAGTCTATTATAGTAGAAAACAAACGCTACTCCTAGGATTAGCACCATAATCCAATCCACCAAGTAGATATATGTAGAGGCCAGCTCTTTGGAACTGTTGGAAACAGTGATAAATTGCGGCTGGATAGCCATTTTGCAGCCAAATTTCCTTGGATTATAGAGCAACTGCGCTTTTCAATACTGCGAAGTCAGCAAGACTGTGCTATTAAAAGCAGTTGATATTTGCTAACGGCGGCTAAAAACTGACTATTACAAAAAAAAGGTGCTACCAGAAAGAGCGCGCACAAAAATAATCAATTGTAAACAATCACTATGAATACCATCAGATATTTAGACCAGGAAAACGCGGTTCAAAGTGGTGATGATGGGAAGAAATCGATGAGAAACAACAAAAAGAGGACAAGGATTCCATTGGGTGGCAAGGATAGTAACAAATTGATTCATTCATTGAACAGATCCAAGTCTTCTATTGACAACAAGATAATACCAAAACCAATCTCTAGATCCAGTTCCACTTTGGGTTTTGTTCACAAACAGCAGCCACCGCAGCTTTTGCAACGGAATTCTTCAGTATTGTATCCAAACAAACATTCTAAGGAGATAAAGAAGGACAAGCTTGAAACAACAAAGAACAGTATCTTCAACCCTGAGAATGCAAGCAGATCTCCCATGTTGTACCAAGACGAAACCGATTCTTTGAGAAAACAAATCATCCACCGTCAGCCACCAAGCGAGCCCTTGGTTTTTACATCTAAAACGGAATTGAAAGCTGCAGTTTCAAGACAAATTCCAAATGTTGATCCCATCAAGAAATCAAAAGGTATCACTAACCAGTTGGATAAATACATTGCAGAAAATGTTGACTTTGAAAGTTTGATTAGCGATGAAAATAGCATCGAAACAGGACCTATTCACAATAACACATACCCAGCGAAACACGAGGAAGAGGACTTGTTCGTAATCTCTAGTGCAAACGAACTGGTCAACATAGAGTTAGACTTATTTAAGCTAGATGAAACATTTGACAACAGTGAGGTAACTAGAGAGTCAGACGAAGAATTGGGATTGAATGAGGATGACTTGAACGAGCTTTTAAGCTAGGTTTAGGTTTTGAGGCGATTCTAAATCATGAAAGAGGTAATAGGTAAGAAATAAGCTAGCTTTGATAGCTAGATCAAGTAGAATGATAATAAAGGGGTTTATACTAAATACATACAAGGGAAACACCACTAGACTCTTGTATTAGCTAATAGTACTCATAATAACCATTATGGGTATTAGGCTTTGGTTGGTCATCTTCGTAGGTGGGGAGGTTTTTGCTATTAACTACAGTGAAGTCGGTAATCAACTCGATATTCTCTTCTAAGATATCTGAGCCATTCAACTTTGAATCTCCTGGTAAAACATTTCTCAACTTCAATAAATCGTTTTTCTCTAAGTACCAGTTATCCTTTGGAAAATCGATGTCGATTTCTATGTAAAGGTCTCCATTTGGGTTGCCAAACCAACCTCGTTTCTGCACTGGCATCCCTTCATTTTTGATTTTGATGTAGTCACCTGGCCTGATGACCTTACCTAGTGGGGTAGATACCTTGATATCCCTTCCATCCAAATGCTTCACAACTACCTTGGAGAATCCACATAAGGCATCTACCAATGGGATTTTAAATTTACAGAACAAGTCGTCTTGTTTTCTTTCGAAAACATTGTGTTTTTCACAGTCAAACTTCAAAATCACATCCCCAGTTATCTTTCCTGGGTAATTATCAGACTCTCCTTTCAAGACGATAGAGCCCGACAGCTTGGAACCCTTTTCAATCACAAACTCAAGGATCTTGGTTTCTTCAATCACCTTGGTTCCCTGACACCTTTTACAATGGTCTTTGGTTCTATACACTTTACCAGTTCCAGCACACTTTTTACACTCAATTCTCAGATCATATATCAAGCCAGAACCCAATCTGGATATCTTTCTCACCGAGCCTTCACCATTACAGGTGGTACATGTCTTTGCAATTGCACCTTTCTTAGCACCGCTACCTTCACATTTGGTACACACGATGTTTCTGGTGGAAGTGGAGCGAATAGTTTTTCCTTTATACAAGTCTTCCAAAGTGACGTTCACATTCAACACAGCGTCCTCAGTTCTTTTTGAAGGTGTTTGGGAATTCAGGTTCATACCATGCATTCCATTAAAAAAATTTTCAAAGTCTTCAGCTCTGGCATGATGGGCCCCACCACCAAAGAAGGTATCAAATGGATTCTCCGAGTATGCTCCTGCACCATTGCTATATCCCGCACCTTCTTCAGTGCCATACATATCATAATGGTTTCTTTTATCTTCATCACTCAAAATCTCATACGCATGAGATATGTCTTTGAATTTTATTTCCGCTTCCAATTTATCCTCCTCGCTGGCTTTATCAGGATGATATATCAACGCCAACCGTCTGAAAGCCTTTTTTATGTCTACGCTAGAGGCTGAAGAGTCTAGCCCTAGTATTTCATACAAATCTGACATCAATAATTAATTTGATCTCAGAAAATGCGTATGTGAAAGATGGAAAAATTGGAGTGAAGGTGGAAACTGAACGAACAGAACATAATGCTTTGGCAAAAGTAGTACGTGCATGCTGCTGATACCCGAAAGTAATGGTGAACCAAGATACAGAGAAAGATGGAAAAATATGACAAAAAAAGAAGCGATGCAGGCAGGATTCGAACCTGCGCGGGCGAAGCCCAGAACACCCTGATTGTTCCGCCTTAAAACCACTCGGCCACTACACCGTGTATTTTCTCGTTACTGGTTCCCCAGGGCGCGCGTTGGTCGGAGCGGTTAGTCCTGACCACTGCGACAAACGCCAGTATACTACTCAGTGAACTGCAATAACTGGCTTATAAAGAAGTATAGGTTATGTGCCCATTTGTTTTGTTTAGATCTACCTGAAGAGAAAACACGAAAATGATGATTTGTTGATGGTATGTATGGTCCTGCCTTCGAGCAAGTCTAGGTTCCAAGGTCCTCAAGAGAGGTTCTTTTCCAGCAGTTTTATGTTTGGGATTGAAACAACTTATTACAAGACAATGCTGATAGAAGTTGTTGATATCTCTACAATATTTCAAAGCAGTCTCCAGACAAAAGTTATACATACAGGGCTAGACCAGAAACAACCTCGATTTAGTGCATATAGTTACTAACACAGAAATAAACAACCTACCTCCTATAACTTAAAAAATATTCAAACGGCGTTACAAGAAAATAAACAAAGGATATTAGTAGATAAGGTATTATCTCAACAAGCAAGTGGCTTTAAGCCAGTTGCCTATAGCCAGTCCTCCAGTGCATAACAGCAATAGACCATAAAGACGTTAGCAAGTGAGCTTCAAGTTCCCAAACCTTTGAACCCAACTCTTACTAAGATAGTCCATTCCTGCCAATACGGTGATCTCTTCCTTTTTCAGCCTGTTTGTTTCTCAAAAAGGCTGCAGGTATTTTGCAGGTTAGCGTATTTTGATTTTTCGTTTTCTACATCAAATCTGATTTTGGTTGCGAACAACCCAGAAGTTATTGTATCGAAGTTATTGTCGTATCACATTAGCACATGTGGATTACTTAGGAAAAGATGAAAAGGAATTCGGCCAAGTCCTATGTATCCCATCAGATCACTCTATTTGAAAATACTTTGTAATTCCGTTATTTTTATTTAAATCTTATCGCCTGAATCTCGTGTCACTGCTAAGAATTAAAATATTATGCGAGTCAGTTTACAGGTTAGGTATTTCAAGACTGGGAGATATAAGAATACAAGCTTGGGCTGATTGATCATGAAGCGCTTATGTTGTACCATTACATCTTTTTTCTTTCGCTTGCTTTGCTAGGATATGCAAATGAGTGCTTTGATCAGGCTTTGGAACAGATCTTAGGTCCAAAGCCTAAAGTTGCTGCTACCAAAGGTATAGAAGTTGTGTTTGTGTATAAGGAGAAGGTGGTACAGGTTGTTCAGAACCCATCGAACCCATTATCCCATTCTTCTATGGCTTCCTTGAACCCTGGTTTAAATCCTTCGTCAACATTATCAGTTTCGACAACCAGTTCTTCTACCCAAGACTGTATTAAGACAAGAACTTACAAAACTACTACTGTACTTGTGTACAGTGCTACATCCACTCCAAGTCCTCAGGTTGTAGAGCAATCCTTGAGTCCGTTATCATCTAGAAGAAATCCGGTTACGAATCAACTTCCTTCATATTCACAATGTGATCATACTGTAGATATCAAATCATTGACCAATACCTGTCATGTTTGTGAAAAGCGTACAACTACCAGAACTAATACCTTTGTCAGTACTATTGCAGACGGTCATTTTGAACAAGCAACTTCTGGTGCTTCTGGTGCACACACTGCACCTACAGTTGCAGGTTCAAGCACTTTGATTAGTAGTTTAGAATCTTCAGCTTCAGGAAAACCAAGTATCACTTCGGTTTCTGGAGTTTCCAGGTCAAGTGCTGCAGTTTCCGGTTCAAGTTCTGGAGTTTCCAGGTCAAGTTCTGGAGTTTCCGGTTCAAGTGCTGGGGTACCAAGTTCCAGTTCTGGGGTACCAAGTTCAAGATCGGGTATTCTCAGCAGTATCTCAACTATTAGTTCCGAATCTTCAGCACAATCCAGTTCTTTTGGATACTTCAATAGTAGTAGCGAAATCACTAGTTCTGTTATTAGCTCAGCCCAAGTTAGTCTGTCAGGAGTTACCTCATCATCTGTGGGTGTTTCGTCTTCTGGAGCATCTTCATCAGTTGGCGTTTCATCCGAAGCATCTTCATCCGAAGCATCTTCATCCGAAGTATCTTCATCTGTGAGTGTTTCATCTTCTGAAGCATCTTCATCTGTGAGTGTTTCATCTTCAGAATCTTCATCTGTGGGTGTCTCATCTTCAGAATCTTCATCTGTGGGTGTCTCATCTTCAGAATCTAGCTCCCCTTCTGTTGCCCCATCTTCTTCTATTGAATCAAGCTCCACAGTATCAAGTTCAACTCCACCCCCTACTTTCACAGTTAGACCTTTCAGTACAGAACCGAACGGGTTCAATGGTGATATTTTCAGTCCGGTTGACGTCAAAGATCCACCAAGCCAATTTAACAGAAAACCCAATACTTTCTCCGTCAAGCCTGGTGTTTTGCAAAATCTTCCATTCCAAACCAACAAGTTCTATACCAACTTGTTCACCGGCAGTCAGACTGATATGTTCTGGAGTTATCCATATGGATTGCTGTATGACAACACACAGTATTACGGGTTTACTATTCAACATACTGACCCATCTATGAGAGTTTTTGGTAACGTCAACTCAAATAACCCCAACTGGCCATCGTATTTCTACAATCCTATTCATCTTAAAGAAATTGTGTTATCAGCAGACACTTTTACCAGTGACGTCCAGTTATCGGTAAGCAGCATGACAGCTACTTCTGTAAGGGTGGTTCTTAGCATGAACATGCTGAGGAAGAGACAAACCAACAGTAACTTAGAAATTCCAATTGTTCAAGGAATGGGTTTTGTCACCGGTATTTACCATGGCGAGCTTGTTCCAACCATCAAGACTTTGACTGGAATCCTGCGAGTAGACTACGAAGAAAGTGGTAATGCTAGAAAGTACAGGGTTAAATTGTTCAGTGGAGTGCAGTATTTCATTTACATCAGTCATGCTGATGGTTCAGCGCTTTCAGGTTTCGAGTTCACTACAAATGGCAACCAATTGGTTGGGAACAAAGCTGTGGATGGTTTAGTTGTCCAGGTCAGTAAGGCTCCAACAGATACTGCAAATGACTGGTACATCGATAATGTTGCAGGGTGTTATCCTACAGACGCCCAATTAAAAGCCAATTCTAATGGTGGTAGATTGGTCACTTATGGTTGGACGAATGATGTCAAGGGTTCCTGTGATGCCGCAACCACATGGGGATACTTGTTGCCACATCAATACAGTTCCGGTACTATAAATACTCTTCCAATCGAAATGAGTTCCACCACTAAGGGCATGATGAAAGCATACTATGGAAGTAGTGTTTCCATTACTGAAGGAATCGATAACTCCATCCAGTTCATGCCTCCTGGGTTCGAGTACTCTGCAGCACAAATGGCCAAAATCATCGAAGCTTACAACCACGAAGTTAATGTGGATATCGCCAACGATGTTTTGCATCAGAATTCTAACTACTTTTCTGCAAAAGTATTAGACAAGTACGCATACCTTTTGCTAGTTGCCAACGACGTCATTCAGGACGATGCTGCTACACAACAATTGCTAACCACCTTGAAATCTGTTATGCAACAGTTTATCACCAACGCTCAGTACTATCCTTTGATTTACGACACAAAACTAGGAGGCATTACCTCCAGTGCCAGTGAAGACGGTACTGGTGCTATCGAATACGGAAGCGCTTGGTACAACGATCATCACTACCACTATGGATACTACATTCACGCCGCCGCCGTAATTGGATATGTCGATAAACAATATGGAGGCAGTTGGATTCAAGACAACAAGGACTGGGTCAATTCCTTGATCAGAGACGTTTCTAACCCGGCTTCAGAAGATACCAAGTTCCCAGTGTTCAGAATGTTTGATTGGTTTGCAGGACACTCCTGGGCTTCTGGGTTGTTCCCCGGTGCAGACGGTAAGAACGAAGAGAGTAGTAGTGAGGACTATAACTATGCTTATGCCATCAAGTTATGGGGTAAAGTTTCCGACAACAAGCCATTGGAGCTTGTGGGAGGGACCATGTTGCGTGTTATGAAAAAGGCCATGAACATGTATATGTTGTACACTGATCTGAACACTGTGGAACCGTCGGAGTTTATCAAAAACAAAGTCAGTGGGATTTTGTTTGACAACAAGATTGACTACACCACCTACTTCGGAACTCCTGCCGAACACCCAGAATATGTTCACGGGATTCACATGTTGCCTGTGACCCCAGCGTCTTCTATTATCAGAGGATCCACGTTCGTGTTGCAGGAATGGCAGCAGCAAGTTTCTACGTTTATTGACGGTGTCACTGGGCCATGGTTGGGAATTTTGAGGTTGAACCAAGCATTGTTTGATCCAACTTCATCTTACAACTTCTTTGCCTCTGATTCGTTTTCTTACACCAATTTGGATAATGGTCAGAGTAGAGCGTGGTCTTTGGTATTCTCTGCCGGTCTTAAGAACGTGGATGATAATAATTCATAGATGTATATTAGGTTCAATTGATTAAGTAGGTTCTACCAATTGAATTAAGTGGATTCTACCAATTGAATTAAGTAGGTTCTACCAATTGAATTAGTAGGTTCTATCAATTGAATTAAGTAGGTTCAATTCAATTAAGTAGGTTCTACCAATTGAATCAATTTATAGTTTAGTCCTTTTAGGCCTCTGATTTCTTGTTACTCAATCTTCATAGAGTTGGTTTTTCGGTATAAAATGGAGTTTAGAAGTTTCAGAGAATTCAAGAGGATTTTGAAGCATTTCCAGTTTCTTTCTCTTCATTCAACCAATATCAGTTCAGTTACCCTTCTTCCACTCCCCTTCCACTCCTTCTGTCAATGGCCTTACCCTCCTATTCATTTTCCGGGTAACCCACACAAGGATCGCGCCAAAACATCAGCGTCGAGTTCAACAAAAAGAATAACTATATTTAAATATGGTATGTGGAACATCACAATGACACAATAAACAAGTTCTTAAATGAGCCAATCGTTATTTTTGGCACCAGATATACTAACAATTCGTTTTAGTCTAGATCAGGGTATGCGATTCTCCTGCACAGCACCGGAAATAAACACGAGTCTTCCTTGCTGCAAGTTTACCAGTACTAACATTTTAGTGTTTCCGTTGCTGACGAATCTTTAGCTGCATTCAATGATTTGAAGTTGGGTAAGAAACATAAATTCATTGTCTTTGGTTTGAATGACAAAAAGACCCAAATTGTTGTTGAAGAAACCTCTTCTGAACAAGACTACCAGGAATTTTTGGATAAATTGCCAGAAAACAACTGTAAGTACGCCGTCTACGATTTTGAGTACGAAATTGGTGGAGGTGAAGGTAAAAGATCCAAGATTGTTTTCTACTCTTGGTCTCCTGATACTGCCAGTGTCAGAGACAAGATGATCTATGCTTCTTCCAAGGACTCTTTGAGAAGAGCTTTGAACGGAGTTGCTGCTGATATCCAAGGTACCGACTTTTCCGAGGTTTCCTACGAATCTATTTTGGAAAAGGTCAGCAGAGGTGCTGGTTCCCATTAGGTCTCATAGGATAATATATAAGAGATGCAGTTTGGACTATAGAACCCACTTTGAACCGTTTTAAACCATAGATATAAGGTGTTACTCGTAGTACTAACCTAAACCTTCTCTGGTACCAAAAGTTTCTCCATTTTTCTTTCCCTTCCTACTGTCTAGCCTTCATTTTTTATGTATTGCTATCGTACAAACTACCACTCGGATTCCCCAGTAGCCTTTTGAAAAATATAATCTCTTCCGTTAATATTTGCAACTCCTTCCTTCAAGTTGCATTTCCATTTGTTTTTGATTCTTTGAACTTTGTCATAAAGACACAACATGATATGCCCATCTTGCTCGTTTTCCTCGTCGTCAGACTTTCCACTTTCCAAGTCATCATCTAGGTCTGAATTTATATCGTCTGAATCATTAAATAGGTCATTATCTTCATCTTCATCATCCAATACTCCATCCACCCCTTTCAATTGTCTTAATTTCTGCATAAGTTCTTTAGGGTTATGTGTTTCCATGGTCAACTCAAACTTACTGTCTGCACCATCAGTCTGGGTCACTGTAGGCAACATCAATCCGTCGTTATCGTCATACTCCTCTTTGAAATTAGGTATATTAGGAATCTGTATTCCCAAGTCACTTGCATCACCAATAACTCCATGACCTACTCCCACACCCCCAGTGTTATAGCTTAGCAAGTCCTGACTGCTGTCCAACTTGAGATCATCACCAAAGTGTGGTTGCTGAAGTGTCTGGTTATCCCAGGAAAATTTCGCCACCAGGCTTTGAGTCAACCTATCACACCATATTCTTTTGAGTTCTTGTAGGGTGCTTTCTTCAATCCCACTGTTTTCGAAATCCTGTCTTGATTCGTTGATGACTTCTTCAATAATGGTTTCGTATAGTCTCGATGCTTCGGTGTTAGACATCTTGTAACTTGCTTGATCTTACCGATACTTCAATATCTATATGTCTTCACCAACTACGTTCGATGGTTCTTTGTTGTCTGCCTCTGAGTTTAGAGTATCCTTTCTTTGGACAGTGAATATTTAAAATTTTCAGTGCGCATTTACAATTATTAATATACATTGTTGAATTACCTTTTGGTGAGTCTAGGCTGAAGCTTTGTGGGCGACCTTTTTGTGTCACGCTTGAGCGATTCGATTTGTTCCGTCAAGTCCTTTTCGAGCTGACGTTTTTCAATTTTGAGCTTTTCAAGTGCTGATTTGTAGGTGTGTTTTAGGATTTCCACCTTATTGAGATGCTTTTTACTATACTCTTTGAAAAGATGGGTGGAAACTTCTTCAATTCTCCTTTCGTACTTGGTTTTGTTATCAGAAACGGTTTTTTCGAGCTCTGATACCGTTTTTTGAAGTTGTGATGCTGTTCTTTTAAGTTCGGTTGGTGTATTCTGGGAGTTTTGACTGCTCGAATCTTTCGACTGCACTTCACGTAGCAAATTCTCGAGCTCCACATTCATATCATTCTTTTCTTTGTGCACCCTTCCCAATTCCTGATCCTTAGTGTCTAATTCAGCTTCAATGTCTAGTATTCTCTGCTCAAATTGTTTCTTCTGTTTTTCAAGTTTATTTATAGTATCGGTCTGACTCGATACCAACTTTCTGTATTCATCTCCTTCTTCAAGAAGCTGTTGGTTGGATTCCACTTTGGTGGCATCTAATGCCTCTTTCTCTGCTAAAAACTGTGCTCTTTCTTTTTCTAGTAACCCTTTTTCTACATCTAAGCCCTCAGCTATCTTGGCCATCGATTCCTTTTCGGTTTGTAGTTCTACGTTGACTAAACTTAAACGGTCCTTCTCAACCGCCAAACTTTCTGCCTCAGTTTCAAGTTCTTTCAGTTTCAAATCCAACTTTTGTTTTATCTGACCCGTTTCCTTTTCAAACTCTTCCATGTTATTGAAAAGTTCGGCCTTCTCTACTTCAAGTTGGTCTCTATCAGTCATTAACGTAGCTCTGATAGCTTTACTTTCTGCTTGTTCTTGTTCATGTTGTTGTCTTTCCTCAGCTATTAAACTCTCGGTTTCTTCTAACTTCCGCTTTTCTTGGTCCAAGTCAGTTCTCTCCTGATAAACACCCTGCTTAAGCTTTTCAAGTTGTTCTCTGCTCTTTTCGAATTCTTTCTTTTCTCTCTCTAGATTTGAAATATCCTCTTGAAGCTGGATCCTAGATTGTTGCAAATCAGAGAGTTGATCATCTAATTCAAGGTTTTTTGTATCCAAGGAAGCTTGCTCTTTAAGCAAAGCAGCTCTTACTTCCTCGTTCTTCATTTCAGCTTCTTCGATCGACCTTCTTGCTTCTGCAAGCTTGTTAGACTCTTCTTCAATGAATTTCAATTCGTCTGCTCTTACAACCGCAAGCTTTTTGACTTCTTCTTCCAACTTCTTAGTATATTCTTCAAGAACTTCTATCTTTTTCGAATTTATTGACAACTTCTTGGATAATTTGGCGTTATCATTGAAGGAGACATCCAATCTTGTGTTTAATAATTCTTTATCCTCTTGTAATCTTTGGTTTTTGGTATATAAATCTTCAATCGAGTTGTTGCATTCTTCAACCTTCTGCATATACGATAATATTTCCAGTCTTTGCACATGTGATTTCAGTTTGTGTTCATCAATTTCCTTGAGAAGTTTGTCTTTGATGGCTTCCATTTTAGCGTGGGTGTAAACTGGGGTCAAGTTGTTATCCATTTTAAAATTTACTGTAGGTTCATCAACAGGGCCCCCGTTCAAATCATTTTTGTCAATAACTTCATTATCACTTTCAGAGTTATCTTCAATCACATCAAGGTTGGAATTCATGGCGTCATTTACAAGAGGAGACCTTTTTGGAAGTTTGTCAATGGTCTTCAAAGGCGAAGTTGAATCAAACGAATCATTTGCATTTGTTTTCACATACTTCACTGGGCTGGTTTTATTGTTGTCTTCCAGACTTCTCTTTCTGTTAACTGGAGAATAATCGACTTGTGGGGAGCTGTGGAAATATCTATTGAGACTGTCATTGAAGTTGTTTTCTTTATCCAACGAACTTCTTACCTTTTCCATCATCGACTTGGAAAACTTAAACCCGTCATTATCGCTATCAAGCTTTCTGGGAGAAGTCATTGATCTTGGAGCCATGTTTAATTTGGTGGTGGGTGTAGAACTTAGCCTAGGAGACCCATTAGCAGAAGCGCTACGCTCCTCTCTTCTGGTGCTTTTTTTAGCAGAAATTCCATGTGGATGTTTCCCCAAAAGCGTGGTAGGACTTAATGGCGGAATTTCAATGTGCGAGTGGTTTATGATGTTGTCATCGAGTTTGATGGGAGAAAACGTTTCCCCATCCATTGCATCAATAGTGTTGTTTTCCATGTTTTGTTGTTTTTTCTCACAAACGCGATTTTGCAGCTAAAATAAAGGGACGTGGTTTGTATGACAGTATTAGAGAGTTGGTCTATAGGGCCAGTATTAGCCAGTGAAAGCCATGCCAGACATAATTCAAATCTATAACGGCATTCACGAATAAAAAAAAATCACGTGACTTCTTCCCATCTTTTCCCCAAGTGATGGTTTTCGGAATTTGAAAATCAAAACACAAACATCCACACTTATGAACATATTCTATCGTCTCAGATACTCACAATGTCTTGAATAACATAAAATAAACAGTTGTTGGTTCACTTTCAACATCGCGAAAAATGAACTGATTGACAGATGAAATTTGCAAGACATTACTCCAGGTTACCCAGGCCCAACCTAGATATAAAAGGAATTCTCGGCAACTATACAGCGTACCATGATTCTATCGTCAAACGGGAGTTATCTCCTGCAATTCTAAGCAATCTACAGTTTTTAAAAGATAACAGACAAAAAGAGGTGGATTTGAGTAATGAGCTCAACAGCTTGAAACACAAAAGAGGTAAGCTTGCGAAAAGTATTACCAAGGAAAACAAACATGAAATGATTCAAGCGTTATCAAGCATGAAGAGTACAATCAAAGATTTGGAAAGCAGGCTATCTTCCTTATCTGAAGCAATCTACAAGAAAGCAGAGTCCATACCCAACTTGATAGACGAATCGGTAAAAACTACAGAGGAAGTGGTAGAGTACTTAAATTGTGAAGGAAACCCAGAAGAGTTTGCTTACTCCGAATACGACCATAAGCATATTGGAGAGAAAAAAGGTATATTAGACTTTGAGTCCGGTGCAAAGGTGTCAGGAAGCTCATGGTACTATTTGGTGGACGATGGTGCTATGTTGGAACAAGCATTGATCCAATATAGTTTGAAAATGGCAAGGGATGAGGGTTACAAGTTTGTTATTCCACCAACAATAGTAAAAAATGAAGTTATTGATGGGTGTGGATTTAAACCGAACGACCAGAACAACGAGCAGCAAATTTATGCCATAGAAAACAGTGAGTTGTCCTTGATTGGAACAAGTGAGATTCCTTTGGCAGGTTTGCATGTGAACAGTTCTGTTTCCTACAAGCAATTGCCTATTAAATACGTGGGACTATCAAGAGCTTTCAGAGCAGAAGCTGGTGCAAGGGGAAAAGATACCAAAGGTTTGTATAGAGTGCATGAATTCACCAAGCTCGAGCTTTTTCTTTTTACAAAACCAGAGAATTCGGTCCAAGAGCTTGAAAGAATAATGCAACTTCAGAGGAAAATCATAAAAGGCTTGGGATTGAAAGCAAAGGTTATTAACATTCCATCCTGGGATTTAGGATCCCCAGCATTTAAAAAGTACGATATAGAAGCATGGATGCCTGGAAGGCAGAAATGGGGAGAGTTATCATCGACGTCTAACTGCACAGATTACCAGGCCAGGAGGTTGTCAATCAAGTATTTAGATGAACAAAAGAAGCCCCAATACGTGCATACCTTGAACGGGACTGCATTGGCTGTTCCTAGAGTTATTGTGGCTATCTTGGAGCAATTCTACGACCCCGAGACCGATAAAGTACAAATCCCACTTCCTTTGAGACCTTTCATGGGTAAAGATTTTATTTAAAATCGGGTATATAATTAACTCGTGACTGTCCCTATGACTAGTTGGCTGTACTTACAATTCTCTTTTTATCGATTTGTCTTTTTGGTAACAGCTTCATCTTGGTATCATGCAATTGCTGGATATTGTGTAGTTTATTCAAATTTGGCAGGATGTTTTCAGTAGAATTCTTTAATAAATCTTGATACTTGTTTTGTAGTTCAACAAGATTCTGGTACTTGGATTCGTACATGTTGCACAATTGCTTGTACTTTGAGTCCAAGCTATCATACTTTGTGGTCAAAATGTCATATTTATTGTTCAAATCATTTGTTTTGAGTATTAAGTCCTGATTCTTTAGTATTTCAGCTTGATTTAACTTCATTTCTGCAAGCATAACCTTTATTTTCTCGTTGGCACTTTCATTATCCTTCCCTTTGTTGTTTTCAACGTTCAATCTGTCCAAGATCTCGGTTAACAACTCGGTCGATTTCCTGTCAAGATGCAATTCTTTCAACTCATCAATAATTGGATCAATAATGTCTCTGGCGTTGATATTGGAGTTTACCAAACTTTCCAACAACTTATTCAAGTTGTGGTTGTTATTTCTCAGCCTATCTATTAAAGTGCTCAAATCTACCTGGCTCTGTTTTGTGGACACTTCGATATTATACAATTGGTTCAACACAGTTTTGAAGTTCTCATCTGTGCTATCGTTCTGGTGTAAGCTCAACTTGCCATTACCCTTGTTGGGCGATACTGGCATTAAAATGTTTTCTTTAGACATGTGTAAACAACGCGAATTCTTTTGGTATTTATTAGAGTTGGTGATGCTAGTAAGTGCTCAGATATATAAACGTACTATGGTATACTCTTCAACTATACTGTTGTATACTCTTCAACTATACTGGTATACTCTTCAACTATACTATGGTATACTCTTCAACTATACTATGGTATACTCTTCAACTATACTATGGTATACTCTTCAACTATACTATGGTATACTCTTCAACTATACTATGGTATACTCTTCAACTATACTATGGTATACTCTTCAACTATACTATGGTATAGAACCTATTCAAGTAGACATACTATGTTATACTCTTCATACTATGGCTTAGAACAAAATGCTGAAATGAACTAATAAAAATCTTGACAACCTAAACTCACAAAATGCAAAATAAAAATGCTAAAAACCAAACTTGCTTTTCACGGCTGATGAATAAAAGTCTTTCTTCAGACTTTCAACAGATTCATTCATAGCTTCACTTACAGAATTAGCATAGCCATTAAATCCTTCTTCCACCTGATCAATACCATCCCGAAGAGATCTCATAAAGCCAGTGGTTCCAAACCCATATCCAGGTGCTTTTCCTTTACGAACCGGGTCTTTGTAGCCTCTTTCATTCGACCCAGAATCACTCTGGTAGTTGGTGCCCTGGTTATAGCTGGAATTGCTTGGATTGTTGTATGATTGACCATATCCAGCAGTAGGGTTGGCCTCGGGACTGATATTGAAAGCTATTTGACTCTCAGAATGCTTTGCTGGCTTTCTGTTTGGACCTGCAATCAAAAGATTCAAGTCATTTACCGTGATCGATGGGTTACCCTTTGCCCATTGCATTGCTCCTACAGTTGGCCTTGGGGGTGTTATAGAATTAATATTGAATAACAAGTCCACGGTATCGGATTTCTTCTTGTTGACTTTATCCTTGAACAAAATTGACAAGTTGATGAACTCAGAAACATGGAACTTGACATAAATTTCACCCGTAGGTGCAGCAATTGCCTGTGTCATCTGGCTCAAGTTGTAAGACTTGATTATGTCTTTGGAGAGTCTGAGATTCCCAATATCACTCAATGCAGGAATTGAGCTGAACTTGATAAACCCATTTGCCAATACGCTGGTTAAAATAACTCCTTCCTTACCAACATTTGTTACTCCTATGCTGCACAAGGATTCTTCAATAACCTGGTGAGACAACTTCTGTTTTGGAGGCTTGATAACTCTGATATCTTTGTCTGAGCCCAATATCACGTACCCTGGGATGACAATGCCTTGGCTCAATTTATGAAACACATCCAAAGTTGGTGTAGCGAGTTGTCCGTACTTTGAATCAATTGGAATGATTTGTTTAATGCAACTATCTTCTGTGGATTTGTAGTTCAATTTAATAGTTTTATCTGCAAGGACAACCGAAAATCCACCATTACTTTGGGGTAAAATCTTGAAGTATAACAAGTTGCCTCCTTCATTAGTACCGGCCATTAAAATAATAGAAGAAAACCCTTCCTGACCGTACTCCATGATTGCAAATTCAAGCGAGGTGATGTAACAGGCATCTGTTGCAGTTGGAACCAACTTGCTAACCTTGTCGTTATTAAAAATAATCGCTGGACCTCTTCCAATATCACATACTATTAATTTTCCCGACTTATAGGCCACAGCAGTGAACCCAATGTTACAGGTTTTCAAACTAGTAACTGTATCTGGTTGGTGTAGGGTAACTAAATGCATAGGTAAAAAGGTAGAACTGGAAGCAAACGAGCCTCTTATCCTATCTCTGATATTGAGGATTCTAGCATCCCCATTAGAATGTTGCACAGGACTGCTGTTGTAGTTTGAAGGATTTGGCGTGTTTTGTGGGTGGACTTTGCCAAACTTACACAATACCAAATCACCATTAGCCATGGCTACTACTAGGTCCTTGCTTTCGAAACCACAAGAAACATTCACAATATTCAAGTCCCTTGAAGTATTTGACACCAAGGATTCCTTCAAACTTAATTGAATCAACCCTTCTTGTTCATTCACTTCACCTCTTGTTACATCCAATAATCTAACCACACCTCTTTCGTGGCCAGTGATCAAGATCTTTCTGAATGACTCGTTGTAACCAATGGGCCTCAAGTAGTTTTCATTCACAGCTGCACCACCCTTTAATAATAGTTCTGTTTTAGCCTGGATTCCAGACGAAATTCTGCTGGATTGAACACTATACCAATCAATTCTTTTGACGTTTTCAATGTTTGAAAAAGTCACAGGAGGATGGACAAATGCAATCGAAGGAGGTAATAGCACTTTTCCCAAGTCTATAGTGACATCATTTAAAGGAGTAAGGTATATGTTATTGAGATTTGATTTCAAAATCAAATAACTTGGATTATGACCTCCATGAAAATACGGCTGGTTATCTGCTGGTAATGGGAAGATTTCAGTGAAGAATTCGAGCAGATCTTGACCTTCAGTTTCATAGAATTCAAGCCTGAGGTTCTTGACTCCGTTGGCGGGAAAGCTATAAAAGTCACCTTGTTTGTCAAAAGAAGTCAAAGAATACTTCAAGGTGATTCCAAAATCAAAAATAGTCACCATGTTGGAGTTTTCTAAGCTGCATCCACCAACCACTACCAACTTTGTCAACTCAGGATCTGAGCCACAAAGCCATCTCACGCTTTTTATTGGAATATTGTCTTCAATATTGTACTTCAAACTCGGGCCTTGTTTGTGTAATCCCAAGTCGAATAGGTTTCTGGATTCGAGTAAAGTCCCGGAGGCTACGTCCCAGAACGCCAACGAGTTATCTACATGCACAGTTACCACATGCAACCCATTTGGATGGAAGTGTGCTTCCGATAACTCAGAAATCACTTCTTTAGGGCTGCTAAACATCTTACGCTTACCATTGTTACCAACCAATACCGCCCAGTCAAAGGCCTTAGCGCCTTTTGCAAGCTGAAACACAAAATGGCTCTTAATATCGCCTCCAGCCAATGAATACACTATAGCAGCGTGACTATAAGTCACCAAAATGGTCCCTATATCTCTTGGATGCCATTCTATTCCCAAAACTGGCGATAGCTTCTCTTTTGGAAGAATCATTTTCTGTAAATTATCGACTCTCAATGGAGCCATAGTGAGCCTGTCCACATCCAAAAACACCAACGAGCCATTGTTGAGGCCAATAATAAGCCAGTCTAAAGACGGGTCGGCTTCTACACAGCTAATTGAGCCTGGAGGCAGAAGGCTTTTCAAGATCTGCTTTGTGTGGAGGGAAATAATGGTGATGTTGGAATTGGCCAGTATTGCAACCAAGTATATTCCTTTAACAAATTTCAAATGTACAATGGGAGTTGGGGAATTCAACTCAAACACAACCTCCACCGTGCTTTGGCCTATGACCCTGATCTCGTTAGTGGATGTGGATATCGCCAAAAGCGATTGCACTGGATCAAACGCCATGGCCATAATGGATTTCTGGGGTAGTCCATATTGGTTAATCATTTCAACACTCATTTCTTTGATGTTGACCAGTGGAGACAAGCTCGAGTCCTTGCTGTTTTTGATGGCATTGGACACAGAGCTCAACGAAAGTGGCGGCTTTTTGATTTTGCTGAACATACTTCAGAAGTTGAGAATTATTTTCGCATTTAAACACGTATATAATGGTGAGTATTTTATTTCCAGGTGGCTGGGGTGTTGGTTCAAGGGGGTAATTGTGATACTGGGCACATGTGATGGTGTTAAGGTAGTTGAAGTACCTAGTTATCGCTTTTGGACGAGCCTAGTGTTCATAATTACAGGAGTGTTCAAAATTACAGCAGTGTTCAATGACATACTAACCTCCAGTTCGATCAAATAGTCGGTTTATCTATGCTTGGTGTTGCTACAGTTGTGTTTGGTTACTACACCACCTGGGTGTTTGTATTACCATTTGTTGATGAGTCCAGCGCCATCAATTCCTTCTTCTTGCCAAGAGACTACGCTATCACTATTCCAGTGTTGTTGTTGTTACTTGGAGGAGTGGCTGTGGGGGCATTTATTGCCAATGTGTTGATCAAAGAAGCCAAAAAGAACAAATTAAAGAGTAAGAAAGATTAAGTCCCCTATTTATGACATTTATTAACATCTAGGACGCATTGCATGAGCTGTAATGATGTGGAATGTATTAAATGTATATTTGAGTTTAAGATTTTAGTGTTGCTACTCTGTATTTACAATGAACTTTTTAGCACTAATAGTTAGCATCCCATCTGATACCTATTAATCCTTCAAACACTAAGAACGAACCACAAAGTCTCCAGTTTGGGTGAGATATTTCACTCCTTTATACGGCTTGACGGCCTCGTTCATTCCCTTGGAACTCAAAAGTTTCAAGCTGTCGACCTTCAATCCACTAGGAACACTTCCCTTATTGGTGTAAGACAACTTAATAAAAGTAGGCTTCAACACCACAGCCTTGATTTTCTCTTGACAAGTTTTGGTTTGTGGGGTGCCTGCTGTGTCAAACTCATCTGATTCAGTATCACTGGTCACAATGGAACCTCGTAAAATCGGATTCACTCCCATTGATAATGTTCTCAAGTTCCATTCGGCTTTGTTATCTCCCTTGTACTGGAAATCGCCATGACTCAAACGGTTAGATTTGATATTCATGGTGTTGGAATAGTTGGTACTGACCTCCACCACTATGTTCTCGATCTTGCTAACTCCATTTTTGAGTGGTAAATACAACTTGATTTCAAATTCGTTTTTGTTTGCACCCAAGCCATAATTATACTCCATGTTAACCACGCCTATCATGGAGAGCTGCTGCTTCTTATTATACTTGTTCAAATCAATTGAATATTGTGCTAAAGTCACCTTTCCATCTGGAGGTATGAACGACAAATTGCTAAATCTGTTACTATTGCTTGATTTGTCGTCGTGTTTAATACATTGATGGAACAGTGGGTTTTCTAATTTAGAATTCAAAATCAATTGCAAATGTGGAACTCCAGTTAGGTGGTTCATGAAGTTGATTTTGCCCTGGATATTTCCTGTTACCGGCACCAAGTTCTTGTTATTAAACACTGAGGTGTTGGAGGAATAAAATGCCGAATCAAACTTTTTTGTCAACCTCTTCTTTGGGGTGGACTTCACGATTATATTGATGGTTTCGATAATATCCACATACATTTCGTTGTTTGTATATCTGACGTTAGATCTTCTCCAAGGAATGTCGTTTAGCTCCTGGGTTTGCATTTGCAATGGCAATGGTTTCTGTAAGCCTGCAAGATTTGATTTCAACGTAGCACTTGTAATCTCTTTGGTTTTGCTCAAGATCTTCGATAAGAAGCTTTTAAACGGTATTATGTCTCTTAATTTGTTAAAGTCGGTAACATTAGGTATCCCGTTATCGAGCATCTGGTCTATCAACAAAGTCAAGGTATCGTAGTTGGATTCTATCTTGGGAATAGCAATTGGAGAGCCAAAGTAGTCATGGATTGTTTCTATGAGTCTGTGAATGAATGTGTATGGTAATACTGGGTTTACCTTCGAAGACGATAAGATGTAAATGGTGATATTGTTGGTGTTGAACAAGTAGATGGCATAGTCTTGGTTGATTTCTATCAAGTCAGATTCTGTTTTGTTAGCAACGATTGTGAGAAGCGAGTTGAAGCTTGGTGATGCTAGTTTGATGAGGTACTGGTAAATTAGGTTTTTGTTTGTGTCTGAGATGTACACAGCTTCGAACATGTCTGTTTTTGTGGATTTGTATGGAGTTTTGAGATTTGAGAATTTTGAAGATTTTGAATTTTAGTACAGACGATATTTTGTAGAACCGATATTTTGTAGAACCGATATTTTGTAGAACAGACGATATTTTAGTAGAACAGATGTAGACAATGTTAGAGTTGAGTTGGTGTTCATTTTGGGTGTTGAAACTGACTTTTTGAAAAATTTGTGTTAGAATCAACTTTTTGAAAACTTTGTGTTAAAATCAACTTGGTAAAACCAGTCGGATTGTTCTTCAAGTTTGTTCTTCAAGTTTGTTCAAGTTTCATCAACAACCACTACAATAAATACAAAGGGGTTTATATTGAGTCTAGTCAAAGGGGATTCAATCTAATTCACATAGCATCAACCGAATAGTATTTCACACACATTTTCTTAACCACCCATCCGGTTGATTATAGATTGAAGAAATGAATTTTTCAAGTATTAAATGGAAAGCTAGTTGTCTCTGGAACTACGGTTCGAATGAATCAAAGACCGTCTTGTTTCGTCTCCGTCAATGTCATCGAAGTTATCTGCATCGTCAACTTCTTCCACGTCGTCAAGCTTAACGCCTAATTCGTCAGCAACACGTTCTTCGATGTTCTTCATATCAGCAAGACCGTACAATGCAATAGCACCAATACCAAGGAAACCAGCAAGACACGAGAAAACCAAAGCAACAATACCTCTAGCAGTAAACCCACCAGGCAATGGCTTGTATTGAACATTTTGTCCAGTCAAGTCCATGAAGTTAACAGAATTGCTAGCAGCATTACCCTTCCATTGCACACCAGCCTTCTCACACACTTGCTTATGGTTGTCGGTAAGTTGCTGGGTAGGATCAGACTGAATCAAGTCCGGAGCTTCAATCAAAGTCAAAGCCAAACCTTGTTCCAAGTGCCATTCGATGTGGCAGTGGAAATACCACACACCAGGATGGTCAGCCTTGAATCTCATGACAATGTAACTCTGTGGGTTCACGTAAACAACATCTCTTTGCATAGGAAGTTCTGGGTATGGCTCGTGGTCTGAGTAGTTGAAAGAAACTGGAGGATCGGAATCATCCACTGAAGCACCTCTGGCGATCAATTGGAACGCATGGCCGTGCAAGTGGAAAGGATGCTTACCGGTATCGAAGTTATTCAATACAATATCCACAACATCGTTGGCTTGTAACACAAAACTGTTGGTATTAGTTCCGTAAACCAAAGCATTAGCAGCGTCTGAGCCAGCAGATAAGGCAGTCAACAAAGTAGGAACCTTTGGCATGGTGTGAGTGATGTTGTTGAAGAAAGCATAGTTCACACCGTTACCCAAGTTGTCCATAACAACATCCACAGTGACAGTGTAGTCAGGATCGTCAAACAAGGTCTCATTATTCAAAGGCTTCAAGTAGTAATCGTCAAAGAAGTCGTCAATGGAGTCCACGAAGTATTGACCAGGTAATGGCTTACTAGAGTCGTAGACCATGTAGGAAGTAGAGTTCAATTGCAAGTCTTTTGGAATAACATCCAACATGGTATCATCGAATTTGGTCATCAACGCATAGTTCTTATCGGTGGTATCTTTGGTTTTGACCAACACAGTGTAACGTTGAGCAACAGTGATGTACAACATATCAGTGGTGTTTTTTTCCACGTAAATACCGTCGACCTCCACAATTTCAAACTCGTGGTCTTCTAACCAAAGATATTGGGAAACAAATCTACCGGTGTTGACGAATCTCACCAAATAGGTCTTGTTTGGTTCAACAATCCAGGTGTTATTTCTGGTTTCGTTCAACAACAAGTTTTGAGGAATTGGTTCAGCTCCCGTTGGATTATATCTGTTCAAGAATCCCTTCAACAACTCGTCAGAAAGTTCGTGGTACCATTCACCAATGGTCAAAACAACCTCCTCGTCATATTCATAAGGAAAGTCGTCATCTTCAATAATAAAAACCCCTCTCATACCATCACCGTACTGACCGGAGGTATGCGAGTGGTACCAGTAGGTACCGACCTGGTCTCCCACAGTAAAGTTATACAAGAAAGTTTCACCAGGAGGAATAGGACATTGGGTAATCATTTCTGGGCCATCCATTTGGTTGGATCCAGGCTGGAACAACCCGTGGAAATGCAAAGTGGTATTGGCCTTATCTAAACCATTGGTCAAGTACAAGTTAACCCTGTCACCCTTCTTGACTCTCAACGTAGGCAAAGGCCACTCGTTGTTGAACCCCAAAACAGGTCTTTCGAAGCATCCGTCTGGGTTTTTGTTAACCCAAGTGGTGGTGAAGTTCCACACGTGAGTTTCACATAACCCGAAACCAACTAACAATAATAAAACAAATAAATTCATTTGTGTTTCCCCTTGTTACAAAAAAATTGACTAGAGAAGCGAAAATATTTGCTCGCACCTTGTATTTATACAGCGACTATAACAAGCTTCCAGTGCGGTTCCGACTGTCATTGGCCTATTATGCGGGTGGTCCTACATACAGCCCATATTAGGTTAAAAATTTTCACATTTCTCGTAGATTAATCTGATAAAATGCGGCCGCACTGATGGTTGAGATAACGACGTTCAGGGTAGGAATGGTGGTTTTTTTGGGACTTGGGGTTGTTGTGTAGAGAAGCAAGTGGTGTGGGCGTGTGGACGAGCTTTTAGACTTAAAGAACTGTTGCAACGTGTATGTCAATTGTAGAAGTGGGAATCTGTCAATTTGCACGTCATAATGTCGCAGGTCGCAAGTCTAGGCAACTCAATTTCGGAGAATCATTTGATTGGATGAGTTAGTAGGGTTATTCTTTTACTCTGGTTGTCTTTTACTCTTTTCTGTGGTGTCTTTTACTCTTTTCTGTGGTGTCTTTTACTCTGGTTGTCTTTTCTGTGGTATTGTTGCATATGTATACTTCTGCAGCTTCTGCTGATACTCTGTACTAGACAGTTTTGCCTGGCGAACTACTACAAATAGGGTTTAGCACGTTATTGGGTGTATTTTGACAGTCGGAGTTGCTCGGTGAAGCATGTTTTTTATACTTTGAGTTTTGTGAAATTCACTCACAAAAGAAACGTAGCAACCAAAGTTTAATAGAATGTTTAAAATATGCTTAAGTGAAGTATTTAGTGAATATTATTGAATAGAATATTCATAGAGTATTCAATAGAATGTCAACTGAACCAGAAACCAAAGAAATTACAACTCCAGTAAATGCTTGTAAAAAACACTCACCCAAATAAATTGAATCTTAATAAAACTCAAATAAACTGTATCCTACAAACCCAATAAACATGCATCTTATAAAAATTCACCCAATAAACTGTATCTTATAAAAATTCACCCAATAAACATGCATCTTATACAATTACCCAACTGCATCTTATACAATTCACCCAATCAAACTGATCTTACGTAACAACCTTACAAATCCAATAAACATGCGTCTAAAACACTATTTGTTCAATATTCATTAATAACCTTTTCCTAATGACGTATGATTGGCTGCAAAAAACTTCCAAAAAAATATGGTAACCCTTGTAGTCTACCTAGATTCCTACAAACGCCACTTCACCCCAATACACCCCAATATTGGTACTACCCAACACTCATACTATGTCTCTTGAATCGCGATGATAAAAAACATGAATAAAACACCTACGCTATTGAATGTTCTGAAATCAAACCATGTTCACCACTACAAAAGGTCGACTCCGCCTATATCAGTTCCACTAAAGAAGCTATTTTCCAACAGGTTCCCTCTTTCGTGGAGGCAGAGCATAAACGATTACAGAAATAGACACAACTTGACGTTGTTTCAATCAAACTTGCTAAAAACACTACCGTTCTACCCAAGCAAAGATTCCCATCAAAGATCGTCTGAGGTAATCGAAACCGTCATAGACGACAACAACAACTACATCAATGAGTTTGTCATCTACCCAAACGACTCCACAAAGGCAAACTACCACTCAGCCAACCACTTGATCATGGTGCATGGCTATGGTTCAGGTCTAGGTTTGTTCATTAAAAACTTCAACGAACTCACCTTACACAACTGGATCATCCATTCCATAGACCTTCTAGGCTACGGATGTTCTTCCCGCCCGCACTTCGACCCCCAGAACTTTCAACAGGTCGAGGAGTGGTTCCACACCTCGTTTGAAACGTGGCTCGCCAAAAGACAAATCCCCCAAAACTCATTAGTGGTGGCACATTCCATGGGTGGCTACCTTCTAGGTTCCTACGGCATCAACCATCCTGAATTCTGCCGCAAGATGATAATGTTGTCACCTGGTGGCATCATTGATCATAAAAACAACGTCGCTATTCCAAAGTACTTCGAGAAGCTATGGGAACAAAACGTCTCTCCGTTTTCCCTTGTTAGGCTTTCAAAGCACTTTGGATCAAAACTAGTCAGTGGCTGGTCGTACCGTCGATTTTCCAAGCTTACATTACGTGAAATCCAATTGCTTCACAAGTACGTATATGGAATTTTCCAAGCTAAGGGCTCTGGTGAATACATGCTCAACTTCTTACTTAAACCGGGGGGAAATCCCCGTGTCCGCATGGTTGATAGACCGTTGCACAAGGTTAAGTTTGACATAGACTGGTGGTATGGCAAGGAAGATTGGATGAACAAGACAGGCGGTGACCAGTTGCTGAAGAAGTTGATTGAAAATGGTAGAAGTTCACATGTGCTAGAAATCGAAAACGCTGGCCACCATTTGTATTTGGATAACTACAAGAAGTTTAACCAGTTGTTGATTCAGGAGATGAAGAAGTTTGGGAAGACCTAAAACCGATGTTGAGCCGTCAAAAGAGATTAGGAATGAGTTATGGAATTGGATAATAGGAGTACCCGAAAAAAGGAAAGTAAACCTGAAAGTATATTACGTCATTATCAAATCTATGTTCTCCGGCTCATCCTGTGGGCCATCGTACTCTAGCTTGACATGTAGATTGATAGGCAAGTTCGGATCTGTTATAATGATCTCATCGTCTTCATTAACGAGCTCATTCAACTTTACCCATAGATTCTTCTCTGTTGCTTTTTGGAGCACTTCAGGACTTGAAAAATACAACTTTTTATACTTTGTTGCCAAAGAAGGGGTCTGAAGTTGAAATTCCTGTTTGACCTTGATTTCGTCAATGAGTCTTTGCAAGTTCCACCAGTTTTTCACTGCAATCACTTTGAGGTTGTTAGTACCACACACAGTGCAATCAGGTTTTTTCAGGTGTGAATAAGTGTAGGTGAAAATCGAGTCGTCCCCGGAGTACATCATGTAGTTATCAAGCATTGGGTTTGAATTTGTTATAAGCTTGAATGCTTCGTTACAACAACTGGCAGCAATTATAGCATTGGTTGAAGCGATTGCTGGAATGATATTCTTCACCACCCCCAAAGTTAATTGCCGGGTGACTCCATCAATGTTGAAAAGCTTTGCTCGCGACAAGGATGTGTTATAAACCCAGTCTACGTGTTCTTGAACATCTGCATCAAACTTTCTGTCCTTGAAAACCACGGGCCACTCCATTTCTTTGGCCCACTCTATACAATGCTCTGGTAATCTAGGAGTGTTTGCAATGGTACAAACCGGATATGTCACCTTAGGTGTAACCAAATCTAAGGTGCATTCGTAGCATGAGGTGATACCTGGATATATAACTCTTGATTGACCTCTGAATCCCTCAGTTCCTCCATCTATCATAGGAATAAGCGTCAGGTCATTGCTGTTGGCTAGACTCACCAAACTAGCATTGATCCACCTTCTTGCTTCCACACTATCAAGTCCACAAATAATAATATGGAACTGTTTGTAAAACAGTAACGGCTTATCTTGAATCTTACAGAAATGCGGTGTTATTTGCAATTGGCTGTCATAGTTTCCCACTCTTTCACTAATGAACTTGGCGGCCACTTCACACTTCAGTTTTCCAACATCTTTGTATCGGAACAAAAACTGACGGTTTAAATTGCTGATATCTATTGTGTCCATGTCTATAATGTCTATTTTCTTAAATCCTACCAACGAGAGATTTTTCAAGATCTCACATCCCAAACCACCGGCTCCAATAACTAGCACCTTCAGCTGTGTTAATGCCTCTTTACTCTGCACAGCTGAGTATTCCTCAGCCACTTCATTGTAGGGACCGATATTATCTAAGAGTTCAAACATGAGATTCGCATTCGCGTATTTAAGATGGAGTTGTATTGAGTTGGTGGTTTTGGTTTAAGCGGTGCAGTTACTGTTTATGAGAGCAAAACCAGGTTATTTTGTTTGGAATCGATTATATAATGAATTGACGACTAGTTTGTGTTTTTACGGACATTTTCCATGTATTTTCAGTGAATTTTAGGAACAAACTGCCTACCTTTACATGTTAGTACTTGTTGGGATTTCTATTACTCTTCTGGATAGTTCTTAGTGAAACAGTCAACAGTTAACACACCTTTGAAACTAACTTCTTACTCTTCTTATCCATGCTCCGGTCTCTTATACATTCCCTTCTTTTCATTACTGCATTGAATTATTACCAGTGGCATCCTCGTTTTCCTTGTGTACCTTCTTCAACGGAGGCCGATAGTTTGGTGGCATTCCTATTAATCTTTTTTTACTGGGAGTCTGACTACTGGTGACATCTGCACGTTTCACCGGAACAGACTTGGTCGGATCCAACGACCGTTTGATATTGGGCGATATGAATTTAGCATCGAACTGGGGTATTTCCGAATGTGGTGTTGTTTTTAAGAGGTCTGCACTTTTTGCACTAACGAACAATGGCATTTCAGGTGCTTTAGGTTCAGAAGCACCTGCAGGTTCGTGATTTTCCTTATCGCCTTCTCCCATTATCATATCCATATCGTAGTCATCCATTTTGTTAATTTCAAGCTCGTCGCTGAACAAAAACGAGTCTTCAAAATCGTCATCACCAGGCTTCGTGGTGGTTACTATTACCGGTTTATTCTGGGGCTCTAGTGATTTCACAGATTGCGGAGTTTGCTCCTGGGCCTGACTCTGGGCCTGATTCTGCTGGTACTTTTTCAAGTTTTCATTAAATACCTGGTTCGAAACTGAACTCACATTAACCTTGTCTGCTCTTTGTTTGGCAAGCGTCAGCAACTCGTTATCCTTGAATATATCATCATCATTCAATGCGCTATTCTCTTTATTGGCATTCCGTAACTTGGCCAACAAGTTTTTGTCATAAAGACAGTTTCCCAAGACGTTTCCAAAGCATCTCAAACATCTTTTGATCCCATCGGTAAATGCTTCTTTTTTGCACTTTTCAAATGCTGCAGCCTTGCTTTTGGCATTATCTATGAACCCATAGCCAATATCTTCTCTGAAGGTGCCATCTTTGATGGTGACTCTTACTATAATAGAAATCCCAATCGACACTCGTTTCTGGTCATTTACATCGCAGTAATCAACCGTGGTGCTTATGATTTCAGAGCTCCAGCCGTTGAAGCCAAACACTTCATTGGCCAAGTTCAATGCCTTCCATCCTTCTAGATACGACACTCTGCCTCCACCTCCACCTGGCCTGTAGCTGATATATTCTTGTCCTAACACTTTACTCAAGGTGATCTGAATTCGATCCACCTCTTCTTGGGTATACTCCCCTGTTTTGCATGCAACCTTTCCTGTGGCAATCCTCGGGGTGGTTTCAGACATTCGGGACGGGTTTGCGGCTATTTTGACGCGTTCAAACTGGTTTTGTACTTGACAGCGGTTATATGTAATAGGCGTGTTTGTTTTTGTGCGAACTGGATAAGCAAAAGTGGAGGTGAAGGTAGGAAGTATCATAGACAGTAAGCTTAATAGAGGACGATAGTATAGCCGATGAAAATAAAACAAGAAATATAGCATTTAGAATGAATACGGCTGATAGTGACAGTACCAAAGACAATATTGACAGTAATACCAAAGACAATATTGACAGGTCTGACATTAGTAGCGATAGTAGCAGAACAAGCGATAGTAGCAGAACAAGCGATAGTAGCAGAACAAATGACACAAGTACAGAAAAGCCGAACCCCAATCAAACCAGAACTCCAGAAACACAAATAACCATTAAAACTAAAACTACACACCAAAATGAAGAAACAGACATCACCCAGTACATCAAAAAACCAGCAAGAAAAGCCCAAAACCTGGAACAAAGACAAAAGAAAATCGCAGAGTACAACAACCTCGTTTGCAAACAACAGAGACAACTACGGTACCAAAAACGGGTGGAAGCAAGCGAGTTTTCCAGCGACACCGAATGGGACGAAAGCCCCAAGAAGAAAAAGCGAGTAAGCTTTGACCTATAGTATATACATAAATACATATGACCAGTATACATAAATACATATGACCAGTATACATAAATACATAACACGACCTATATTACATACACAACTACATCAGCTGATCGTTGGGGTTGGAAATCAACGTGATGTTATCCCCCTTCAACAAAATTCTCCCCAACTTTTCTTTTGTTCCATCCACAGTCGATACCTCTTGTGCCTCATCGACAATAACATTCATAAACGCATCGAAGCCTTTGATGACTCCCTGAATTCTGGCATGCGTTTGTTCGAACAACCAGATTGTCACTTCCGTTTCCTGGTGCATACATCCGTACACCATGCTGACGGGAGACACCTTTTTAGAGTCCAACAACTCATCCATAGTCGCGATAGGTTTTTTTTGGTTGTGGTTTTTGCAATTTATCGCGATCTATGAATCGAAATACAGGTCGTGAGTTCAGGTTTATGGATTGAAAATGGAACTACAAGACCTCAAGAGTGTGTTCTGCCGGTTCCTAGTGGACCTAGACGCTGCGTGTGAAAAAAGAAACGCCCATAAAAACAGAGGGGCCCAGAATACCTTTGTAAACCCCTACAAAAGGGCCCTCAGTAGTTTGCAAAATTACCACGAACCTGTTGATGACGCTAAACTGTTGAAGACGGTCCCGCGGATCGGTAACAAGATCCAAAATATGCTAATTGAGAAGTTGCGGGAACATTGCGACACCAACGGATACAAGTTTCCGGGAGGATTCGAAGCCAATAAGCGAAAGGCTGACACCGAACCAGTTGAGAAACCGCCACCCAAGAAGAGAAAATATATCCCCAAGAGAAGATCCGGAGGCTATGCCATATTGCTAGCGTTGTATTTCCACGATCCCAACCGAAATGGGTTGAAGAAGCTGGAGGTGTGTCAGTACGGGGCAAGATATAGCGATACGTCTTTTGAAGCGAACCCACTGAATAGGCAGTACTATTCGGCGTGGAACTCGGTCAAGCAATTGGAGAGAAATGATTTGGTAAGTATAGCCAACCGTTTGTACTTCTTAACAGATGAAGGCGTTGATATGGCTACGAAGTTGAAGGCTGCTGATAATATAGCCTCATCACCGGTGATGAACCGCATAGAGAGTTCTTTTGATAACGGGTTATTTGTTAGTTCTGAAACCGGTGAAAAGCCAATATTCAGTGATGATATAGTGTTGTTGGAAGATCCCAGAGACCTTTTGTCTTCGCCACTAAACGATAAGTTCGAGGTTCCTGAGCTTATTGAGTCTGATGGGTCAGTTTTTGTTGGTAGCATTACTAAGGATTCAATAACCAACCTGAGTCTTAAAGACCCAATCACAAAACTGAGTCTTAAGGACCCAATAACCAACCTGAGTCTTAAGGACCCAATAACCAACCTGAGGCTGAGTAAGGACCAACCTGAAACAAACGTTCCAGAGGAATCGGCTATCGCCACAGAAAACCCTAAACCTGCACACGATAAGTCCAAAAGAACTCTTGGCTCAATCAACTATTCCATCTGGCCCATTGAAGAGGTTGACGTAATTCTCCTAGTCGATTTTAGAGAAGTAAGGTCTAAACAGCAAACCGACTACTTTGAGAAAACGTTTCTGTCATTGAAGGTCAAATGTGAAATCCGCCCCCTTTCTGTAGGCGATATGTGCTGGATTGCAAGACATAAAAAGTCCAACAAGGAAATCATCCTCAATACCATCTGTGAACGGAAGAGAATCGACGACTTGTTGTCTTCTATTTACGATGGAAGGTTCTTTGAACAAAAGTCAAGACTATCTAAGACCTCAATGAAGAGGGTTTACTATCTCGTAGAAAACTTAACCACCAGTGGTGGTGATAGGTTAGCGTTTGATTCTCGAGCCAGCAATTCTATGGCCACAGCAAAGTGCCAGATGATGTCAAACTCAAAGTTCATTTTGAAGCAGATTGATAAAATTGAAGACACAATCAAGTTCCTAAGCAGCTTGACAAAGATCATACAAGAAGAGTTCCAGGTGAAGAATACAAAGTTTGTGGTGATTCGTCCCAGAACTATTCACAACCAACAGCAATATGGTGAGATAATCAATAGTTTCAGAAACGAATTTGATAACCGAAAAGAAAACTACGAATCATGTCATACTTACACGTCCTTTGATGAAACCATGAGCAAAACCCAGATGTATACTGTAAAAGAAATGTTTCTAAGAATGCTCATGGTAATAAAAGGCATTTCTTTAGACAAAGCTATTACCGTGCAAAAACTTTTCAACACTCCCAAACAGTTGATCGAATTCTGCACCAGTACCCCCAACCCCGCTGCAAAGCTAAGGGAACTCACCAAAAACCACGTCCGTGCCAAACGTATTCCCAACCAATTGCTGCAAAAAGTGTGTCAACAGTGGGGGGCGTGCAACGACAAAAATAAATAATAAAGTGCGAGTTGAAAAATTTTCAATATCCTAGTACACCATGACAGTTGGAAAGAGAACCATTAAGTATGGGGGCAAGTCTGGTATATTGCCCAAGCTTCGTCCCATTTTCAAGACTCCTATTAGAGAACCAACTGCTCAGGAAATACACGCGGAATCCAGAATCGAACAGGGTATTGCAGAAAACATTCCATTGCCAGAGAAAAAAGGATTCAACTTCCACAGAAAAATGATTCCAAAGCCAGTGATATCAGTGGAAGATAGAATAAGGAAAACAATTGACGAAAGCACTCCTAAAGTCGACGTGAGTAAATTGAACGAGAACGAAAAATGGAGATTTCAGGCAGCAGAAATTCGTAGACAACATTTAAGAGAAGCATATTTGAAGGAGTATGAAAGATTAAAGAAGATCGATGAATTTGAAACCATTAAACACAACAAAGAGTTGGAAGCTGCACAAATGCACAATAAAGAAGTGGAAGAATCTGAGGCTTCTAAGCTTACATTGCCTACATTGGAAAACTACTTATCAGGTAAAATAATGAGAACCAGAACCGTTGAAGAGCAAAACATCTTGGAAAGTAAAAGAACCATGAACAGAAAGGTCAACGAGTTGGTATTGAAGGAAGAAAAGGCAAAGAACTTATTGGAATTATACCATGCTTCAAACAACTTCATCACCACCGAAGATCAGTTGCAAAAGGCTATCATTGAAGCGTTCCAAGTTGACATTAACAGATTCGAAGCTGCACAAACATCCGTCAAAGACAAATTGCAGGGATTGAAGGACCCAAGCAAGCACATGGAAAAGCTGGAAACCATGTTCTTGGATTCAATTGTCGGTGAGTTGAACGGAAAGCCAGGGTTGGATATGGTCAAAGACACCATTGATGGTGAGATCGAAAGATTGAGACGTGAAGCTGAGTTGGCCATCAACAAGTAACTTGTATATATATATTTATATCTTTTTCGTCTATTCCTATGGTTATTACCTTCTTTTGCGCCCCTACTCTATTTATACTTGACTACTCAACTCCATCACAACTGGAATCAAAAATGCGAATCTCATCGTTAAAATTTTCAACATGAATAAACAAAGAGTTTTGACCTACCAACAGCTTTACACAAAGGTGTTGAACAAAAGATTGAAGTTTGTCAACAACATCACAGTGTTGGTTGCATTGGCATTGTCAGTGGCGTTGAGCGTCACTTTCAGCCACTTCTGGTACAATATTTTCCTCACATTGGTTTTCAGAACCCCAGTGCTTTTCATGGCGTTATTTGCAATCAAGGTTGTGAGAAACCACACAATCACAGTCCAGTACACCACACACAAAACATTGGGCAAACAGATCTACCATTCTATCTTCAGCAAGAAATACTTGATAACGAACCTAGGTTACCTTGCTTCCTCTGTAGCAGTTGGCTCAGTGTTTATTTTCCAATTGCCTATTTACAATAACGTGTCAATTGTACTGAAAGAGTACGATAAAAAACCAAAAGTCAACGACCAATTCATGTTCTACTGGTTTTATGTTGTGTACTTGTCTGTTGTTTACAGCTACCAACAGTTGATTTTGCAGAGAAATAGACTCAATGTCACCTATGGAGTGTCCAAACTTGAACTCAAACATGCTATTTTCAGTAAGTTTGGTGCTATCTTCACCAACTCCTTCATACTTAGTATCGCAATGTTGGTATCTTCTCCAATTGTGTACTACTTTGTAAGAGGTATCATCTACAAAACGAACTGGTTGGTGTTGGTGATCTTGGGTTTGGACACGAAGGTTCCAAACTACAATATTGGCTTGACGAATCTTGTTAGTTTGGCATTGTTTTCTTTCCGTGTTTTCTTCAGTTGGGAGTTGACCAACCACATCTACAATGTTTATGCCACCATTGGATGTTTGGATGGAACCAAACCAATCAGTACTTATAGTGCTGACCCAATCAATACCTTATTATCAGGATTAAGAACCAACGAACCAGAACATGAATTGGCTAAATTGACTGCATTCCAAGAGTTGGCTTATATATCTAGTTTGAAGGGCCCTGAAGGTATCAAGCTTAGAATGAGCATCTTCAATGCACACTCCAAAACTGGATTTATCTGGTCCTCGATTTTGGAAGAATGTTCTTTGGTGATCAAGGAATTGAATCTGCGTGTGGCCTACAGATCTGCTTCAGACTTGTACCTATTGAAGCAACGTGAGATCAAGGTCAATGACGACTTCAACAAATCCATGAACATTGATTCTGATATCTTTGGAAACTCATTCGTCTCCACTCCAAAGACTGGATCCGGAACAGGTGTGAGACCTTATAGTGAATTGTTGGACTCCAAAGCTAGTACCAAGACCTCTAGAAACAATAAGGCCTTGGATAGCTACTTGAAAATCATACAGGTGAACCTCATCAACCCACTCAACAAGTTCTTGGGTACTTTGACAGATACCAAAAAGTCAAACAATGTGATGATTGAAAAGGCAAAGCCTTTGGTCCAAAGTGTAGTACAATTGTACCAAACTTACAGAAACCATTTCCTTTCCACAAGCGTGGGTATCTTGTTCCGTACTTCATTGAAAAGAGACATAGAATCCAGGGTAATGAACCCAGTTAATTACGGAAATGCTGTGATTGCCTTGTCCAACTTCGTGGTTAATGCTATTGAGGAAGACAAAAACATGACGGTGAGTAATAGCCACATCTCAGACATATTGAACTTGTTTGAAAGACCAATCAACGTCATAGGTAACTACATTGACCATTTACCTCCAAGTGTTTTCTTGACATTGCAACAAAAAAAAGACGATGCTATCAAGTCCAACCATTTGCTCAAGTTGTTACAGGTAATGACTCTTTCGGAATTCAAAAAGGTGTGTGTCAGCTACAACTACAAGTTGAACGACTTGTTGTTGACTGCCAGTGCTTTCAAGTTGGCCAAAAGAGTCACCGACGAAGAGATTGCCCACCTCCAAAGAAGTTAAACCTGTATATTTATTATAATGCATTAAATGTTATTATCGTTATCTTTCTTTACTGTGTCCAACAACACTGGTTTCAACACCTCTTCATCGAATTTGGTGAACCATTTAGAATGCTCTTCCGCATTCAAAAATGCTCCAAGTATACCCTCAGCAGGACGTGTAGGCGAAGCTGCAGTCGTAGGCAATATGTCATCTACGTCACTGTTGAAGTCGTCATCGTCTTCCAAGGTTGGACTTCTCACGCCATCACTTAAAGTGGGGGTTTTTGATCCTAAGCTTGCTGATGATTCGTTCCTAGACCTCACTTGTTCGTCGTGATATCTTCCAATGTTGTTGGAAACACCTCCTGGGTAATTGGTAGCAACAGGGCCATTAGCAAATCTTCTGGATCCCATCAAGTTGTTGTTGAAGTTTGTTAGATTAGGATTACTGAAGCTATTTGGGTTACTGAGGGCAGACAAACTGGGGTTGAAGTTGGTAGAGTTGTTCATAGGAATGATGGGAGCCTCGATATCAAACTCATCATCGGAATCGAGACGTTGTTCCACACCAGTTTTAATACCTAAGATCTCCAACATTGAAGCAGTAGAACCTCCAAACAAAATCACAGTCAACACAACCACCACTAAAACAGTTGCCAATAAAGCCCACTTAGCTTCACCTTGGATACCCATGGCCAAAGCCACCCCCACGGCACCTCTCAAACCGGCCCAGAAGATCATCATCTGGTAAGAATGACTGATTTCGTCGGGAACAGCCTGTGACGAAATGCCTCCACTCAAGAAGTTTCTGTTTGTGAATTCCTTGAATCTGGCTTTGTACATGAAGTTCAAAAATCTTGACAACGGAAACACTGCAGACCATCTTGCCACACAGATAGAAATAAAAGTAATAATGATCAACAAAGGCTTAAAAACCAATTCAACTTCTGTAAACAAAGAAAGACCCAAGTAGATGAAGATGAAATTTTCTGACAATTGTGCCAACAACTGGAAAATGTACTTTGTAGCAATCTGAGTTCTTCTGGACATGTTGTAATAGGCATAATGCTTCAAAGTGATACCACAGAACAATAAAGACACAATTCCAGACATATGTGCACCATTGGAGAAGAAATAACTCTCATAACTGAATAACAAAACAAGACAAGTTTCGATCTGAGGATATCTTCTAATGTGAGAATGCTTCAAAATCAAAGCCACCAAGATTCCAATCAACAAGCCAATAAATGTAGAGATGGTGAAGGTCATCAAAAACAAGCCTATACCTTCGAACATACTGGAAAAGCCAACCGGTTGACCATGGAACTTTTGGCATGTTTCAAACATGACAATAGAAATGGCATCGTTCAATAAACTCTCACCAAATATGATAGTATATAACTTTGGATCAACTTTATAGGCGTTGAATATCGATAAAATGGTCACGGGATCGGTCGCCGACAAAGTAGCCCCAACAGCCAACGCATCCACAAATTCCAACTGGACATTATCAAACCCAATGGCAGTCCAGATATATAAGATAATTCCCAACACCAAAGCACTGATAAAGGTACCTGGAATAGCAAAGGTGAGAATCGAACCGATGTTACTGAAGAAATTAGCCTGGTGCAATTCGTAACCAGAATTCAAGATAATTGGAGGTAACAAAATATTGAAGAAATAACCGGAATTGAATTTGACAGCATCCTGAATGTAATGACCTGGCGATACTCTGATGATCAAACCGACAGTCATTCCGTAGAAAATAGACAACACTGTCTCGTGAACGGCTTTGATTCTTCGTTGTTGCAAGAAATAGGACGACCACAACGCAGCACACAACAATGAAAGCAATATAAACAAGGCCCACGACAGAAATATTTCTTCGGTGACGGGATTCTCGTCCTCATCCCCAGCTTCGGGCGTAGTCACGTCGGGAATGTCATCTTCCAAGTCTGAATTCCCCAACGCTCTTTTGACCACTTGTTTAGTTAGGTAAAGAACAACACTTGTCATTAGCAAATACCGTCTGAATAAAACCAATACACCAAACCAGATGCGCTCAACAAGATAATACGTAGTTTTCCAGTCCAAGCTCGTTCAATGGACCGCTGTTTACACCAGGAATACGTGTGGTTGTTTCAAAGTGATTTGAGCTATCGCATTTTCCCAGCGCACGACCAGTTTCTTTTTACGGTGGCGCCCACGACCTATTGTAAATACAATTGTAAAATTCTTGCATTCCAAATACTACAGATACCAGAGCTTGTTGTACTTACCAGAGCTTTAGATAAAAGAGAGTGTATTACAAGAACACAAGAACCTTCACTAATTCGTTCGCTTACCCGCTAATAATTCCCACGTCTTTTTGGCAACGAGTATTGTAGCAAACTACACAGTATAAAAGTTGAAAGTGTAGCAAACTACACAGTATAAGTTGAAAGTGTAGCAAAAGTATACCTTGGAGGCTTGAAAAGGATTTCCAGGTCTTCAAAATATCAAACTCATTTTGAGTGATTCCCACCGAATCTGTAAACAACTCGACCAAAGAGGCTTTTGAGGCTTCACAAGAAAATGTATTCATCAAATCCCAGCTACGAAAGCTTGAAAAGTGCAAACACGTTGTACAAGTCGTCACAGATCAACCCGAACTCGTCGGTCACAAACTTGACCAGTTTACACAAGTTTGAACACCCTAGCCCGAAGAAGTATTTCAATAACTTCAACAGTTTTCAGGTTCCAGTAACACCCCCGGTTTCCAACGCCGCCACACCAGTAAAAGACGGAACGTACTTCAATGTTGCCGATGAAAGCTTTGAAACCTACAGAATCCTAATCTTGTGTTTTAACTGGTACTTATCCTCGATAATTTCGAACTATTCCACAAAGTTGATTTTGCAGGACTTCAACTACCCCATAACGTTGACACAGTTCCAGTTTGTATTGAACTCGATATTTTCACTTTGTTTGTTGCAGTTGTTGCTCAGAAATACTTCTTTAGTCCACAAGTTTCCTACAGGAACCTTTCCTAGTTTGACGAACCTAAACATCACCAAATTCGTGGTTCCTGATAAATTCATTTTGACTACTACTGTACCTATGGGAGTGTTTCAGTTCATAGGCCACTTGACCAGTCACAATGCTACATCTATTATTCCCGTTTCTTTAAACCATACCATCAAAGCGTTGAGTCCCATAACCACTGTTCTCATCTACAGGTTTTTCTACAACGTCAGGTACCACTACGTGACATATCTCACGTTATTGCCTTTGATCCTCGGAATAATGTTGTCATGCTACAAGAAGAACTACAAGGGTACCAGCAGCAGTAGTGGCGATGATTATGAGAAAGGGTTACTCTTTTCCTTCACGTCGATGTTAATTTTTGTTTCACAAAACATCTTCGCTAAGAACAGATTGACCACCAAAACCCAGGTGTTACCGAACAGCACCCACCAAGAAAAGAAATTGGACAAGCTACTGATTTTGTACTACTGTTCCATTGTAGGTTTTTTGTTCACATTGCCAATTTACATTATCCTGGAGTTCAACCATTCTTTTTCGTTGTTTCATTTGAACTCCTACAACACATTGCTCATTCTTGTTAATGGAGTGAGTCATTTCATTCAGAGTTTGCTTGCATTTCAGATTCTTGGGTTGATATCGCCTATCAACTATTCTATCGCAAACATCTTGAAGAGAATTATTATTATCATTGTTGCATTTATTATTGAAGGGAAGAAGTTGACTGCGAATCAAGTGTTTGGTATCGGGTTGACGTTCATCGGGTTGTTTAGTTATGACCGTTGGGGGATGAAAAAGACAAAGTAGTGTAAAATAAGTGTATTTATTATGGTTTCGTATATATTTTGTGATTCTGAGAGTACGATTTTGAAAGTCTCTATATCAATTACTACACAGTGCTTTATATGAGGGTCAATTACTACAGAACAACCCTTCTATCTATCAATTCTTTCACCAAATGTCTAATGTCCAGCAGTCTTAACGTTCAAGAAACCCTTGATGATGTCTCCAAACGCAACCATAAACACAGTTTGCCAGACACCCAAACCGATTCTTGGAGCTACACCTCTGTACAAGCCCTTGATTCCATTTTGGCCATAAATGTACTTGAATGCACCAAACACAGACAAGTTCTTGGGTCTGTTAGGATCATTGGTTTTAGACTGCATTTCAACTCTAATAACTTCTATAGGCTGGTTCCAGGCACTCAAACCACCACCAATAACAGAACCCAAAACCTTTTCGAATGCATTCAAAGATTGGGATTCGCTTTTTCCACTGACATTTCTAATAACGTCTTCGGCCAATCTAGAAAAACCAAATCTAGAACCCCAATTAGTCATTTGTCTGATAGCAACGGCATTGACACCTTTATTGATACCTCTGATACCTTCCTTCAGGTAGATTTCCTTGAACACCTGCATTGAAGATTGCTGAGGCACACCAGTGTTGGCTTGCTTGGATCTGGTGATTTCGACTGTTTTCAAACAGGTGGTGAAACCCATAGTCAAATATGATTGGGCCAAACCACCAGTGATACCACCACCCATTCCTGCCAAAAATCCACTCATACCCATAACTCTGTATCTGTATTCAGCTTCAGCACTAACAAACAACAACACAGCACCTTTTGTCGAAGCTTCAATCCAGGCCCACGGAATCAAACCCTGGTAAAACGCACCCAAACCTCCTCTGGCATACACATGTTTGGTAGCCTGCAAAAGCGACAAGTTTCTGTTAGCAGCCATTGTGGTTTTGACAACCTCCAATGGTTGACCCAAGGTGGTAACTTCAGCCAAGTTCAAACCAGCACCCAAAAGGATGTTGGAGAAGTTGACGGGTTTCTTTTCAATCTTTGGGGACATAATTGTTGTAGATTTGTGCGAAGGGTGGGTATTTAAGATGAGATTCGGCGCGCACACCGCCGCGCACACCGACGCGCTGGTCCGGGGATGGTAGGAAGAGGTCCCCACCTTTCGGATCCGAAGACCGGTGTTTTTCTGAGTTATCAACAGAGGTACAGTTGTGTGCTGTTCACATATATCATATATATGGTATGGTCTTGATAGATGGTACAGATAACAGATATGGAACATCAGGCTGCAGATATGGAACAACAGACAGCAGATATGGAACAACAGACAGCAGATATGGAACAACAGACAGCAGATATGTGCATAACAGATAACTGATATGGTACAAATATGGTTTTGTTATGTGGTTATAGCTACTTACTACTGGTGTGTATTGAAATTTTAGAAGATAAACAAGTTAACAAATAATCCAATATACGAGGGTTAATATACCTCGGAGCTATTGGGAATCCACGCCTGGTTGCTGACTGTGTCAAACCGTTGACTGGATGAGAAATCACGTAAAAAAGTGCTTGTGCATAATCAGAGATGAGATAAGGCAAGTGTGATGTTCATCACAAAGTAAATTCACACTGACCAGGACAAACATATGCACATAGATTAAAGGTCGGCAAATAATGCAATCCATGAATATCTTTCAATCCATGAATATCTTACAATCCATGAATATCTTACAATCACATGTTGGTGTGGTTATGGTTGTGAAAGTGTAGGAACCATTGATGATGTTTATGTAAGTTCAAAAGCAAGAAGTTCCAAGCAGTCAGATCTGATTACTACAGACCTGGTTTTTAGTATATGTAAAACCAGGGATCGCTTGCATACAAAAGAGCCCATCCATTCATATACATGAATCTAGAAAAAGTAATTCGTAATAAAAAGTAACTCATAAAAGTCTTCAGGACAGATAAAAGTCGTGTAAAGTATGTGATAAAGTAATAAAGTAATAAAGGAACAAACTCACATAAAACACAAGTAACTTATAAAGCACCAAACATACCATCACATAACCCATAAACGGTGTACTCAAAACTTCTAAATCAATACCCAATCATAAAAATTCATATAAAATCATAAATATCAAAAACAAATACGACATCTCTCAAATACTTATCCCAAATCTACTTCCATCATCGCCTAGAAACCGCCTTCACCAATCAGCCAATACCCACCAAAAGCAAAAATTGTTGGGTTATGCGTGTGAGGCCACATTTATGGTCCCATCTCAGGCCCACTCCCGCGTTCTCCCACCGCCGTTCCTTGGAGCCTGCGCCAAATGTCGTAGGAACCAGAAAACGTTTAAAACCGGTATTTTTTGCTCATTTTCACATCTGCAATTTATTTCAACATGAGTAAGATCAGTACCGGCGTGGACTCAGGCTCCTCCACCATCAAGAGATCTGGCAATGTCGCCACCTTGGATAACTTGGATAACTCCTTGACCGCTATCGACACCTACGGACAGGTATTCGAGGTTCCTGACTACACCATCAAGGACATCTTGGGGGCTATTCCAAAGCACTGTTACGAAAGATACTTGGTGACTTCCTTTTCATACGTGTTCAGAGATATCGCATGTATGCTTGTGCTTGGATACTTCGCTAACAACTACATTCCTTTGGTGGAATCCAAGGTAGCCAGAGTCGGGTTGTATTCTGTCTACTGTTACCTCCAGGGGTTGTTTGGAACTGGTCTTTGGGTTTTGGCTCACGAGTGCGGTCACGGAGCTTTCAGCGACTACAGAATCGTCAACGATGTTGTTGGTTGGGTTTTGCACTCTTACTTGATGGTTCCATACTTTTCCTGGAAATACTCTCATTCTATGCACCACAAGTCCACCGGTAACTTGTCCAGAGACATGGTGTTTGTTCCTAAATCCAAGCAAGAGTTTTTGGCTAAACACGATGCTAACAAGATCGAGGACATCTTAGAGGAGTCTCCTATCTTCACTTTGTACCAATTGGTTGCCCAACAATTAATTGGTTGGATTGGTTACTTGTTCACCAACATTTCTGGTCAGAGATTGCCTGAGGTTTCTGTTTTCAACAAGAACCATTTCAACCCTAGTTCTGTTCTTTTCGATAAAAACGCTTACTGGTACATTGTTTTGAGTGATATTGGTGTTTTGACCCAGTTGTACGTTTTGTATGTGTGGTACCAGAACTTTGGAGGGTTCAATCTTTTGATCAACTGGGTTATTCCTTACGTTTTTGTGAACCATTGGTTGGTTTTCATTACCTTCTTGCAACACTCCGATCCTAAGTTGCCACACTACGAAGCTGAACAATGGAACTTTGCCAGGGGTGCTGCCACTACTATTGATAGAGAATTTGGTTTTGTTGGTAAGCACATTTTCCATGATATCATCGAGACTCACGTCTTGCACCATTACGTGTCTAGAATCCCATTCTACCAGGCTAGAGAAGCTACCGAGGCCATCAAGAAGGTCATGGGTAAGCACTACCAACACACCGAAGAAAACATGTGGGTTTCTTTGTGGAAGAGTGGTAGATGGTGTCAATATGTTGATGGTGACAATGGGGTGATGATGTACAGAAACGTCAACGGAAATGGTATGGGTACCAAGTTACACTAGTTGTGTTATAGATTTAGAGTAGAGCTATACAGTTTACTAGAACTCCGGATTTGTAAGTGTCTATTACGTAATTTGAGTAGATGAGGCTGAGGTGTTGGAATCTTGGTTTTCAACCAATACTTTTTCAGGTACCGAGATCAAAGGAATACCTATTGGAGTTCTGTGCCTATACTCGTCGTATTCAGCAAAGAAATCCACCAAGAAACCCTCTTCAAACTGGATTCTCTTTGTGAAAAAATCCCAGATCTTAAATGTGCCAAATCCGAGTACAAAGGTGTTTCCTAACAATAACCTGAGACCCACAAACCACCAGAAAAACCCAAAGTAGCTGGGATGACGCACTATGGAGTATACTCCGTGGGTCACGAGTTTGTGTGAAGAGGTTTTCGTTCTTTGGATGTAGTGATTAAACGATTCACCAGCTGTGATCATGGCCATGGTTCTAAACGTCTGTCCTAGCAAAATCAACCCAAGTCCCACGTAGTTCACTAACGTGAAACTGTCGCCCACAAACCAGTACCGCGAGCCGTACTCCACTACAGAAACCACATTTACAAGCAACAACTGGTAATCTGTCAAAATAAAAGAATCATCATCTACTGCTGAGTTGTTGTAGATGACAGTAGTCAAGAATTCAAGCAAGTGAAAAACACATATGAAGGAAACATATAATGCAACCACAGGAAATATTCCTAGCACAATTAGGTTGATACTTACTGACAACACAACCCCCAAACCAAACGACCTCAAACACACCTTTTTAAGGTCTACGTTGTTTGCATCGTACATGAGAAATCTACAAAATGTCGCTACAAAAATCACTACTGAAAAATGTCACTGAAAATGTCACAAATGAGAAACTACGATCCACAGAAGAACAATCTCGTGAGTGTTTGCATTACCTCCGCGGTCTTGGGAGTGATCGTGGGAACCAGCGTGGTGCACCGATCTCGTTTGTCGGGTTACTTTGTGTTGGTGAGTTTGTTCCATTTGATGGAGTATGTTGCAAATGTGGGTACTGGAAAAGTGTCGCATAATCTGTTCTTGATATGGAACAATATTGGCAGTAGACAGTACTGGATGGTTCAAGCGATGTCGGCCATGGAGTATATTTGGTTCAGAAGAAACCATTGGATGGGATATTTGGGAATGGTGGTGCTGGTTTTGGGGATTTATTTTAGGTACTTGGCCATCACTACTTTAAACACATCTTTCTCTCATTACATCACTTACGATAAACTGAACGAGAACCTTGTGCAGACTGGGATATTTGCATATATGCGTCATCCCAGCTACTTTGGGTTCTACATATATGTGCTTGGGTTGCAGATTTACTTGAACAATTATGGGAGTTTCATGGTGTGTTTGGTGATGTTGACGTACTTTTTTCGTAAACGAATACGGTTTGAAGAGTATTATCTTGCAAAGAGTTATGGTGGGTATGAAGCATATAGAAGTCGTACGAGAGTATATATTCCTTTTGTGTGAAGTACGGGTCTGTGAAGTACGGGTCTGTGAAGTACGGGTCTGTGAAGTACGGGTCTGTGAAGTACGGGTCTGTGAAGTACGGGTCTGTGAAGTACGGGTCTGTGAAGTACGGTATTTCTTTTGTGTGAAGTACGGTATTCCGCTGTAGTATGGGTTGTATATATGGGTTGTAGTATATATGGGTTGTAATGGTATAACCTACAAAAACGTAGCATATATAGTCTATACAAACACCAGATTGATCAAAACACTCATATACTCATCATAAACTCTTGTTCATAAACTTCTGACACATTCATCACAAACTCTTGTTCATAAACTTTCTTCTGGTAAATGCCAACCAGTACTTACTTGGGCCGCTATTCTCGTCAGGATAAATTCTTTGCAACAATCTGGTGCTCAATTCCTGTCTGAACTGCAGCAAATATCCCCTCAATAACTCGGCTTCGTTCTTATTACTTGGTGGCAAGTACAACGCACTCAACGGAAACCCAATCTCTCCCGGTAACGAAAATGAATCCAACGACAAGTTATTCAATGCCCTGGTGGCATCTCTGAAAGTAGTGGTCTTATTCAACTTTCCCAAACACTCTCCCAAAAACAAAATGCCATAAATCAACAATCTATCTGCTGGTCCCTTGATTTCAAAGTTCTTGAAAAACGAGTTGGCTCTGAACAAATCAACCACCTCCTCGATAATATCGTAGTCGTTGTTGGAAGGATACGTAGGACCCCGGAACTGCGTGTTAAATGGTAGCAATGCCACGTTTCCCACCAATCTATCGGTGTCCTCCCCCAAAAATGTAGAATGATATGCCGGCATCCTTGCTGAGTACTATCAATTGTGTGGATTCATGAGAACTCCCAGGGCTGCCACGACACTCGTGGATGTCGCGCGACGTGTCGTTTGTTTTGAGAAATCCACTTGAAAAACAACCATCAAATTTTCGGGATAAGCTGTACGCCTCCATCTTCCAGGGTCAATTGTCTTGGATTGCTTTGTCGCACGCTTACTATTATCTTCGGGAACCACCTATACTTGATTTGCTGTGTGTTTGGCTGCTAAAAACTTGTTGTCATTTTGATCCTATTTTTGGATCCATAGTTTGTATTTGTGTACGCCTGCAATGTCAGGGTCTCATCCTTACAGAAAACAAGCGGTCAACATCCCAGAACACTTGTTGCCCCATATTTTTATGGATCAAAGTCTGCTGGACAACCACGGTTCGGGTCTGTTTCAGAGGCTGTCGCAACTGAGTCTTGGTCAAGTGCAAAGTCCCACCAGATCCACACAGATGCAGAGCCCCACTTCAACGGGTTCTGCGTCCACTATGGGCTCGACTGCTGGCTCTGGTGCCAATTTTGTCCCTGGTCAAACCAACCCAAGTCCTGGAAACATGACCAAGGTGAGATCAAGAGTACCTCCTTTGCCGTCTCCTATTTTGCTGCACTACCAGGAACCGCCATATCCACAGAATCCCGACTCTGTGTCTAGTTCTCCAAACAGGTCTCCGCTGACGCCACTTTCACCCAACTTGCCGTATCCTAGAAATTATCCTTACGACGCAGGCTCGGTTGGGAATTCCAGAAATGGTTCTAACTCATCCATCAACAGATCTCAAGAATCGTTTAAAAGGCATGGCTCGCAACAGAACCATGGTTCCTACTACTCCAACACGAGTCCCAATGCCAATTCGAAAAACAACAATTATCCAAGTTTGAATTCTAGTTTGGATCCAAGTTTGAATTCTAGTTTGGATCCTAGTTTGGATCCCAGCGTAAATATGAACTCCGACAATGGAATGGGTTCAGGCATAAATAACATCAACAGTGGCATGACGACCCGCCCTACCGTCAATCAAGCCACCGAGCAAATGGGTAACATGCATGTACTGAGACAGGCACCACAACCACAGTCTCAATACCACTCGCCTCAATACCAATCATACCAGAACCAGTGTTTCCAGAATCAACCAAACCAAATGATTCCACACAATGCACCAGCTCCTCAGCCGCATCACACCAAACGTAAACCTCCTGCTATCAACACCGAAAGAAGGGTCGCTTCTAGCCCAATGCAACAGTCGCCACACTCAACCAAACCAGACTACAGAACAAAGTCGCTTAGTTCTGCAAACAAATTCGGTGGGAACGCCGTAGGAGGTATGGCTCCAATCCAACAGGGACAACCAATGGACAACACATACAATGGACATGGCTATGGGAAAGCATTTGCTAATAGCTCTGGATCCAGTAGTAACTCCTTAAGTGGAAACGGTTATCGTAGCGCCTCGATTGCATCTAATAATTCCACAAATAACATGCACCACAGCTTCTCGTTAAATTCCAAGAGCAGGTCCTTCACTTCTTTGGGCAAATTGTCGTCATCGTTATCCACCAAAAAATATAGCTCCCTGACATCGTTGCATGGAAAGAACCTTGATCGTAACGTATCCACAAGCACTATGGCGTCCCAAAAAACATTGATTGAAATTTCCAAAAAACCTAGAATATACCCTGCAATGCTTTCCAGAGTAGCAAAAGTCTTTAAAGAATCTATGTTTTTGACTATTAACACCAAGGATGGTTTGGAATATCACGACACTTTTACTGGTAAAATGGCGGTTGATATTATCTGCAGAATTATCAGAACCAACGACCGTAATTTGGCGTTATTGTTGGGAAGAGCATTAGATTCTCAAAAGTTTTTCCATGATGTCACTTATAATCACAGATTGAGAGACCTGGTTCACGAAGTTTATGAGTTTAGTCACGTCATCAGAGACGTAGAGTTGTTTGATGATAACGGCTACCGTTCTAATTCTACTGGCGACTTATTGCAGCAGCAATTGAACCTTTATTCCCCAACCCCGTTGGGCCAAAACAGCAACAACAATAGTTTCACTAATGCTGCCACTTTTAATAACGAAGGTTACAGTTCAGATGTGAATGGTGTGTTTACTATTTTGACTGATTGCTATTCTCCAACTTGTAGTAAAAATCAATTATGTTATAGTATTGCATGTCCTAGAAGATTGGAGCAACAAGCAAGGCTCAATTTGAAGCCCCAGGGAGGCTTGAAGCGTGCTGAATCAAGGTTGTCGTTGCACGATCAAGACGAAACCATGTCGCTTTGGCATGAAACCGTTCCAAAGTCTATTTTGGATAAATTGGACAAACATGAAAAGATGAGACAAGAATTGATTTATGAATTCATATACACTGAAAGGGATTATGTGAAGGATTTGGAGTTCATGACAGATTTCTATATTCTACCATTGCGTAATCCAAACAACAACATCATCCCAGAGAGAGAACTTGAAGCCTTTATCAGAACTGTGTTTGGGGGTGTCAACGAGTTATTAAGGTTAGCAAAGTCTATGAGTGAGGCTTTGACAAAGAGACAATTGCAGCAAAAACCTGTTATTGAAACCTTGGCTGATGTATTTTTACAATATGTTGATAAGTTTGAACCATTCATCAAGTATAGTGGAAACAAGGTGTTTGCCAGTTTTGAGCATGAAAGACAACAACAGGTGAACATGAGATACGCTAGCTTTTTGGATGCTATTGAGAAGAGGCCAGAAAGCCGTAAACAAGATTTGTCTTCTTTCTTGATTAAAGGTATTCAAAGACCAGCAAGATACCAGTTATTGTTAAATGGTATTTTGAAAAACACCAAGCCCGAGTCTCCGGATTATAAGAATTTGATCAAGGCTAAAGAAGAGATTGAAAAGGTATTAGTAAAGATTAATATTTCTACCGGTGAGTCTACCGATCGTCATAAAATTATGGTGTTGCATAGATTGTTGGGTAAACAAACCTTGGAAGAAAAATACAACTTCAAGTTGCTGTACAACAATCGTATTATTTATCAAACAACCTTGAACAGAAAAAGGGATAACGAAAAGATCGATGTGTACTTATTCGAGCATGCCTTGTTATTGGTTAAACATAAGATTCAGAACAAGCGTGAGCAATATAAGGTGTTTGAAAAGCCAATCTACTTGCCATTATTGTATGTCAATGCTGGCTATGACATTCCAACTTTCAGGGCGTTGTTGAATTCAAGATTAAATGGATCCATTATCAGTGACCTGAAGGTTGGCAAGATTGATGTCACCAACAAGCTTCAATTGCAGGTAAATGTTTTGGGATTGGGGAAGACCCAAGTTCACACCAGTTTAAATGCTGATGACTCAACTAACCAAAACCAGGTATTATCACAGATCAATGCCCAACAAAAGAAGATGGTGGAGAAGTATGATATATTTTCACTTTCGAAATATGAAACCAGAAGATTCACTGGTAATAACAAGATCAATTGTGCTGTGCCTTGCTATGGAGGTAAGAAATTATTGTACGGTACCGATTCAGGACTTTGGGTTTCTACTGTTAGAACCATTAGCATGACCAATAATGAAAAAATCACCAGTGACCCTACGATGGTTATCAGCAAGTTGTATGTTTCACAGATTGAAGTTTTGGTTGAATACTCCAAGCTATTAATTCTAAGTGATAAGTCCTTGTATGAATTTGACTTATCTTGTACTGATTCTTTGGACCATGCTAAGAACACCAGATCAGGCAAATTGATATTAAGTCATGTTTCATCTTTCAAGACGGGTATTTGCGACGGGAAGTTGTTGGTTTGTGCTATAAAATCAGGTAATCTACACCAAATTGACATTTTTGAACCAAGCAATCCATTCGATAAGGCAAAGAGAAACAAGAAATACGACATAAGAGAAATCCAATTCAACAGCGAGCCTATTTCCATCTCGTTTTTAAGAACAAGGTTGTGTATTGGATGTCAGAAAGGATTTGAGATCTTATCGTTGGAAGAAGGTAAGAAAGAACCTATTTTGGATGAGGCAGACCCTTCACTTGACTTTGCTATTCAAAAAGAAAGCGTTTCGCCTTTGTCAATTCACCGTTTGGGCAAAGACTTCTTGTTAAGTTACAGCGAGTTTTCTTTCTTGATCAACCGTAACGGATGGAGAACCAAGCACGATTGGGGGATTTTCTGGGAAGGGAATCCCCTGAGCATCGCTCTATTCTACCCTTACTTGTTATCGTTTGAACCTAGTTTCATTGAGATCAGAGACTTGGAAAGTTGTAATTTAATCAGGGCTTTGGTTGGAGAGAATATCAGATTTTTGCACAGCAATGAACACGAAGCAATGTATGCGTGTGAGGAAAACGGCCACGATGTTATTGTACTGATTGACTTTTTAAACTTGAAGCCAAAGTCACCAAGCACCGCAGTGACACCCAATAGACCAAGGTAATCCCTATTGTAGGTATCTATATACGTATATATACTATTGTAGGTATCTATATACGTATATATACTATTGTATGTGTTGATATTGTTCAGATCTGGTAGTTTTGAAACGCGAACTGAAAATTTTCACATTGAAAATTTCACGCCGAAAGATCCCCAACCATGGAAATTGAAATCAGCTATCCTAGTGTCGAAAGACCATTCGGGATCTACTTGTGGCCTATCTTCAGCTATGTGTTTGAACAAATTGTAGGCTATCCTGCTGAAGACTTCAAGTTTGTCTACAACGAGACATTTTTGGCTAATGGATACCAAGCTATTGGTGTTATTGTTGTGTACTACATCATCATTTTTGGTGGTAAGTTCGTGATGACCCAGTTCAATATCACTCCATTGAAGTTGAACTTGTTGTTTCAAGTCCACAACGTGTTTTTGACGGTTGCTTCCTTGGTTTTGTTGTTGTTGTGTATTGAACAGTTGACTCCTATCTTGGTTTACCAAGGTATCTTTAATGCTGTGTGCCACAAGGACTCTTTCACTCCTAAGTTGATTACTTTGTACTACTTGAATTACTTGACCAAGTACGTAGAATTGATCGATACTGTGTTTTTGGTTTTGAAGAGAAAAAAGTTGTTGTTTTTGCATGTCTACCATCACGGTGCTACTGCTTTGTTGTGTTACACCCAATTGGTTGGTAACACTTCGGTTGAGTGGGTTCCAATCACTTTGAACTTGGGTGTTCATGTTGTGATGTACTGGTACTACTTCTTGAGTGCCAGAGGTATCAGGGTTTGGTGGAAAGAATGGGTTACCAGATTCCAAATTATCCAGTTTTTGATTGACTTGGTTTTTGTTTACTTTGCTACTTACACTCACTATGCATTCAAGTACTTCCCTAACTTGCCTCATATTGGTGACTGTTATGGTAGTGAATTGGCTGCTTTCTACGGTTACTTGATTTTGACCAGTTACTTGGTTTTGTTTATTTCATTCTACTTCAGTGTCTATAGAAAACCAGCAGCAAAGAAGGCCCCTGTTGAAGCTGCTGCCGCAAAGAAGTCTAAAGCCAAGTCCTCCGGTGTCAAGACCAGTGAAGGAGCTGTTAAGAGAAAGACTTAATTGTACTTTACTTGTTAATGTACTATATAAGGTATATATAGGTAATACATCATACACATAATAGTCAAGCGATTGCAGCACTTACTAATACTTTTCCAAACAAGTTTACATAATTGCCAGCTTATGTAATTGGCGGTGACAACCACAGTTATGTAAGCGGAGTGGTTTATCGGCTTATGTAAGATGCGCGATAGTAGCAGCATTGGCGACAGCCGATACAGCAACATTGAAAGGCTAAAATGTCGTCGGGTGGAAAAATAGTTGGGAAGCCGAGCATCCGTATCCGTTGTTACTGCCTTCTGCCGTGCGACCTAAAGTTACATCACCTTAGGTAGGCATTGTTTTCTGCCGTGTGAACCTCATAATCTTGGAGAAACCTGCCAAATAGCGGTATATGCATTTCCAGCCACTACAGTGAATGCGTTGCGTTTGTAAAAGGATATGTTTACAAGAGGGATTTAGCGTTTCAGCTAGCTTTAGATTGCTAAGCTTTACAGAATCCACTCCTATTTGCAATGCTTTTATCACTTTCATGCACGACATTTCTGAATTCCATAGGTTCCATTGAAACTATTGTTCGGTTTTAGCTGCCTCCGAGTGATTATTCAAGAATATACAGGTAGTAAGTTCTGTACTCCAACCAGTTGTGGTAATTATAGCCCTCAGCGACTACAAGTCTAGCGTGGACCATTTGGTAACTATTTATAGATAGCTATAGTTGCAGTGGATATCAAAAGGGGAAAGCCTGTATAGTAAGAAAGGTAAACCAGCGAAGGCTTTGGTCGGTAGCGCTAATAACTTTTGTACCGTCTCCTATTTGCAGTTTAAGCAACTTGGCTTTATGAGTGAAGCGAGTTTTAAATCCGATGGTATATCCACCCGAAGTTCATATAAATCGCAGCCATTCCCGTTTTTTGTACAAAAGCTTACGGGGTGGGAAATATCACGTATAGTAGATAGCGTGGTTTCAAATCGACACAAACAGCTTCTGATAGATTACCAACTATTTTCATTACTTTCAATTTGTAATATAACATAGCCATTATGTCGTACGTGGTTGAAAACAAGTTACCTTCCATACAAATGAATCTACAAAACAAGATCAGTCTTCCTTCGATAAACAACTTGAACCTTCCTTTACCTTCGATACAAGGATACCATCTTCCGTCGTTTCTGGCCATCAATCAAAGTATTGGGGTCAGTAAGCTGGATGGAAGCTCATTTTCTAGCTCAAGTACCTTGAGTCCAGTGGTTGCACCAGAAGCAAACTACAGCTTCAAGCCACTTAGCCCCATCAGTCCTAAAATAGCATCTTTCAGTTTGAAGCATGAAGAGAGCGAGATATCAGACAATGATCACTCAGAAACCTCCGGTTCTGAGAGGCAAGAAATTAAGCAGGACGGTTCTACGGGCAGTGTTCAGAAAAAATGGAAGCCCAGGAAAAAGAGACAGTGTCCAGAATGTAAGTTATTCTTCTCGAACTTGGCTACGCATAAGTCTACCCATTTGAATCCTGACTCCAGGCCGCACATCTGTAAATACTGCTCGAGAGGGTTTGCACGTCCTAATGACTTGTTTAGACACATCAAATGCCACTGGAAAGAAATAGGAGTTGATAAGGGCCAGTTTAAGTGCCCGTACAAGAATCACACTACAGGGGACCACTGTGGACACAATTCTGGGATTTTCAGCAGATGTGACACTTTTAAGAATCACTTAAAGGCCATTCATTTTCAATACCCAAACGGAACGAGGAAGGATCAGAGGCTTAAGAGTCCAGGGATTTGCAGAATGTGTCAAGCGCCTTTTGAAAACGTCGATGACTGGTTGACGAATCACTTGGAAAAAAACAAGTGTGAGTTTGCAAACGAGTTCAGAAAGTAACATATGTATTATGAATTTATGAGTATTTTATACAGTGTAGATAGAATGGCGAAGAGATAGACATGAAGAAAGTAGTTGTTGGAAGCGGTTTTTGTGGGGGTTAATCACCTTATAGGAAATCTCGGGGCTTGGCATTCCCGTGTACATCCTGTTCTGCCGTACCATTTATTCCGGCCGGTGTTATTCGATTATTAAGCAAATGCTGCAAATGTCGCGCGCATCTTTCTGGAACATTAGGAATCGGGTTGTTTCTGGTTTTATTGCCGATGAGGATCTCCGATACAAGTGGAGCCAGGAATGTGCTTCCTGGCTTCTCGGGAACATAAAAGATAAACGGTATTGAAATTTCTGGTCTTGCCAAGTCTTGGTTTTTATGCGGCTATTTGTTATCAATTCTGTTACCAACAAACCTGATTATGGCCAATTCTTAGCCGTTGCTAGGGTTGCCAAGAGGTTAAATCCGTTGCAAACTTCAGTAAGCAAGAAGCTAGCTTTCTCGTACAAGACGGTCACATCGATTCAAACTCAATTGTTTAGATTATGAACACCATTATGTTTTAAAACCTAGTTTATTTTTATCCCGAACACTTGAAATATGAGTCCATAAATGATGTCTCCCACAAAAAATAAGCTATTTTTATGTCTACAATATCTATTTCATCATTGAAAAGTCTAAGATCTTTTCTAGATCTATCATATACAATCAACAGATCCAAGGCATCAAATTATTCTACCCACATTCTAAACCAGTAAACCAGTAGATGCTTTCAGTAAGAATCATATAGCTAATATTACATGCCAACGCTTATATATAGTCCTTCCCCAGACTCAACTAACACATCCCCACACACTGAGAAAATACCCTACATTCACAACTCATATCAACCGCTTATCTAAGCTAAGGTTTCACTAAAACCCATCAAAAACACCCACGCCAAAAACCAACACCTCCACACAAATCCGCATTGTGGATTTTTTTTATCCTCAAATGAGTAACGATGAATACATACCATTTCAATGGTACCGATTGGTGGTGTATGATTTGCTTCTCTGGTTGCTTAACATCTGCTTCGACTGTTTTTTCAGAGAAATCAGGTCCAGAGGCGCATTCCATATCCCCAAAACTGGCCCTGTAATTTTTGTGGGTGCCCCCCACGCCAACCAGTTCATCGATCCAGTGATTCTCATGAATCAGGTCAAAAAAGAAGGTAACAGAAGAATCAGTTTCCTCATTGCTGCTAAATCTTACAGGCTCAAGCTCATTGGACTCATGTCCAAGTGTCAATTGTCCATTCCGGTGGAGAGAGCCCAAGATAATCTCAAACCAGGTCAAGGTAGGATTTTTGTTGATTTCGATGAGAACGGCTGTAAAGTTAAAGGACAAAACACTTATTTCACGCAATATTTAGAACCAAAGTCCTTGATCGCACTCCCAAACTCTTTGGGTGCTTCTGAAGTCCTTGAAATCATCGACGACTCCACTTTGATTATTCGGAAGCCTTTCACCAACTCTGAAAAGATTATCAGTAGGTTGAAGCAAGGTAGTGCCTTTAAGTTTGCCAACAAAATTGACCAAAATAAAGTCTACAAGCAGGTTTTTGGACATTTGTCCAGTAATAATTGTATTGGAATCTTTCCCGAAGGTGGTTCTCACGATAGAACCGATTTGTTGCCTATCAAAGCTGGTGTGGCTATCATGGCCTTGGGTGCGATGGCCAACGATTCTAATTGTAACGTCAAAATAGTCCCTTGTGGTATGAATTACTTCAATGCCCACAAGTTCAGATCTAGAGCTGTGATTGAATATGGAAATCCAATCGAAATCCCCAAGGAATTGTTGCAGAAGTACAAGGTTCCAGAAACCTCCAAAGATGCGGTTAGAGACTTGTTAGAAATTATTACTACTGGTTTGAGAGCCGTGACTGTAACCTGTGATCTGTATGAAACCTTAATGGTTATTCAAGCTACTAGACGTTTGTATGCACAGAATTTTGCTTCTCGTTTACCTTTGCCTATGGTGATTGAGATGAATAGACGATTGGTGTTAGGCTATCAGACTTTTAAACATGAGCCCAAGGTCCTGGAAGTAAAGGCGAAGATTTTGGAATACAACCAAAGATTGGCACAATTGTATTTGCCTGATCACCATGTTGAAGATTTTGATGTGAAGAGCTCAAAGTTTAGGAACCTTGCCATTTTGCTTTACAGAATGGTCAAGTTGCTGGTATTTGTGATATTGGCTTTGCCCGGGGCGATTTTGTTCTCGCCTGTTTTCATCATTGCAAAATTCATATCTTTTCAAAAGCAACGTACTGCATTGGCTAACTCTGTAGTCAAAGTTAAAGCCAACGATGTTGTTGCTACGTGGAAAATTTTGGTCAGCTTAGTCATTGCCCCCATTTTCTACAGTCTTTATGCTAGTATTTCCATTTACTTGGTAAACTACTACAACATACAAGTATTCAAAGGCTTTGGAACTATCAAATTGTGGTTGATATTATACTGTTTCAATGTGTTGATTACCTACAGTGCCTTGATAACTGGTGAACAGGGTATGGACATATTTAAGAGTTTAAGGCCTTTGTACTTGTCTTTGGTGGATGGCTCCTCGTTTAGAGACTTGAAAGACTATAGAAATGATTTGACTGAAGACATAACTGAAATGGTCAATGAGTTTGGAAGTAAATTGTTTCCAAAAGACTTTAATTTACTTGAATTGACAGACGAAGAAGAGGAATTAATAACCAAGAACTTGAAGTTAAGGAAAACAAGAAGAAAATCTAAGTCTCCTAAAGAAGCTGGAGAAGACTTATCTTCTTCGAATTCAAGCACTTCTTTGAATTCCCAATTCTCTTTGGCTTCTTCTACCCTGATAGACGGAGTATCACTTCTCAATTCCGAAGCTTCCTACTCCAATATTCCTGTGTTCAGTGACTACGCTTTGCACGAAAACAGATTTCAACCAGTAACTCCTGCAGTTGACCATGACGAGTATGCGGTATCAAGATCTGGGTCACTGATGAATTTAGAGTTGAATTTCAGAAACGAGGTGCACCTTAAATTGTCTGACAAGATCAAGCTGAAGATGAGAGAAAAGAGAGATTTTGAAAAATTGGATTAACTCCTTAGGTAGCATGTGTCATTGTAAATACATTAATTAACTAATTTTTAATTGAGATTGGCTTGCCTAGAGTAGAATTCCATCACTTGTTCCGAGGTGGTTGCATCTTCAATACCTTTATCATCTCTGATTCGAATGAATCTTGGAAATCTAAGAGAAATACCCTTTCCGTATTGTTGATGACCTGCCTTGTAAATTGGACTTAATGACAAATCAGCAGTCAAAACCTCAAAAATGGTAGTAGGTTCTAGCCACACATCAGGTAAGGCATTGGAACTAGAATCGTGGATATAAAAAGGCTTTGGTTTCACTATTTCGGTTGGGTTCAATTTATTGTACAAGTTAGTTAAATCCTCATCACTGAACCCAGTGCCGATTTTACAAGTGGTTTCGTATTCTCCAGTATCATCATTGTAACTGGCTAATAAGAATCCTCCGTAAGTTCCAGTACGCTTACCTCTACCATTATAGGCACCTATGACCACTAAATCTAAGGAATCACCTACACCAGCCAAGTAGTCTTTCTTTAACTTAAGCCAGTTCCTGGATCTCTTCGAAGGTTCGTAGTAAGATTCTTTACTGTGCAACATTTTGACCATCAATCCTTCACAACTGTCCTTGACTGACTGGTCTAGAAACAACTGGAGCTCATCCAAATTGGACGAGTTTTTGAAGGTTGCAAAGTTGAATTTGCCTTTGATCGGGGTGAAGCTGTTGAACAATACCTCACGACGTTCGTTCAACGTCTTATTTACAAGGGACTGATTATTGAAATAAAGCACATCGAATGCAAATAAACAAATATGGACCTTGATTTCCTTTTCGTCAACATCCTTTCTTTTACGTGTTGACAAAACTTGGAAAGGTAAGATTTTTTCGGTTTCTCTATCCCAAGCTACTGCTTCACAATCCAAGATCATGGAGGTGACATCGGAAGTTTCATCTGATTTTTTGACGAAATCTTTGATAATGGCTATCAAATCTGGGTATCTTTGACTCATATCTTCAGAATTTCTAGAATAGATTCTTACTTGACCATCTGGCAAAAGATGTACCTGGGCTCTCTCACCATCGTACTTATATTCACAGGTGAATTCTTCATCCTGAAATCTGTCCAAAACTTCACTTATTGACTTTGTTGGTTTTGCCAACATAGGTTTCAAAGGAATCCCTGGTGTCAATTGGCAATGTTCTAACAAATTAAACACTCCATGCTGGAAAGCATTTTTAATGACAATTTCATAGTTTGGAATCAAACTGAAGGCTTCTCTCATGATGTCTTCTGCTTGTGTCAACTTCTCCACGGTAACTTTGCCTTTGGATTCATAATTCACAAATGCTTGAGCTAATCCTATTAAAACTGTTTTTTCAGCCAACCCTATTCTTAATTTACCTTCTAAAGACCTGATCAAAAACTTTGCTTCCGATGTCTTGGTGTCACATGCAGTCAACAACTTGTTGATAAGCCCAATCTTTTTATTCTGAGAATCCTTTCCAGTAGACTTGGCTATTTTAGTTAAGCTGTCAAACACATTATCGATATCTAACTTCTGGGGTTTAAACATAGTGGGCTGGCCAGATCTCGATTTCTGTGCCACCATGCCCAAATCTCCTAATGCCTTATAGTCCTGTTTAATTTTGGTAGTAGCACGGCCGTAGCATTCACTGATAGCCTTGATCAAAAGAGTTTCTCCCAACCCCAACTCTAAATCTGGCTCGTAGTCTGGGCCTAATCTGTTGATAGATAAATACACAATTTTCACCAATTTTTCAACACTGGACTGATTCAAAACCTCAAGATAGAACTGCGAGATTATAGCTATCATCTTTAATCTTGAAGATTCGGCTTCGATGCTATCAAACACAGAACTAAGCTTTGCGTAAACGATCTTGCTTCCTTCACTTATGTTTTCTCCTTGGTGTTCTTTTTGTTGCTTGTGGCTCAATTCAAGTAACTTTTTGTTGTCTATATCACCATCATCCTCCTTGTCCGATTGATTTTCAAAGACCTTGTCAACAGTCTGGTTCTGCGATGCACCATCCTTTGGTTGCGATGCACCATCTACCCTTGGTTTTTTACATGGCGAAGTAGCCTCGGGTTGCAGTCTTTTCAAACACTCCACTATACTGGGCTTGCTCTTGGCCTTAGCCGCCAGTCCTCCAAAAAACCTAGCAATAGATTGTTGTTGCGCCATGGTATTCCTTCTGAACACTGTTCTTATCATCCAATTTCGTGTCGCGCGTGCTTCTGTTCTTATGTCAGCTTCTACACCTACAAATTCAACAGATGTATGTTACAACATTAATTATACAGAATCTAGTAAGTAAAGATTAAATACATGTGGACCAGATCACCTGGGGACCTTTTTCTTCGTAATTGTCACCGTCAACAAACAACTCTCCACCGGAGTTTGAGTTTCCACCAAATATCTGTTTGGCGTAGATTTGTCCTCCTAAAAAGTACACATCTTCCCAGGAACCACCCATGTCCTTTGGTTTCTTCCATTCTGGGAAATAATCTGGAAATTTGGCCAACTTTATTGACGAAGGAACCTGACTCAACACATATTCTCCGTCACCAGATTCTACTATGTCGTCTGACTGCTGGTAAGCAGCTATGGCGGAATTGATTCCTTCAGACTTCAGTCTCTGTTGCAGTGGAGAGCGGACCAAGTACTGGTGTGACAATTTGGTGATTAAAGCATGTTTGAAACCAGCGATTTTGAAAGTCGAACCCACAAAGATCAAATTGTCGTAACATTCCTGTGCCTTTTCCAAGTCTGGAATCTTGTTCAAGACGCTATAAATTTCTTTAGCTAACTCTTCGACCAACAAATTGGTACCTTGGAATCTTTCTTTTCCTACTACAATCTTTTCGTCGTTGTATACAAACCAGTTCTTTTCCAATTCGTGATTTGGCCTTTCCTGTTCATCTTCAATTTCCCCATCTCCCCCGACGTTTTCTGGTTTTGGCGTACCGTCCTCTGTAACTAATTTGGCTACATCGTATTCGTCTTCGGAGTTTTTACCCTCGTCGACCTTATTCAAGTCAGCAATGGAGTAGAACGAGTTTTCGTCATCACCGCTCAACACTTCAAACACTTTTGACTTCTTCAAAGCTTCAACCTGTTCAGAACTAAAGTCAGGCAAGATTCTTGCTAATTCCTGGTCTATCAAACAGGATCCAAACGTTAAATACTTACTGGCATACTTGATGCTCTGGTAGTTGATAACAGCACTGACCTGGGAGCTGTCCTTTCCAACGTTAACAACCAATGAGGAAACACCGTTTCCCATTCCAAAGTTACAAGCAATTGACAAGTCTAAAACGTTAAATCCACTAAACTCCAAACTTTCAATAACATACTTGGTGATAGTTTCAATCTGCAACTTGGACCAGCACTTCAGCGGAACAATCATCAACAAAGGAATCTGGTTGATTGTGATTATAGGATTTTTGGAAACCACAGACTGCAATATGACCTTCAACAAGTACTTGAATGCTTCCATGTCTTGGATCTTGCTGCCAACTATTGGATGAATCTCAATCAACTCTTCAATCGACAGTTCATCTTTTTTGGCGTGGTATTGTTGGGTGACCGGGTTTTGGTACACTATAGAACGAATCTTATACTCCGGTGGCGCTAATGACTCTTGCAAGCCAAACGAAAAGAGCGTGTGTTCACTTCCTGGGTGAACCACTAAGAAGTTTTCTTCTCTGAACAAGGGCATGTTGATTTTTTTTTTCGCGAAGTTTACAAGTACGTTTGAAGGGTTTTGTGGTGGGTTTTGTGGTGGGTTTTTGGTAGGGGTGCAAGGTGTGTTGTATGTGTTTGTAGTTTGGAAAAATGAAGAATTCTTGTTGAGGTTCAAAATGGAGTACTCGGTTAGTATGAGCTATCAACTATTACAGGAAATCATGAATACGGGTGCTATTAGTAATTGGATGATAATGATTTGTTAATAATACTTGTTAATATTTTGTTATCAACTTATTATCAGTTAAGGAATACAAGGCTCTACTTTTAAAGCCGTTGCATCTGAAACTACACTGAAATACTGAAACTACTGAAATACTGAAACTACTGAAATACTGAAGTTACTGAAATACTGAAACTACTGAAATACTCTAGTTACAGTAGCTAACTCTTTTATACCTGGACATGTTTCAGCAATTCACCAAATGGAATTAGTTGTAAAAATGGCAAAACTAAACCTGAATCAGAAGCATTTGAGTGAACTCTTGGTGCTTTTTTAGCAGTTTGGATGGTTTTTGACTGGCTTTTTAAGATAAATAACTGGGTTGTGCTTTACAAACTAGCTCTGACATTAAGAATGGTACAATCCATTCATTCAACTTACTAATTATCAAGAGTAGTTTTAGGTTCTCCTTTATCAGTGACCAATAAGCAACAATACAATCTACGAGCGTGTATTAAGTATTCATCTAATCATAATCCAAATGTCCAGCACCGTTAATAAACTTATTGTAGTTTGCCCTTGTTCCAAGAACTGAGTTCTTGCTGGCAGTGGTGTTCAGTCTGCGTGGCACTTGCAAACCAAACCCAGAAGCAGGAGCATTATTGCCGAATGACTTGGATTCTGCAATTTCATCTATTTCGTTTAGCGAATGGGTATCTGCTGAAGCACCAGCAGCAAACTCGTCGTACTTATCTTTCAACTTCATCTCATAGATAAATGGGAGTTCTTCATTTGGTAAGCTGGGCAATGGTTGGTCATAAGAAGGAGTCACCGGTCTGTGGAACGACACCGGTGCTATCCCAGTGGTGTGCACAGTAGGCAGTGTAGGGTTTCTTAAGTGAGAAGACTCAAAAGAATCAATTGAGGCAGCCGGTTTATGGCTCTTATTGGAACGTTCCAAGAATTTCATGTAGTTGGACTTTGGCTTTTCATCAAATCCTACAGGTTGGCTTTGGCTTCTTGCTTGTGGTCTATATGGCATCACATTTGTCACCGGGGTATTTCTTCTCACTCTGGTAGGAGATGCCGACTTCTGTCTTGAGAGTGCCCTGGGTCTCAGTTGTGATGGACGGTCGGTGTGTCTTCTACTCAAAGGATTTCTTTCTAATGCTCTATCCAAAGAAGGAGGTCTTTCCACAGACTCGTAATCTTCATATGCTGCTTGAGCCATTAATGGGACCTCGTACTCGTCCTCTACAGGAACCTGCTCAGAAATTGGAGGTGGGACTGCCACCACAGTGGTGCCAAAATATTGTCTTAGGGTATCCAAGGGTTTTTTCAAGTTGAAATCCTGGATGTTGATGATTCCAGAATACCAGCCTACCACACCTAAAATTACTGCCCACACTAACCCAATCTTCAAGTAATTCCAGAATATGAAGCCGCAATACTTCAACTGTGGAAAGAAGCTGTTAGCAGAAATAGCTAGCAAAAGACCAATTCCAAAACTAGGAATATGGAAGATATTAACCTGGCTGAGGAACCTGTTTGAAAAAGTATTTGAAACCGTGTTGTATAAGTTTGTATTTGGCACTGCGGCGGTGCTTGGGGTTGCATGAACAGTGATGGGCGATACGGGGGTTGAGATATTCAACCCTGGACTGAATTCTTTGGTGGATGGTTCAGGCAAATTCACGTTCTTGCCTACATGTCTAATGGGACTTGGTGGGGTTTGTAAGCCAGGCATTTCGTGATGGTTGGGATTAGGTGCATTGGGAGCGAGAATAGCACTATCAAGCAGAGAAAGATCCGAAGTTTGAATTGGCTCAAGGTGCTTGTTGGGATCCACCACCTGGTACGTACAACCAATAAGATCGTTCAAATAGTCTTCTGCAGTTCTTTTATCTGACTTTGTACTGAGCTTGTCATTTTCGTCGAGTTTCTTGATTCTGAACACCCCATCGGGGTCTTGCTTGTACACAAGTTTTTTCTTTGTCATTGTATGTCCAAGACCACTTTGATCTCTTAATCAGTGCTTACGTGTATGTCCTGTGTATGTTTCTGGGTGTACGTCCTGGGTGTACGTCCTGTGTATGTTACTGAGTCTATGTGCTACGTACCGGGTCTGGAGACCTAAAATATCGTCGTCTAAACTAGTCCTGAGCTGTAGTGATAAAAAAATCAACAATCTCCGTGTGTGGTTGTTTCACGATCTTAGGTTTCGTATGTTTTTCGTTCCTATCTTTTTTCTCAATCGGTAAATAAAAGTCGTTAATTGGGAATCAGTTGCGTGTGACTAATCAGTTGCGTGTGACTAATCAGTTGCGTGTAACTAATCAGCGTGTGACTAATCAGTTGTGACTTGGCAGTTGTGTGTTAATGTAGCTCTGTTCGCTAACTAGTATCGAGAATTCGCTGACTAGTATCGAGAATGTGTCGACAATTATCAACAATCACATGTAATACCAGGGAATGAAAAAAGACGAAATGTCCCATTATTGATTTATTTCCTATTTAGGCGCAAATTACTTGCATGAAAACCATGTAAATAGTGCGCTGGTAATCTACACTATGGAACTACACTATAGTACATAACACCCACCATAAAGCTTGCTAGATGTTACCTCTGATACGACGGGCCAATTGGATGTCTTTCTGCATGATCGTCACCCGTTTGGCGTGAATTGCACATAAGTTGGTGTCTTCTAGTAAATGCACCAAGTAGGCTTCGCATGCTTCCTGAAGTGCTAGTACAGCATTGCTCTGCCATCTGATACCGTAATCGACCCCCACGTAGTTTTCCGCCACTTCCTTGACCAATCTTGCAAATGGAAGTTTTCTGAGTAATAGGTCGGTTCCTTTCTGAAACCTTCTGATTTCCTGTAATGCTTTGGTCCCTGGTCTGAATCTTCTTTTTGTTCGGTTTGCATTTACATTCAATGGCGGGTCTCCGGGTAGGTTTCTGTAGAGCCCAGTTTCCCTTTGCCTTGCATTTTCTCTTTGACGTCTGATGCCAGAGGCTGTCAAGTTGGTACTAGACGACGATACTCTGACCATTTGAAAGTATTGATTTCTGCGATTTTTACCAGCGCTGGATTTATTTTATATTTTACTTCTTGCAACCTTGTTATTTTTGCTTTACTGGAATATCTGCAATTGTAGTACCTTTAATAAAAGTTTTCGTTTAACTGAGTATTAGATCTTCTTCCTTCTTAATATTGACTATGTACTGTACTATTTACTGGTTCCACATTTACTCATCCTCAAAATCCAATTTACCCTCCAACAAGTCATTCAACCCGTTTTGGATGGCTAAACTCTCTTCATCAACTACTTCCTTGCTCATCTCCTCCATTCTCCTGTCGGATCCCATCAACTTCTTCATCCTCCATCCAAATTCCTTGAATGAACTCACATCGACCACCCAACACATTCCAGCAGCCAACATACTCGTCACAGAAACTGCCAACAACGTTCCTGTACCAACTGCTACCGCAGCGTCTGCTGTGAAATTATATGAGGTAGGTGGTGAATGGTTTCCCTGGAAATATCTAGGAATGAACTGACGGGATATTGTGGATCTATAAGCAAATCTTGCGGTTAATATAGTGGTGCTACTTGCCAACAAGAACATCATCATCTGGTTCTGACGACGGGACTTATAGTCGGCCGAAGCTTCATTGATCTTGAAACCTGGAAGTGCTAAGTACATTGGTGAAAGTTTCGCACTTTGATAAATCAGAGATTAAAACAATTTCGTACATGACACAAGAGTACAAACGATACAACATAATGTAATAATAAAACAAATAAGCTTTTGAATTAAATAAATCAAATTGGAATTGATAGTTTTCATTTCTAGCCGAAACTATTAATGAAGCCACAACTTCATAGCGGGAGTAAAATGCGGATTGCAAGATGGGATGATTAGATTTCTTCTTTAAACAATCCACCCTTATTGTTGTTTTGGATACTAATGTCATCGTCATAAACATCGTCACTGACTGATGCAACTTCTTTGGCGTTGATTTCCTTGGCCTTGGCAACTGGATCTTTACTTTCAAGAACTTGTTTGGCTGCCTTGACACCATCTTCACTAGCTTCCTTGGCTTGGGTCAAGAGAGACTTATTATTGTTGGGATCTTTCACGGCTGCTTTGGCCGATTCTTTAGAAACGGTTGCGGCAGTGGCTCCAGCTGCAGCTCCAGCGGCCACAGAAGACTTTCCTTTGAAAAAGTTGGACAATCTCTTCATTTTCGATTGCTTATCCTTTGGAGCTTTGACTGGAGTAACAGAGACCTTGTTGACTGCCGTAGGTTGCTCCACAATCTTTGGTTCTGGTTCTGGTTTTGGCTCATCGGAGAAAAGAGATGACACATCCAGTAACTTCTTTTCATCGACTGAACTTTTCAAATGCTCAGGTAATTCGTTGTTGATGGCATGTTCTTCTTTGACACGTTCTTGTAAGCCGGCTTTGATTTCTTCTTTCTTACAGTCCTTTTCGGCCAAGTGGCTTTCTTTGGTCTTGACCAATACACCAATTTGACCTTGCAATCTTTCGGATTCTTGATGGATTTCATCGAATTCCTTGTTAGAAGATTCAGTGAAGGCACCCAATTCCTGAGTAGTTTCAGACAACTTGTTTTCGGAGTCAGCCAACTTGGAGTTGTGCAATTCAATATCGTCTTCGGTTTCCTTCAACTTGTCCTCTAATTCCTTCAACTTTGCCAAGTACTCTTCATTCAAGGACGACAATTTTTCGACTTCAGATGACAATTCGGTTTTGGCGTTGGTCAATTCAGTCAATTTTTCAGTTTCGGTCTTCAATTCAGTTAAAACTGGCTCGATTTCAACGTCCTTCTCCTTCTGCAATTCTTCCAACTCAGACTTTCTTCCGCCTATTAATTCCTGTTCTTGGGCATCGATTTCATCTTGGTTAGCTTGTTTTTGTGACAACAACTCTTCCTTCTCCTCAGAATACTTGGCTTCCTGTTCTTGTAATTCGGTGTTCTTAGCTTCCACTTTACCGTTCTCTTCGGTCTGGTAAGCATCGAATTCTTCAAGCTTGGTAGCTTTTTCTTGACCGTGGGCAGCAATTCTTTCCTGTTTGGCCTTTTCCAAGTCTTCCTTTTCCTGTTGCTTGTCTAACAACTCCTGGTTTTTGGCTTCTTCGTGCTTTCTGATTAAATCCTTCTTCTTCTCGTCAGCCTCGTTATCAAGTTCTCTCTGCTTCTTGGCTTTAGCATCGATGTCACTCAAAACTGGAGCCACGTACAAGCTGGCCATCTTGTCCAATTCAGCTTGGGTAACAGTTAAACCTCCACCCAAGTCAATAACACCCAGTTTGTGTTGTGCAACCCTGTCGTTACTACGTTTTTGAGCCACAGCTAATGCATTAGCATACAACTGAGCCTGGGCTTTAAAGTCAGCTGGTTCTCCACCTGCTTTTAAGGAATTAAGACGCGAGGTGGCGGCCTGGTTCGCAGCATTCAACAAATTAGGACCCATGAAATCTGCAGCCTGAAATGATTTTGCGGCAGAATCCTTACGTTTCAATCCATGTCTTCCAGCACTGTATTCTGGGTTAATTCTAGAATCCATAGTCTTAGTACTGTTGGAGGTAGCAATATTGGTGATCTTGCCAATGTCGTAAGAAAGACTAACTTTGCTAGGCTTCAAGCCGTGTAAATGGTTTTTTTCAGGATTGATTCTGGAAGTCATGCTAGAGGTTGAATTCTCATTCGCAGCCTTGTAAATAGAAGAAGCCTTGATAGAAGGAACACCAATAGAGGAGGTCAAAGAATTAGAACCCTCACTGGTGCCGTTGGCATCTTGATTCTTGTTTAACGAGCTGACGGCAGCGTTTTCAGCACTAGGGTCCACGGTTCTTGACCACTGGTACACTTTTTCTAATTTAGCTGCCAATGCAGCTTCCTGGGCTTCATGGGCAACGGTTCTTTCGTAAGAAGGTTTGACCGTCAAGTCTGAGGATGCTGCTAACAAAGCAGCGGTGTCAGAAGCATTGGAGTTGACACCAATGTTACCAACGTTAGGCGAAGTATATATCCCCTGTCTTAATTTTTGCTGGTAGATGGCTTGCTGGGATAATGGCTTTCCATTGGTTTGGTAGATGGACCTCGACATGTTGTAGTAAAGGTCTAGTTGGTCTTCTTTTTACTTGCAATTCTTAGGTTATGCCGTTGCAATTGCGATGAAAGCAAACAATCGTGTGGTTTATGACCTCAAAATTTCAACAACTTTTCTCAGTTTTGCTCTTTTGATTGGTCGTGCGCGGGTAAAAGAGCTGGACGTGGTTTTACTTATTTTTATACAATAGCAAATGTTGCTTAAAGGGTCGAAGATGAAGAGATGTTGTGATGGTTTCGGGGTTAGTGCTAGTGTAGATGTGTATATTAGCATCTGAAGGGTTATTTTATGCTTGATATGTCTCTGTCTAAGGTATTATATTGCGTACCTAACTTGCTGTAGCCAAAGTGAAATTTCAGTACAGACAATAGGCAGAATTGATTCTGAATGTAATATTTGATAAAGTTGACCACTCACTACTACCCGAGAATTGCGTAAAAAACCTCTCAAATTTCAGGTGGTTGAAGTGGTTATTACATCATCTCTCCTATCTTAGCCGCATGCAGGAGATAAGATAAGAAATAGAAGCTTTTGTAGTTGTACTAGGGCCCTGAATTATACGAATTGGCTTTAGAGATGAGGTGGAGTAACGAAGAGCTACAATAAAACCCTGGAATCTACAACATACTCTAAAACTAGAAGTAGCATATAAAATTATCCTGAAGCAAATGTTCTATAATTAGAGTGAAATAATGCAAGAAGACGTAACGCAATTTTTTGAAACCATCTTTTGAAATTAAACCTAGAAAATATTGGGATATAATTCTTGAAACCAATTAGCTGTACCAAAGATAGTATGTGGCAGTACCAAGGAATCAAATATAGTTGACGACTTTTCGTGCAGTCAATTTTGATCTTTGCACCAGAAATACTTAAAACTAGGGACTATAACAGATAGAAAATGTAGAATAGAATGTAAGTATTAGAGTTAAAAACTATAGTATAAGAGTTGATTAAATATGCCTGAAAGATTTAACTAGTTCAAGAATCAAAGAGGAAACTAAGGTCGAAAACAAAGCCCAAGTTCTTTGGCACTTATAAACAGCTTCAAACCACTGCAATGCGAGCGACCAAACTCAAGTCTTTTGGGCAAAAATAGGCTACAAAAACAGCTCCAAATCACATATTCATTCATACCTAGGTATCCAAGTCCAAGTTGTCATTAGGAAACTCCACATCAGGCCTGAGACTATCAAAGTTTAAGTTCTGATTGTAGTTGACTTTGACATTCAATTTCTCATCATTCATGCCCACGTCATCGGTTTCCACGTTCTGATTCTTGCTATGGCTACGATTACCTTCTCCATTTTTCTTCAACGTGTCATTTATCTGATTTTTCAAGTAGTTAAGCGACCCCACCGCACCATTGCTCTTTCTTCTGCCGCCTCTGTGGTGTAAGTTTGGGTTACCGTAGATTATAGACGTGGTTCCATTATCGTTCATCTTATAGTGCGTCTTCAAGTGCTGTGCCAAGTTGTCTGATCTACTAAACTGTTTTTCACAGTACTTGCAATGGAATGGACGAATGTTAGAATGAACAGACCTGATGTGGCGCTTCAAATGCTCAGATCTTTTGAATTGTTTAGAACAGCTGGGACATGGGAACGGCTTGCCGTCTTCCTGTGGTGGTATCACTATTGGTTCATTTTTCAACACTCTTCCATTATGTACTGGAATAGTGTCTACTACTTCTTCACGGTAATCGTCATCAATAGCACTATCGATTTCATTTGCCTCGATACTTTCTGGCTTATCTTCTTCGATTTCTTCTCTCCCCATTTCACGAACTGGTGTAAACTCATCCACGTCCCTGTTAGAGTTGTGTGACTTTCTTCTTCTCCTCTTATCTATACCTCCGTAGCTGTTCATATTAACACTGATGATATTATCATTAATCCCTTTGATATTCCCATTAACCTTGCCCATATTATTATTGATACCCATGTTGTTTCTGTTCCCATTTGTAGTGGTGAAAAGATTAGCCCTGGGTGGGATTATGCTGATAGAATTTCTCCTGAAGATCCCTGTAGGGTTTTCCTCATTCGAGTCATTAATCCAGTTTTGGATTGCGTTGACACATTCGTTATTCATCTCTAGATTTAGTCTGATATCATATTCTTCCTTTGTGTCTTTCTCTTGAACCAGTACAGCCAATTGCTTTTCATCTATAATTCTAGGAATATCATTGGTGCTTACGTGCTTCTTGTGTATCGTTTGTCTTGTTAGGTTATAAGTCACGGGCCTGACAAAACTATTACTGAGGTTATTTAAATTTGGAGACGACAACGAAGATGGTAAAAAATAATCTGCTTTTCCCATTAATTCTTGTGGATTAATGGTTCTGTCATCATGAAAGTCCTTAAATTGTATAAACTCTGGGGTGGGGGATTTGGAGGATGTGGAACTGTTGCTGATATTATTGGGACTCAAGTTGAGATTGAGATTACTAATATTATTCAAATTAAGTGATAGCAAGTCTAGCTTGTCAGGAAGTGAGAACGATGAGTGCTTGACTTGCTTGTCATACACATAATTATTGGGGGTGATGGTTTTTTGGTTTTGTAACACATTTGCAAGTTCATTCATAGTTTGAATGTTGGCATCTATATTTAGCTCGTTGGGTATGTTCAAACCACTGATATCATCGTTTATACCGGTACCCAACTGAGATGACTGCGTAGAGACCATTTGCTCCATGTCGACGTCTATGTCGTTGAGCTGGTCATAGTCCTTCAAGTCGTCGTAGTGATCGATTTCAAAAATCTCGTTAAGAATATTAGACATGGTGGAAGGGTGATTTAAGCGTGAAAATGAATCTGAGAAAGTGATACTTGATAATCCGGTGTTGTGTTTATGTCTTGGGAGTGGCAATAGTTGGTTGAACACACCAAAATAAGGTGGCGGTTATGGCTGGAGACGGAAATGTGAAACGGCAGCTGTTTCAGGTGGATTCAAAGTGGCTGAAGGTACAGGCACTTTTTGAGTCTGAACTATAGTATAAAATTAGCTAATCCGAGTACTTTCTTAACTATAAAAGCAGAGTATACCTCTGTACAATATTAAATTAGTTGAAAGTGAGTAGATTAATTGGGTCATTTTTGAGAAAATGATAATATCGTTATCAGCATTTGGGGCTGCGCACGACTGTTTACTGTGGAAAATATTATTTAGGATAAGTAAACACCTGGTTTGTAGAGAACAAAATAGATTGTGGAGTGGTGGAGGTTGGAGGAGGCTGGCAAACAGTAGCAAAGTGTGTGCAGCAAGAAATGGAGTATGTAAGCACCGAACCGATCGGACGAAACTCGCATTTCCTGTGAAATACGACATTAGAGGTCATCAGATGATATATATCAAGATTAAATGGGTTGTAACAGGGTGTTGATTGGGTAAATGTGGTGGATGTTAATTGGGTAAATGTGGTGGATGTCGTGAGTTTGATAACCTTAGACTAGCAAATTGGCCTTGGGAATGCATTGTTTAAGCGTAGTGCGTTGGGGTACTATCGTAATTATGTCGCGGTCGTGTATGGCTGGAGTGGGCTTCTTATCATTACTGTGGATAACCACATTAACCTCTACCATAACCACATTTATGACTACTTCACACGCCGACGCTTTTCCTTGCTCAACTTGAAGATCTGTTGCTTCAAGCTCTTGCAGTAATTATGCAACTCAAAAAGTTTGTTGAGCTCTTCTTTCTGGCGTTGTTTGTCTATTCGAGACTTTTCAAGATCTGTGTATAGGTTCTTGTACTCTTTATAGTTGAGGTTAAACTTCTTAGTTAAGTTTAATATGAGATCTTCCCCAATGAAGAATTCTTCTATTGATGAAGGTGATGTGTCTTTGTCGTCATGCTTTCTCTTTGGCGTTGTAACAATTAGGCTGGCTTTTTGAGGCGACTTCTTAGAACTTAGGAATCCTCCACCTAGTTTGCTATCGTTTGCGGTAATGTTAGTACCAGAAGTGTCGTAGATCTTTTTTCTGATCGGATGGGTTTCCAGATATCCTAATCTGGTCAAACAGTGATGGAGATTGTTAAAAATCACTGTTTTTTCGTTTTCATTAAATTTGCTCAAACTATTGGGTCTGACGTCCTTCAAGATCCGGTCCTTCAAAGTTAGGTTGTTTTCGGGCCCGAACTTCATCTTGTTCAAGTACTCTTCGTTAATGCTGGGATGATGGTCGTTGTAGACATTGCAATAGTTTTCAATGTACTTTGTCAAATCTATGCCGATTTTGTTGATTTTGGTCAAATTCTTGGTGTTTGTAGGGCCAAGTAGAAGATATTGGATGAAGGCATTTCTGATTGCTTCTTCGTCTTTCGAGGTTATTTGGAAGATTCGGTCACTAGTCACATCATAATTCATAGTATTATTTGCATTGTTCACGTTATTGGGGTTATCCACATTATTGGTACTAAAATTGGTACTAGAGGTTGGATTTCCGCTACGATTACCATTCGTACTTTCTCCTGATTTGGTTCCCTTCGCTTGTTTTGCCATAATACTCTTGATATGCATCTCGTCGGTTACAACCGTCAACTTTGTCCTTACATTCCCTTCATATGCTAACGTTTCCTTACCCTGATTTGAATATATGTTCAAGTTCAAAAACTCATTGGATTTGGTGAACGGATAAACCGTCTCAGCTATCTTAATATACACTTCGCCATTTTTAATCAAGATCTTGGGTTTCACTTGACTGCTCTTGAGTATCTCAATGATCTCGTTATTAAGTTTAATGGAATAGATCTGCCTACCAACCTGTGGACTCAATACTGAGACCTTAGGTGACTCCATAATGCTAAAATATTCAATTTACCCGGGTCGATATCTCTGCAATCACACTAAGGTTCGGTTCTCCTGTTCTGCGTGGCACTGCCTCGATGACTGCTCTGACTGGTGCAACTCCGGCCTGGGTATGTTGGTGGTGGAAGTAACGAAAAAATCAGTTAATGAATATTTCTTACATATCAGTAGTGCTAACACCAATTTATTTCGAGTGCCTTTGATGACAACACTACCGAGGGGTTGCTTTTGTGTTTGCCTTGCAACATGGCGTTGTTGCATTAAGCTGTGCAGGCCATAGCCGGCCAGTCTAACCTAAATGGAAGTTTAAATTAAACTTTCACCTTGTGTCTCACGTGACTTGGCGTTCTAGACTACCCGATTCGGTAGTGTGTCTGTTGACTGCTCAGCATAGCGCTTGTTTGTCGTCACAATGACGTTGCGTGTCGCACAATTGCTCTGTAAAAATTCTCCTCATCAAAAAATACCAGCGGTTATTTATTATGCTTAAGTGGGTTCAATCAGGTCTTTCTGCAGTGGCAGGTACTGCAGAACCAGAATATGGAAGAGAGGCAATACATCCTGTCACAGATGTTGAAGAAGGTAAACCAGTTTCCAGAGAAACTTTGCCTGAAGACTTTGCCTGGTCCAGTCCTAACTACACCAATGTAGAAACGCAAACCTTCTACTTTACTTGTTTAAAGACAGGATATGTTGGTTTTGCTCAAGTTATTCACTCCAATGTCATGGGTGTTCACACCACAGCTCAATTTACCTTCAGATTGCACAACCACAACAATGGCGATGACTCCAAGGATATCTGGACATCCACCAAGTTAGAAGAATTCGAAATTAAAGGCTCCAACTTCTACGCTAAGGATTTGTCTATTGAGTTAACTGATAACAATAAGTATGTGTTGAAAAGTTCAGTAAATGAGTTGTCTATTGTTGAATTGACGATTGAAAAGATAGTTCCTGGGGTTGTTTTTGGCAAGAACGGTGAAACTTTGTATGGAGATGACGTTGAAAACCCATGGGGTTCTATGAGACATGCTTTCTGGCCTCGTTGTTCAGTTACAGGTACCATCAAGTCTGGGGACAACGTTTACGATATTGATGGGTTGACTATGTTTGTGATGGCTTTGCAAGGAATGAAACCTCACCATGCTGCTAAGGCATGGAACTTCCTTAACTTCCAGTCTTCAAACTACTCAGCTGTACAGATGGAATTCACCACTCCTGTGTCATATGCCAACACTAAGGTCAATGTGGGTATTGTATGTGATAACGAGAAGATTTTGTGTGCCTCCATTAACAACGCAATTGTTCACCAGAACGCAGAAATTGATGAGATTGGTTGGCCTGTTCCAAAGTCTATCACCTTTAACCACGACTCTAATGGTGATGATAAGTTCCATGCTGAAGTCAAGGGTGATTTGACTACTTTGGTTGAGAGAGTTGATGTGATGGCAGAAATCCCCCAATTTGTTAAGAACATTGTCAGCGGTGTCGCTGGTACTAAACCTTATATCTACCAATACTGCAATAACATGGCTATTGAAATTGGCGATAAGAAAGACGAGGGTGTTTCATTTAATGAGGTTACATTTATCCTGGAGTTTGAATAGATCTAGATTTTGAATGGAGTTTGGTTCAAGTGTTTCTTTGCTTTAACCAATTTTACGGTTGATGATTCTAATACTTAATTTAATACATAATTATTTTGTCGGACAGCCAATAGGGTATTTCTTGATTTGTGGATACAATGTATTTACATGTTAATCAGATTATATTTATTACATTTCTGGTAAGATTTAAATCAATTTGAATCTAGTTATTTTAGAAAAGGTTGAACAAAATTGCTAAAGATGCCAATGAAACAGTCAATTTTGCTCCAGCGCCTGAAGCAGTGCTAGTTGTACCCCTACTGGTACTGGTGCTGGCAGATCCACTGGTACTGGCAGAGCCACTGGTGCTGGCAGAGACACTGGTAGTAGTATTGTGATTATGATCATGGGCACTTTCGTCGTGACTGTGTCCACTCTCAACACTACCACTGGCAGTAGTAGTTGGCACGATAAAATTCACGTTGTAGCTTCCATTCTCACAGTGCATAACACCATCGTGGTCGTGACATCCGGTATACATCAGAATAGAAGCAGAAGCGTCATAAGAACTCAAATAACCGTGGTTACCATTTTCATCAACACAGAACATAGTAGCACCATGAGGATGACATTTGGTAATGGAAGAAGCAGCAGTGAAAGCCAACAAGTTGAGCAAGAAAAGCATGTCGTTTTTGTTTTATTAAAAAATAGTAATATACCTGTTCCTATAAGAAGAATACTGGAACGTGTACTAACGAAGGAATCTAATCAGTATTTACCAGATATTGTGCATTTGGTGCATTTTTATGTCAATGCCAAGAGCTTTAACCACTATAACTATTAAACTGGTTATGGATATTATATATGGAAATACCGACTATGGTATCTCATGCAAGTGTTGACTGTTTCTAGTTGTGTCCTTATAAACGTAGCATGGCTTTGACGCCTTTTCAAATATGTATTTATGGTATTATCACCAGAAAAAATGCTGCAAACCTATTTTGCAGCCACAACACAAACTAAAATCTTGAATGAAGGTCAAAAACTCAAAAACGGTAAAAATTTCTGCTCTTTCCAACGAGCTCTTGATTGCTTACGTAAACTTGGTTGAATGCAAAACCTTGACTTTGCTGTTTTCTACTGACGTGGTTCAGAATATCAAACCCAGCTATCGTGACAAAGAATTCAATCCCTACAGAGATGCTATATTGGAACCGTTTAAAATCGTTAAAATTGGTGGTTCTGCCATTCCCAGAGTTGAGTTTGCTATAATCAGAACTGATGGCTCTAATAAGAGAATAAAGTTGGTTAAGTACGGCGTGAGGAACTACAAGTTGGTTTTTTGGGATGGGGCATCCTTTGAGTACAAGTTTGGTGCTTGTAAGTTTAGTATTCCCTGCTCTTCTGTTGTTTTGGAGGGCATTGAACGAATCCCTACTGCATCGTCTGAATATTTTGTGGACCAAGATCTGTTAACTAACAAGACCGAGGGTGACGTTACCAGTGATAGTGACAGCTCTAAACAAAGTATCTTGCAGCCACAAACACCAGCATCGCCTGTTTCACCTATGGATATAACATTGCCTGACTCATTCTATGTTTTACTGTTGGAAAAAGCACCTATGGAAGTCCTAGATCTGGCTGTTGATATGCTTGGTTCTGCTCAAACCTTCTCGACCCTTGTGGAGAGTCCTTCTACTTTTAAAGATGATTACTAATATACATTGCTTTTATGGTATTCCTGTTTAATACGTCTTTTCAGGTCTATATAAGTGACACCAAAAAGAGAGCCAATGTACCAATGGCTGGTCCGTACAACTTCTGGGAACCGGCTCTGGAGTCACTGGAACTTCCTCTGGTGCTTCCTGAAGCGGATTGAGAGTTTCCTGTGGAATTGCTGTTCAGCCTGGAACCTGAACCTGATGTGATTGACGTAGCCAAAGTATTTGCCGTATGGGTATTCGTATACTGCACAAGAGGAATAGTTTTTGTACTGATGAAGTCAGCAAGTTGTGATAACAAGTTTCCTTGTGCAGTCGTGGTGGTGTTTCTAAAGTGTGAGCTACTAGTCGTGGTGGTGTTTGAGTGTCTGGTGGAAGTGGAATTTCTCGTGGAAGTGGAATTTCTCGTCCAATATGCTAGCAAGTCCGTGGGATATTGTGAGTCCAATTCACTAGCTGCTGCAGATGCCAAGGAGCTGGTTCTAGAACCTAGTGAAGATGTGACTCCAGATCTAGGGCTCGAACCGGAACTTGAAGCTGGCGAACCAAAAAATGCATCCAACCAATTGACTCCTGTGCTTGAACTTGAACTTGAACTAGCAACAGTGCTGGAAATAGATGAAGCAGTGGATGTTGGTGATCCAAAAAAGGCGTCAAACCATCCTGCTGCGGTTGTTGTAGTAGATGCAGCTCCTGTTGAGGCAACGCTATCAAAACTCTGCCAGAATCCATTTATTCCTGCAGCAGCACCAGTTCTAGTTGCGGTGGTACTAGGAAATGTGAACGTGGGTGCTACTGTTACCTGGTTAGCAGACACAGCACCAGAAGTAGTGGGCACTGGTGCAAGAAGAGCTGAAAGCCAGTCTCTTTTTTCAATGTCCTTTGCAAGGACCAGTGCAGCGAATAACAACACTTCCAACTTCATTTAGTCTACAATCGTAATTAATTAACTGTCCAAGTGGATTTCAAAATGTTTAAATAATCTAATTACTATGCCTAATTAGGAAATTCTCGCTGTCATCATCAGCTGCAAAAATTCCCTTTTGAGCAGTTTTCTCACTCACCAATTTTAGCTCATAGTGGGGCGAACCTATTCTAGCCTATCTAGTCTTGTTGTGTATAGCATTGAGCTTAATGGTTTCTTTGTGGGTTTGTTTACATTTCGAGTAGTTTGGTTTTGTTTTTCTCCAATTTCCGAGTTATTTTATCTCTTCTCAACTGCAAAAAAATGTAAGAAGAAGTATCCAACCAAAGTGAAAACTCCTAACCACACTCCCAAGTAAACAACATCCATTTTAAAAGCCTGCACACTGAACCCAAAGGAACTCAAAATAACAGCTCCTGGGACTTCAATAGATAATCCGTACTTCTTCTCTTTCAAGATCAAGTCTTTAACCTCGTTGATGGCCAAACTTTCATAGGCGTAGTGGTACAATGAAATCCATTCAAATACTTTAAGTTGTCCTGCAATTTCCTTGCTGTTAATGAACAATCCCGCAAACAATATAGAGAACAACAAGATTAAAACACTGATCATGGTACTGGTTCCTGGATCTCGTATAAGAATTCCCACAATCAATATCTCAATTGAAATGGCAACATTAAACAAAACCAAGATAAGAATAGTTTTGAGGAATCCATTGTGTTCCATTGTAAGACCTAGTAATGGGTAAGCAATCGAAACCAAGATGATAGGAGGAAGTACCCTCAAAGGTAAGAGATCGCAAATGATCTTAGTAACATAGTAACTGACTGGGTGATAGTAGTTATTAGCTCTCTCTCTGATGAAGATTATACGCTCGCTAGCAAAGGTATGGAGACCTGTTAAAGCCAGGAACCCAAACAATGACAAAAGGAAGAAGAAAAATCCTAATCTGTTCTGGAAACCACTGATATCATTTTTGATGTCATAGTACAAGTAGCCACAGAAACCCCCCATCAACAACGACAATAAGTAATGAGCAAGTAATAACTTCGGGTTACGGTATAAGTTCTTGAACGTACGTGAGGATAAAACACTAATTTGGGTGAATATAGTAGCCTTTTTGTACTGCTCGTTGATTTCATACTTGAGTGGATTTTCTGATAAGCTTTTGATTTCTTCTAATAATTCAATAGAAATGATACTTTCTTTGAAAATTGTAGGTAATTTGTTTTGAACCTGAATGACAGTTTCGTCTGCATCACTTTTAACTTGACTATAGCTATTATACTCATCCCGGTGAACTGCCAAGTGAGCCCATTCGCTAGTGACATCGACCTCAGTGGAGGTTCGGTTACTCAAGAATCTATGATGAAGGTCAACTTCTTCACTATCATTTGCACCATTCTCCAAATCAGCCCCGGTTGTTTTAACCTTGATCAACTTCTTATGGTCAACAGTGATATCAATCAAATAATCAGCAATATTATATCCCAATGGAACTTGGTAGCCATTCTTGGTGAAGAAGTCATTGCACTTAATCATGTCACCAGAGTAGATGAGATCACCTTCGCTTAATAATAATAACTTGTCAAACAACGAAACGATGTTGCTCCTTGGTTGATGGATGGTAAATACAATGGTACGTTCGAAATCCCTGGATAACTTTACAAGGCATTCTACGACGTTACGAGCATTGTAAGCATCCAAACCTGAAGTTGGTTCATCCAAAAACAATATGGAAGGTGAAGTGACCATTTCACAAGCAATAGAAACTCTTCTCTTCTCACCTCCGCTGATCCCTCTTTGGAAATCCGAACCAATTATTCTGTCCTTTATGTTCAATATTCTCAATTCACTCAAAACCTCAATTACTCTAGTTTCCTTTGCCCTTAAACTCATGTTTCTAGGCAATCTCAACAAAGCACTGTTCAACACGGTTTCATAAACGGTTAAAGTAGGGATTAAATGGTCTTCTTGATCAACAAATCCAACAATTTTTTTATAGTCACGGTCACTCATTTTGTTACCATTCACATAAATATCACCTGAAACTTCGCCGTCTTTGTTCTTTCTGGCAAGAATATCCAATAACGTGGTCTTACCAGCACCAGAGCCACCCATAATTGCCATACATTCTTTTGGCTTGACGACACCGTTTACATTGAAAAGGACCTGAGTTCCATTCTTCACCTTGTAGCTAACTTGTTCGAATGACAAGATTGTGGGAGTGAAGTTTTCATTCAAAGCGTTCAATTCTCCTCCTAAAGGTTCGAATTTCCCGTCGTTGGTTTTAAACAAGGCGCTTTGGCTAATGTTGTACAAAGAAGCACCGACAATCAAACAACAGACAATTGCAACAACAATAATCAACATCAAATTGCTCAAACTCAATTTGTTTGAGTCAGGCAAATCATAACCAGGAATTTCACTTTTGTGTATACACTCGCCACTCTTACAGTGCAAAGTGATGTAAGGGTCACCAAACACCGAAGAAATCAATTCATTCATACTTGGTTCTGAGAAGATACAGTTTTTCTCATTCAAGGAACAACTAAAATCACCAGGACCAGCGATCGTTTCAGTCAAAAAATCCGAAATATCAATGGAACCGTCTTCTCCACACAACATTCTTTCAGGTAAACATTTACATTGAACCTCCTCGCAATTGTAGTGAGTGGTATTTTTCAGCAAATCATAATTAAATTTACACTTATTCAAATCACAGTAGAAAGATTCTTTCTGGTCAATCCAAAATTGGAAATCACAGCTTTCAGCTGTAGTATTGCAACTAAAGGTAACCTGTGGCAACTTGCCGTCTAAAATTGAAACAATCTTTTTGTTAGTAACGTCACACATCTGGTGGAACTTATTCACGGCAATACCTTTCTTGTAACAGGTTCCCTTCAAGCCTTCAGGCATGAAGGCATCACAAACGTCGTCTTCAACACACATGTTACAATTAATTCCCTCCCAACCTGGTTTGCAGGCACACGAAGCCTCCAGTTTCTTTCTGGCAGGTCTATTTTTGTTACCATCACTCAACGAGCCACAAAGCGGTTCCAGACAGTCGGTTCCTCCATAACCATCTCTACATTCACAGAAACCTGTAAATGTATTACATGTGCTGAATTGGGTACATTCGAAATTAGGCAAATTACAGTTGAAGCATGGCGGGCATTCATCTTCTTCCGAGCCTTTTTTAGGAGGTATATAACTTGGGTTTACCAGAAACAAATCATTGACAGAAGCACCTTTCCTAACCCTGTTGAAAGCTGCTTCAAATTGCTTGGTATCTTTAATAGCGACATCGACTGCGGTAGCAAAACCAGTGACTGCTAGCGCTAGGTATAAAAAGGATAATCTCATAGTTCAAGTCCACTCTCGAGCTTCAGAAGGGCGTGATTGCTTCAATTGAATGTTTTCCACAGAGTCGTAGTTCGTACAAAGCGGAGTTTCGAGGTTGCCTAAAATTGGTCTTTCTTTTGAAATTGGTCTTTCGTTTTGAGATTAGTTTTCGCGACAGTTGCGATAAGGTTGTGGGACATTTACTATGATGAGATAGTCCTAGATTGGTGGTATAAATGGTATTGATGGTATAAATGGTATTGATGGTATAAATGGTATTGATGGTATAAATGGAAACACTCTACCAATTGAGTATATTAAATATTTAGTCAGAAAATAGTTACTTTTAATACTTTCTTAATCTACAACATAATCTTGCTTGCCTGTTCAAAATACTCGGCTATTCCTCCTGAAGAATCTAAGGGTTTGCCTAGCATTTGATAATTCTCTTCAATGGCTCTATATACTTCTCTTCAAGATCATCTTTGACGTAAGCAATGTAATATGGGGTTGCTGTATTGCCCTGAATAAAATTGAACACTTCCGAGTTTGGAACTTCTGTCACAACTTCATCGTTGTACTTCCTAAATACATTCTTATTGTGGGGATCCTTGATATAGATCCAGTAGTGTCCAAAACTGGCTTCTCCTCTATGGATAAATATAGCGAATATTGAGTATCCAATCTTCTTATAGTCTGTGAACTGATTCGAAACCCTTTGTTGAAGCTTTTCGACTGATTCATCAATCTTGACTAGTTTTGATTTCAAGTCGTTGATTCGGTTATGCAAAAATTCGATAGTTTCTGTTTTAATACCCAATTCAAGAGTCTCTTCACCTTGGAGTCTTTCAAGATACTCCTTGGTACTTCTAATAGCATCCACGATTGACATTTTACTGTGGTCATCCACCTTGAGAATGTCTTCTTTTTGTTGCTTAAGCTCCTTGATTTCAAACTTCCAATCAAACACTTCTTCTCGCCTCTTCAATATCTCTTCATCCTCGGTTTCTAAGTATCTATCCACATAGATCTTTTCTGCAAATGGAATGGGCTCGATGGATTTATATGCTCTAAAAGTCTTCCTGTCAAATAACACTCTTTGGACTTGAAATTGCAAAATCTCTGGCAATTTGCTGATTGTCAATGTCTTCTTCACTAACCCTTCTTCAAGTTTGACCAAATCAGCATTGAAATAGTTATCCAAAGCATCATAGATGTCTTTTGGATGATCGCTAATATTGATAATCAAACTTGAAAATCTTTCAATTGAACTCCTTGATTCACCTACCTGACCTCCAATAGGCACAATAGTTTGTTTTATCTTTCCGTAGAACAATTTTTTGATTAGATCATACTGTTCGTTATCCTCTTCGATCATCTCTGGAACCAAAGCAGTTTCAATCTGAAAGTTCACATTTTCGATACACTCCGTCACATCCTGTTGTCTTCCTACCTCGATTGTGCTTTCCATTTCTTCGGTACTAATAGGTAAGATCTTGGACTTTATTTCAGGACTTGGTTCTTCTTCTGGTGTAGTATCATAGCTATCGCTTTGTGCATTTGATTTATGGTTGACATCATCACTGAAGTCAGACACTTCAAGCTTTAGTGGCACTGATTCAGCTGCAGTTCTGGCCTCGTTCTCTGTAAAAGGATTACTGATCACCTCAATAGAGCTTGTGTCTTGCATTGGGTCATCATTCGAGTCTATCATTTCGGTGTCATTTAAGGAACTGGCATCTGATCTGATAACAATGGCATTATGTGTTCCAGGTTTCAAGTTATCTATCACGAAATTCACTGGTTGTGAAGAAGGTAAGAAGGATAAATACGCCAAATCCTTGCTTGGGGCAACACATCTTTTATCTGTTTCTATCATCTCCTGAAACAATTTTTGCAATTGGTAAATGAATTGGTTTGAACGTTTAATTTCTCCTTCTTCAATCTTTCTTCCTCCGATTTTTCTGTCATTGTCACCAATGGACTCATTTTCTTCAAACTCCAATACCATATCCCTGATTGGTTTAATCGAGAAATAATATTGCAAAATCGAATTAAGATAGCAGGTGTTACCAATGTTGTCCAAACCTGCTGGCCAATTCTCAGCTGGTAGCAACGATGAATCAATTTTACCAGTTTTAAGGAAGTACTCCAAAATTGCAGAGTTCTTTATGCTATTGAACGTTCTTAGCGCTTGACGCAAACGTCTGAAATCTTCAGTGGTATACTTAGTTTGAAACTTGGTAATTATTTCAAACTCGCTGGATTGGGCATTGATTGACAATACTTGGTAACTTTCATTAAGCGGAATGCTATTGTTAAAATCACCTAACATGTGAGGAACTTTTCTTTCGATGTAATCCATTAATATGTAACTTCTACGATTAATGGCCAACGAAGTCAAGCATTTGTTGACTAAAATTATTTCCTCGTTGTTGTTTTGCTGAAAAGCTAAGTCTGCAAGTTTAAACTCATACGCTGTTATCACAACTTCATCTTCAGTAATTTCTTCAACTCCCAATTCTTGAATTGCCAAATCAACTGGCAACACTTCATTCTTCAAGAATGTTATTAAGTTTGCTGAGTCCTTGGCTTTTGCTATGATTTCAAGGCAAGAATTGAAGTAAGCGTAGTTTTTGTGTTCCTCCTTAATCGAAGATTGGTATACAGATACGATATAGTCATCATCTATGTTCAATAGTTCCTTTGGTGACTGGTTCAAATTCTCTATCCCCAACCTTTTCAATGAAGCTACATAATCGTTGTAACCAAATATCTTCCCTTGTCTGTACAAGTTGTCGTAGTACATCTTCAACTTGGAGTTATTACTTGATTTGTAATTTATAATACTTTTCAAGTCATCAACGTAGAAAATCTGGTTTTCTGGATCAGACCTGATGGTATTTTCAAAGCATTTGATTATTAATTCATCCCGGAAAAAAACACAACTGCTTAGGTTGATAAAGGAGAACATCTCATTACTTGTATGGATTGGCCAGTTTTGCTGGCAATCGTGCATATCATACTCGCTGAAATTACGGAACACGAGCGATAAGTTCTCACTAAAGGAGTACTTCAGATCGAAATCATTGCCTTCCACCTTCAACATCTTACCCCTGTAAATCAACTCCAAGACTTTTCTTATAAAGCTTTCTTTCAAGGCCTTGTCTTTGGACAAGTCTGGAGGAATCAACTTGCCATCATCTAGAACAAAACCCAACTTATTTATCAAGTAGTCAATATCAACTAACGACTCCAATGCAGTTTCTTTCAAGGTAATGGTCTTGATAGGAGAATCCGGAGCCAAGATTATCGGTCCCTTTAATACACCCATTATCTTCTTAATGCAAGACAAACCGCTGGGAGCTACATTAGTTTCCAAATTAGAAGTTGGCTGGGCTGCAAACTTGAGAAACCTTTCTTCAATAATGGTGGTATCCAAGAACAATTTCAAGTCCTCTTCTTCGAATTCACTGGAAAACACACTCAACTTCAATAAATGGTTGACATTTTCGTTATTTGTCATGCAAAAGGCCTCATCAACAAGATTGGGGGTGTCATGGCCAAATTGGTTCAAGTCATCCTTGGAGATCATTTCCTTGGGAATAACATGGTATTCGTACTTGCTGATGTGGTTTTTGCTCTCAAAGAATGGAGATTTGTTCTCTAAGATCTGGAGCCGGAAATGGTTGATAATTTTCTTATTGATGATAACCAATCCTCTGATGATGGTAAGGGTCTGGTTCTCGTTGTTGTCATTGAGTTGCTGTATCTCCATATTCTTGCATTGATCCATGTTATTATTCAACACTATCATGTTGCTGCTGACTGCTTTGGACATAACCAAGTTAGCTAGACTCTTCCCGTAGTCAATTGGCTTCATATTAACCAAACTCTCATTGTCACAGTAATTTCTAAAGGGAATGTCCCATTTGACATCATCCAAAATACGATTCAAGGTCTTGAAGGGATACTGCGTTATGTTTTCGATCTCGGTAACCTGGTGGCTAGAATCCATCTTGTAGTCCTGGTTCTGGAACGGATTGGCTTTTGCCGCCGTCATCCTATCTGCAATAAGTTTCAAGAAAAAGAGTGCGAACAAATCTGAGACTGGAACCTTGAATACCATGAATTCTATTGATATAGAAGCCATCAAAACCAAGAGTGATGGGTCATGGTCTGGAATGGCATCTCTGGCATTCAATGAGGTTATTCTTAATAACCCCTATTTTGCTGCTGGTGGAGGGCTTATGATTTTGGGAACTGGACTTGCAGTGGCCAGAACTGGGGTTAAACAGGCATCGTCCTTCATCTATAGACAGCTTTTGGTTGACTTGGAAATTCCTTCTAAGGATAAGTCGTACCTTTGGTTTTTGGAGTGGATGTCTCAACACAAAAACCGTTCCTCCAGACATTTGTCTGTGGAAACCAATTTCGTGCAGCATACCAATGGATCCTCTACTACCAAGTTTTCGTTGGTTCCTGGTCCTGGGAAACATTTGATTAGATATAAGGGTGCATTTATGTTGGTAAACCGTGAAAGATCGGGGAAATTGTTGGATATGACCAATGGAGCACCTTTTGAAACGGTGACTTTGACTACTTTGTACAGAGACCAGAAGCTTTTTTTTGATTTGTTGGAGGAGGCTAAGAGAATGGCCCTTAAAATCAGAGAAGGTAAAACTGTCATTTACACGTCCTGGGGTCCTGAATGGAGACCGTTTGGTCAGCCTAGACAAAAGCGGTTATTAGGGTCTGTTATCTTGGATAAGGGTGTTGATGAAATGATCTTGAGTGACGTTAAAGACTTTTTGAAAAGTGGTTCTTGGTACCACAACAGAGGTATACCTTATAGAAGAGGGTACTTGCTCTATGGGCCTCCAGGTAGCGGTAAGACGTCATATATCCAAGCCATTGCTGGTGAATTGGACTACAATATCTGTATATTGAATTTGAGTGAAAAAAACTTGACTGACGACAGATTAAACCACTTGATGAACCACATTCCTGACAGGTCTATATTATTGCTTGAAGATATAGATGCTGCATTTAACAAGCGTGATCAAACGAATGATCAGGGTTATACTTCTGGAGTTACATTCTCTGGTTTGTTGAATGCTTTGGATGGTGTTGCTAGCGCTGAGGAGTGTTTGACATTCATGACAACCAATCACCCAGAGAAGTTGGATCCTGCGTTATTGAGACCTGGAAGAATCGACTTCAAAGTCATGATTGATAATGCTACTGACTATCAAGTGGAAAGAATGTTTTTGAAGTTCTACGAAAACGACCATGAAAACTGTGAAAAGTTCTTGGCCAGATACAAAGATCTTGAGTTGACCAGTGTCAGCACAGCGCAATTACAAGGGTTGTTTGTGTTTAACAAAGACAAACCTGAGGGTGCAATAGCCATGATTGAGACCTTGAAGAATCTTAATCACGATTTTTAGACTAGACTATTGCCGGAGCAACATAATAGAGATTAAGCATAGATAAGACACTGCAAAATAAGACTTGAATTAATCTCCCTGTACATAGAAAATAGACTATTCTATCTTTATGGAGCCCATACGTTTATAGTACAATCCCAGCTTGCCGTACAGATAGCCAACCCGTCTGGACTGGTACTTACCTGGTTCACTTTATTCAAATGCCCTCCAATGGACCCGACGATTTCATCTTTTAATGTGTCCCAGATTAAGCACCCGAAATCGGAATAGCAGGCATAAATAAGTCTTCCGCTCCTACTGAAATCCACTGAAAGGATGTTGACCGAGTCATTGGAGGAAACAGAACTGAAACTTGCTCTACTGCTAATACTGTTGAGGTTCAAATAACTATGGTGCTCCAAACCAGGACTGGGAATATTAATAGATTCTTTCATTGAAAGACTAAAGGTTTTGTTAGCATTGTTTTTGAACTTGTTAAGCTCTCGGGCTATTGAATACGTAGATAACTCACAGTCACTTCTGAGATCTAATAGCTTGATGTTACCATCATCCAGTCCAGTCATAAACGAGTGTCCTTCTGGAAACACTTTGATGGAATTTATATCATAATTGGATATAAATAAACTCTGGACACTGGATTCAACCCTAGAGTCCCAGATCTTGCAGTAGCCATCACAGCTTCCACTTAGAAATAGGTTGGAATTACCACCAGAAGGAAATGTGCTTAAGCATAGGACGTCACCGGTGTGTTCTACAAATTGTCTAGAACTGCATCCTTTATTCAAATCCCACATTATATTCCTCATATCTCCACTGCATGTAATTGCACAAGTGTCTGATAAGAACTTGCAATCGCTTATATAAGCCCTGTGTCCTTTGAAGATGTACTGGACTCTTGAAGTAAAGAAATCCAAGTTCTGCATTGCGTATTCCAGATAGTTCTTGCTTCTTTTGTATAAATTATTGTCTTTGATGTCTTCACTACCTAAGCTGCTGCCATAACCATTACCTCTTAGGCTATAAATTGTCAAATTATTATCTAACCCACCACTTCCAGCGATATTTCCATTAGGTGCTAAACTGCATGTTAATACCCACTGGTTATCTAGTTCAATCATATTCTTCTTATATCCCGTAACAGAGTCCCATATTATCATATATCCATCCTGGCTTGCACTGAGAATCTGGTCTCCAGACTTATTCCATTGGATCTGACTGATTTTGCTCTGGTGTCCTTCCAAGCGGTTATATAGCTTGGGATTCACCGAATGATATGGAATGTTTTTAAGATTTAGACTGGCTTCCGTCAATGTTTTATCCTTGACGTTACGTTTGACATTTTCAACTTCTGTATATAAAGCTCGTGCTTCTTTTCTAGCATTTGCTATCTTCAAGTTTATGTCACTATTTTCGGGAGTTAAGAACATAATAACATCCAAGTCCCATTAAGCAGTTGGGTATGGTTGTAGTCGAATTTGGACTCTGCTATAGAAATATCCTTAGTAGAAACATTTACCTGCTGGTTTAGGAAGTGCATCCACACGCCGCACCGATTTTAACACTTTTCATTTTTATACACTTTGTGTTCTCCCTGCGTAGTTTGGGGACATTAAAGGTAGTTTCAACCGCTGCGCTGGACTATGACTGGCTGTTCTAAGTATATTGAAAGGTTGTTTTGAAAATCGGGTACCAGTAATTATAGAGCTACTTTGAGCTTCTTTGAGAAACTATATCCGCAATTACTTTTGGGTCGAAGGATTTCTTTCTTACCTTGCTCGTGTACCTGTTCTGGTTGAATACAAACCAATTGTAGGAAGAGAACAGTACAAAGTACTCTTGTCTGTTATAGCTCATGACATTCATTTCAGTACCACAAGAAGCCGGTCTAGTATAGTGGTCAGTACACATCGTTGTGGCCGATGAAACCCAAGTTCGATTCCTGGGACCGGCAATCTTTTTTTGCTACTTTTTAACAGCCGTAACTGGACCTTTCCAGAGTGGTGTTGATTTTTACTGCATTTTGCACTAACATTTAACAATTGCTCGAACTTGAAACCAAGTTTGTGATTTTTACATATCTTTCTCAGGATTTATCGTGGTTATAATTTTTATGAAAATTACAAAAACGTTACAAATACAAAAAAAGTTACAAATACAAAAAAAACTAACACTCCAGATTTTATTGAATTTCTAGTTTAAGAACTATAACCGTAAAATAACCAATTATTCTACTAGACCGGGTTTCGTTTATGCCTTTTGAGCGACTGCAGCCTTAGCATCGGCAGACATGGTGTTGACATTGGATTGTCTGTTGGTATTGGCATTTTCCTTCAAGGCAATTAACTGCTTGGATCTGAAGTTTTCGTAATGGGTCAAGCTGGTAGTCTCAATCAAATCCTGCAAGTGAGTTCTGGTCAAGAAATCTCTCAAAAACACAAACTCACATTGACTGACATCTTCAATGTTGATGGTACCCCATCTGGTTTTTCTGCCCTTGACAGTTTCGCCGTTTACAGTTATTTCTTTGTTGGAACCAACAATGGCAAAAGGAATCAAAGACTTGATGTCGCTGTTCAATTGTCTTTCATCTTCAAGCAAGTCTTCATGATCGTAAGGATACAAGTTGAAGTTGTGTTCCTTAAATTCGTCTTGCAAGAGCTTCTTCAAGTTTGCTCTTTCTTCCATGGTCAAACTATCACTCTTAGCGATGACTGGTATAACGTTTGCAATTTCAGATAACTTCTTAATGGCCTGGACATCCAAGTTTCTCAAACTCTTGTAGTGAGGTGGTATGAAGTATAAAACACAGTGAACTCTTGAGTCAGTGATATACTTTTCTCTGGTGGCAGTTAATTCTTTTCTTAAGTATTGACTGTGTTGTTCTTTGATGTATTTAACTAAAGGTTCCCAGCATTTTTCATTATTGATCTGATCACCAAACCCTGGCGTGTCAATTACGTTGATGTTCAATCTAACGTTATTTTCCACTAATGTGTGCAGTGTGACCTTTACCTCGGTGGTCTTATCAATTGGTTCGTCAACCTTGGTTCTACCACTGGATTCCACTAAATCTGAAGAGAACAAACTGTTGACCAAAGTGGACTTACCCAATCCACTTCTTCCAACCATCATGACATTAAACTGGAATCCTCTCTTCAATAATCTATTTTCAATTTGGGTGGTTATGGTATCAAAACCAACATATTTTTGCGGCTGGATGATATTGCTTTCACTCATACTGGGGTTGTTCTGTCTGTGGGATATGTGCTGAATCGTCAATTTGTATTTGTGTTTCTAAATATCGCGTACTTTTTCAGTTACCACTGTGTGGGACACGACGGTGCGTGTTCCACCCATTCAGAAAATTTTTCTCAAACTACTGATAGTAGAGACTGTTGACTAGTATCGATCTGTGAAGATAGTAGGGAGAATGTTGAGAAGCATCGCAGGATTTCCCAAACCAAGGGGATTGTTGGGATTGAATTCCATAATCAAACCAGTGGGATTAATGTTTCCTAGTTACAATAATGAAACCAAAGTATCCATCACCATAACCTTGCCAAACATAAGAGAGATCTTGGAAGAAATGATCTTAAGAGCAGTGCCAAAGAAGAAGCCATCATACAGAAAAACCAGAACCAAGTTATATGCTCCTGGAGACAAAAAAATCCAACCTTTGGAGAACATTGTGCGTTGTCCGGCGTGTGGAGCTGTGAAGCGTTCCCATTTCATGTGTATGAACTGCTTCCAGGAGATCAGAGGGTTCTTGAAGTCATTCAAGCCAAAATTCAACGAAAAGCCAGAACCACAGATGCCTGAAATAGACAAGATCGATGAAACCATTGTTTATCCTGGAAAGAAGTTAAGTGATTATGAGAAGAGATTGGCCAAGAAGGATTGGATTCCCATGAGAGAAAAGCCTTTGATGTTTAAACAAAAGCAAATTAGACATAAGAAAGCGTAAATAGAGTTAACGATGTAAATAGTATACGACTTATTCGATATTTGCTCTTCGAAGTGGAATTGGAACATTGAATACACCACCAAGTTACAGTTGTGGGTTTTATGGACTTCTCAAAACTTACGATTAAATCTCATCTCAAATGACAAAAGAGTTCAAGCGAAGAAAAGACCCTAGAGTCATAAATCTCACCTCAACTATAGTAAGGCACCCATTAGGAGTGAAGCCTCAAGGTAATTCCTTACTCATAGATCCTAAGGAAGTATACAAAAACAGATACCACAGTTTGGGACATTTAGCAGTGCTCAGCGATGAAGACTTGATGGCATTAATATCCTACATGGATATCGCTAGCTTAACCAGTTTATTATACACATCCAAGTATCTATATGCATTTGTAAGCGAAGAAGAGATATGGAGAAGATGGCATGTGGAAAACAACAGAGACAAAGATATTGAATGGAAAGGCAGCTGGAAAAAGACCATCATTGGCCACAACGATCTCGAATTAAATATCGAGTTGAACAGCGACATCATTTACAGACCGTTTCAAATCAGTAACATAGACTATACCAAGCTATTTGCCAACTTGATAGAAGATGAGCTTTACAACAAAAAAACGGGACACAATATAGAAGCACGAGTCCCCAGATTTTCTTCACTCACTATACAAGAGTTTGGCACCAGAAGCAAGAACCCGTTTATCTTGACTGGACTTGAATGGCCAAAATGGACATTAGAGGAGTTGACACAAGAATACGGATCCATAAAATTCACCCAGGAATCAGTCAATTGGAACTTGGACGTATACCAGCATTACCTAAACCACAACAAAGACGAAGCACCGTTGTATTTATTTGACTGCAGAAGCGAAGCCATGAAGGAATTAAGAAAACAGTACGAAATCCCCTTGATCTTCCAGCAAGACTACTTCAAGATCCTAGGTGCCAACCGACCAGACCACTCATGGTTAATTATTGGAAGCAAGCGCAGTGGGTCTACATTCCATAAAGACCCTAACAACACCTGTGCATGGAATGCGTGTATTACCGGAAAGAAACTCTGGGTGATGATTCCACCCCACATAACACCACCAGGGGTGATGGTTGACAGCGAAGAAAGCGAAGTCACCAGTCCTGTGGGAGTAGGAGAATGGGTGTTGGGCGGTTTCTACACCGATGCCATAAAAATGCCCGAAACCATTATAGGAGTGACGTTTCCAGGAGAGTGCATGTATGTGCCTTCAAACTGGTGGCACTTGGTGATTAACCTTGAAGATAACATAGCCATCACCCAAAACTTCATTCCATTGAGTAATTTGACCAATGTATTGAGGTTCTTGCACGATAAGCCCAACCAGGTGAGCGGATTCAAGTTGAACGACATACTAGAATTGATAAATAACCTAGAGGAAAACAGCACCCACCAGTTGAATAAGGATATACTAGAGTTCAAGAGCAAGTTATTAGACTCCAAGCTTGATTTGTTTGAAGACTGTGGGGAAATAGCCCATCTTCCCAACGTTCCTATGTTTGAGATTTTCAAGCAGTTGTTGAAAAACAATGGCTACGAAAAAGACCTCCAGCAGAGTCTTAGCGAAATCGAACATGTCAATAAGAAGATCTCCAACAGATGGTCAAACTTGACTCTGCAAGAAACCCCGACGTCATTCAGATTCAATTTCGAACACGACGATTCGTGAAATTACCACCACGACGATTCGTGAAATTTCGAGAGGTTTCGTGACCATCGGATGATTCTCAAAATAGTCACCTCTGAAAATTGTACATAGCGATTACTTAGATAGTATAGAATAATGAACACAGACGAGAAGTTGATATACGCTCCTGAGACATACCAATACACCCAGTATGAGTTGGGCGAGTCAGAAATTTGCAAAGACCCATTTGAACAATTTCACCAATGGTTTGAAGAGGCCAAGAAGGTAGAACCAATTCCTGAATCCACTGCCTTTTCCACTGTCAGATTACCCAGCGGCCGAGTTTCCAGTCGTATTGTCTTGCTTAAAGAACTCGACCATGAAGGGTTTGTGATTTACTCGAATTGGGGCACTTCTAAGAAATCCCAGGACTTCAAAACCTGTGAGTATGGAAGTTTGGTATTTTTCTGGAAAAAGCTCCAACGTCAAGTAAGAGTTGAAGGGGTGTTGAAGAAGGTCGATTTCAAGCAAAGCAACCAATACTTTCAAACAAGACCAAGAGGATCCAGAATAGGTGCTTGGTCTTCACCTCAAAGTACTAAAATCGAAAGCAGGCAAGAATTGGAGAAGTTGGTTGAAGAAAATACAAACAAGTTTCAAGATAAGGAAATCGAATGTCCTGAGTTCTGGGGAGGGGTTAAGCTTATTCCATTGGAGGTTGAGTTTTGGCAGGGCAGAGACAGCAGATTACACGACAGATTGACATTTACTAGAGAAAATGGTGATGGGAAATGGGAATTGAGCAGGTTGGCCCCATAAAGGATTGTATGTATTAGAAAAAGTATTAAAATATAGGAAGTAGATTAATCTGCTGATTTGGCTGTTTATAAGTTTAGAAGTGAGTGTTCTTGTAAATGGCGTGGTATTTTGGGTGCAATTGGGTATTCCAGTACCATAGTTCACTACAAACAAAGTTTATGTTAATTCATTTCTGCAAATTTCTTTCCACAAATTCCTTCTAAATTATTCATTTCAAATTTCTTCTAAATTATTCATTTCTAAATTCCTTCTAAATTATTCATTTCTACAAAAATCCCAGGTCTTTTGTTCCATCTCTATAATCTAAACTGCCTAAAACTTTTGAACCTTTTCGTAGAAAGTCTTACCGTGAATGTTCAAGATCTTCTTTTCCAAATCACTGGTGGCTCTGCTACCATCGCCTCCAGCAAAAGAACCAGATCCCCATGGAGAAGCACCGTGTGGTTCGTCCAAGTTGGTCAAAAGTGGGAAAGCTTCACCGTAACCCAATGGCACGAAAATCATCCCGTGGTGAACGAAGGAAGATAAAACATTCATGACAGTGGCTTCTTGACCACCACCTGGAGTACCAGTAGTAACAAAAACCCCAAATGGCTTACCATTCAATGCACCTTGAGCCCACAACCCACCGGTTTGGTCCCAGAAAGCCTTCCATTGAGCTGGGAAGTTGCCGTATCTGGTTGGAATACCAAACATAAACGCATCATATTCAGTCAATTTGTCAACTGTGATTTCTGGAATAGTGGTATCTCTTGGAGCAGCGTACATGTTGGACAACACTTCTGTTGGCAATGTCTCTGGGATTTGGAACACATCAGCTTCACCCCCAGCTGACTTGATACCCTTGACGATTTCTTGGGCGTTACCAGCAATGTGGCCCCAGGTAGAGTAGTAGATAATAGCGATTTTAACCATGTTTGATGTTGTGTTTAGACTTGTTGCATAGTTTTTATACCGGCATTCGTGATTGGCGCACGCCTGTCATTTTACTAAAATGCTTATGTTTCGAAACTATTATATTGATAATGGTCGTGGAGTTACTGTGGATTTAAGCTTCTGCAGTACATTTTTTGGTATAAATTTATTCTCGTTACTAAATATTAGTAAATCGTGTGTGCAGGTATGGCTAACACTAAATAGCAATAACACATTGCTTAGTAATGTTACGACGTGAACCTGTTTGGGAGAAATCGGGCACACAACGAAAACTCTTCGGATATGATATAAATAGTAATCCCAATGTAGCAGCCGATGACATACCGACATGTCGTGGGCCCTCTTCACGACATTCGGGGTATATGGATAAATGGCTGCAAAAAGAAGTCCCAGCTACAGCACAAGGGTTGAATCGATAGCTGGCATGATTTCACCTGCCACTGTGGCTATCTAGACTAAGCGCAATACGAAAGTACTCCGGGGCTCCCACAATCCGCGTCATCACTGGTTTTGGGGAAGTTGTAATTTGTCAGCAAAAATGTCAACGTCCAATTAGTAAGTAATGATGCAGTAGAAGACTAAACCCAGGAATTCCGTATAAATCGGAAAGAATATCCGTGAAATTTATTGTATAAGACCCACACAACTTCTCCTGATTATCGTCTTGAAACTACTGTGTTGAACAAGTCATCGTACTCAAGTAAAATCTCATTCAACAGCAAATGCCATTACCAGAACCCGCAGAAGAAAAAGATTACGGCTACAAGCTCGTTAAGCACTTGCCTTACGACTATCCTATTGGAACTGGTGTTCCAGGTGCCGCCAGAAACTTGAGCGAAACCACTCCTAAGTTGTTTCAGCCCTTGAAAATTGGAAAACTAGAGCTTCCTAACAGAATTGGTGTTTCTCCAATGGTTCAGTACACCAGTGATAACCATTTTGTCACCGATTACCATAAGGTCCACTATGGTGCACTTGCAGCCAGAGGTCCAGGTATTATTGTTGGTGAAGCCAGTATCATCGACCCTACTTCGGCTTCTTCCAAAACCGATCTTGGTATGTACAGAGACCAGCATGCTGCGAAGTATAGAGACATTGTTGAATACGTGCATGCTCAAGGTGCCATCATGGGTATCCAACTTAACCACGGTGGTAGAAAAGCTGGTACTGTTCCATATTTTATCAGTTTCGAAAAGTTCGACGAAAGATTCGACCGTGAAGACATTGTTGGTCCATCTCCTATCGAATTTAGACCTAATGGTAGATTACCAGTTCCTAGAGAGTTGACAATTCCAGAAATTAAGGAAATCGTCAGGCAATTTGGATTGGCTGCAAAAAGATCGGCTGAAATTGCAGGCTTTGACTTTGTTGAAGTCCATGCTGCCCATGGGTACTTGATCAGTGAGTTTTTGTCACCACATTCTAACAAGAGATCTGACCAATACGGTGGGTCTTTGGAAAATAGAGCCAGACTTTTGGTCGAGGTTTTGGACGAGGTCAAACTGCAAGTTCCAAAGGACTTCCCAGTGTTTGTCAGACTTAATGCTTCTGATCTCCATGATTCTAACCCTGATGCTTATACCATCGACGAAGCGGTTGTGGTTGCTGATATGATTGCTGACAAGGTTGACTTGATTGACGTTTCAGGTGGAGGAAACGACTCCAATGCCGACAGAGGTGATAAGACATTTGGTGTGTTTGTTCCTTTTGCTGAAAAAATCAAGGCTGCTGTAGGTGATAGAACCTTGGTTTCCACTGTGGGTAAGTTGCACGATCCAATTAAGGTCAACGAGTTGCTCGAGAAGGGAGTCATAGATCTTGCATTTGTGGGATCTCCATTTTTGTTGAACCCTGGATTGGTATTTGATTGGGCTGCTAAATTGGATGTTCCTATCCACAACATTCCATCGCTTTTTGTCAATAACCCACCTATCCAAGAGTTGATTGAGTATGTGACTGATACTCTTGCAAAGACTCTGACCAAATAGAGGTGCTGTAATAAGATACAGAATGAATGAAATACAGAAGCAAATGCCATAACGTAAATATGAAAATAATATAGATCTTAACAATCCTTGGATAATACGGTATTCTAATATCCAACAGAACCTAAAAGTCTACTTGGTGAACTTGTTCAAGGTATTGTAAAAGTACTCACCCTGAAGTCTGTGGATTTCCTTTTCCAATTCAGAAGTTGTTCTGCTGCCATCAGGACCAGCAAAGGTACCAGCACCCCATGGAGAACCACCATGAACTTCATTCAAGTTGGTCAACAATGGGAATGCCTTTCCATAACCCAACGGCACAAAGATCATTCCGTGGTGTACAAACGTGGACAAAGAACTGATAGCAGTGGTTTCTTGACCCCCACCTGGAGTACCTGTGGAAACAAATAATCCAAACATCTTTCCTTGTAAAGCACCTTTACCCCATAAACTACCAGTTTGGTCCCAGAAACTCTTCCATTGGGAAGGAAAGTTGCCGTACCTGGTAGGAATACCAAACATGAAACCATCGTACTCAGTCAACTTATCAGGAGTAATTTCTGGAATCTCGGAGGTAGGAGCCTTCACACCTCCCAACTTTTCCACCAATGATTTAGGCAAGGTTTCACCCACCTGAAACAAGTCAGCCTTGCCACCAGCAGCCTCAATCCCCTTCAAGACCTCTCTGGCACCACGGAGAATGTGGCCATTCATAGAATAGTAGATGATAGCAGCTTTTGGAGCCATTTCTGGTTTTTGAAAGCACTCAAGAACCAGCTTTATATTGCAGCCATTGAAATGTCGCAGGCGACATTTTAGTAATTTGATTAATAACGAATTATCACAAGAAGGTACAAGGGCACAAGGAATGAAACTCAAGTATGAGTGGTATCGAATTACTATATCTAGCAAAAAGTAAAGCGCAAGTATGCTATTAAGTAGGTTAGAATGAATCTGATATCATTGAAGACTGAAGATGACAAGTTTTAGTTTCCAGGATTTGATTTCACGAACGAAAAATGTTTCTAGTAATTACAAACAAGAGCAAGTAAATTGTAAAACAGTCGTAGTTTTAAAAATACAAGACAGTCAATATCTCAAAGCTAGTTTGCCAACTTGGAAGCAATCTTGTAGAAACTTCTACCCTGGATGTGGTGGAGTTTCTTCTCTAAATCAGTAGGTTGTCTGCTTCCGTCAGCTCCAGCAAAGGTACCAGCACCCCATGGAGAACCACCGTGGACTTCTTCCAAGTTACTCAACAATGGGAAAGCTTCGCCGTAACCCAATGGCACGAAAACCATTCCATGGTGAACAAACGAAGACATCGCATTCATTACCGTAGATTCTTGACCGCCACCTGGAGTACCAGAAGAAACGAAAATACCAAATGGCTTACCGTGCAAAGCACCTTTAGCCCATAATCCACCGGTTTGGTCCCAGAAAGTCTTCCATTGAGCTGGAAAGTTACCGTATCTAGTTGGAATACCAAACAAAAAAGCATCATACTCGGTCAATTGAGCAGCAGTGATGATTGGTACATCGCTCTTTGGAGCAGCGTGCATTTTTTGCAACACGTCTTCAGGTAAAGTTTCTGGAAGCTGGAAAACATCAGCCTGTCCACCGGCTTCCTGAACCCCCTTTAAGACTTCTTGAGCGTTGCCTGCGATGTGACCCCAGGTAGAGTAGTAGATAATTGCAATTTTGACCATGGTTGATTGTGGTATCCGTATCCTAAATTAGGGGTTTATATAGTAGTTAGCCGCATTTATAAGAATTGACGACATTTATTAAGGCCTTAGTAATATTACATAAAAATATTTTATGCAAAATAAACTCCTTTAAATAAAGATTGCAACCGCGATTACTAACGTCATGTGTCACATAGACTAATCAAGCCATTGACATGATCTTGATCCACCCATGTAAATCCAGTGGTGTTTGGAAATTGAAATATGGACGACTACGAAAATTGCACCTGCACACGGGTTGATTCCGAAGCAACCATATGCGTGTAGTTCGGGCATATCAATACCAAACAACCGGAACTGTGGTGAAAGGAACTAAATATAAAACACGTAAATACACTTTATGGGGCCATCGTCCAATGAAAAATTGCTCTTGCATTTACTGCCTGAAGCTCAAGTCTGAAAACAAGCCTTGTTGAGTCAGCAGCCAAGTCAAGACCAAGGCCAAATTCCGTCAACATGGCTACAAACTGAACCACAACTCTAGTTATGAAACATTATCATACCTGACACCTGAACTCTATTAATAACCATCGGATTAACCCAACGCTATATAACCACATATCACAGCCTTTGTTTTACTCTTAAAAGCAAACTTTGTCAGGAATGTGCAGGACTTTCAACATTTTGGTTTTTTCACTATGAGTATTTTTTTTTAATCTACCTGGATATGGTCTATGCAGGATTTCGGGATATCTTGTTTTTCTTGTTTTTCAAAGCATTTCATAAACCTTTTTAAAAGTTTTAAAAGTTTTCATCTTCATTCCATTGCACTCATCATACAAAAAGAGGTTTCAATCTTCATAAATCATTTACCTGAAAGGTTTTTCATTACATCTTCACTTTCGTTGATCACATAATATTGCATCAAATCAAACACCATGTTGTTTTCATACTTGATTTCATTGTTGATCTTGGTAGTCACAGCTTCTTGTGATACCACCACGAAACTCTCTACCACTTGGATTTGGGCTACCGGTACAGATAGTGCTGGAAATTTGGCTACCACCCAATCTGCATACACTCAAACATTTGTCACCTTGTTTGATGAGGTAGTGACTCCGTCTTCAGGGTCTATTGGCATGGGTTCTATTTCAGGAGAGGTCGGGCAAATTAGATCTTACAGCAAAGTAACTGTTTCTGCTAATTCAGGAGGACAGAGTGTCAAACATAGCATAGGGGTAAGAGATATGCCTTTGATCACGAAGGTATTAGTGGCAGGAGGTTTGGCTGGTATGGCCACATGCATGGGCTTATAATTTATAGAATAAACACCTCATTAAAGCTACTGTATTCTCGGGTTCAACTGTATCGTGATTTATTCCTCCGTGAGATCATTCCGTCGTGCACTAATATACAACATCGCAGTAACTACTCGGATTTTCAGACCTAGATTGCGGAATTTACTCATGTTTGAGTAACAGGACTTTTTTTTTTGACGTGGTTTTGTTCAAAACACGCATCACTGAAACAAAGAAAAGCAAGCAAACAAATAATGAAATGTGCCTGGGTTGAGTAGTGAGGAATGGATGACCTTCAGATACTTCCGCCTACTTTTCACAAGCTTCTTGTGGGTATTGTAGATCAAGAAATATATCACCACCAAGATCGTCATACTTCAAGGTTGTGGGCCCGTGTAGGTTACATACCTCCAATCTTAAACAGGCTGAGGATGTTACCGAGCTGGGCTAAAAGACAAGAAATAACTAGCTGTGTATACTGGGATGTTTACTTCAAATCACATTATCACTAAAAGTCTTTGAGTCTAGGTTGCAATTCGTCGTTTAAAGATTATGGTCGGTACGGGTAGTAACGTGAGGTGAAATTCAAAAGGCACGGTTATGACCGCACATCAAACCTAGTGTCGTTTTGGAAACAATCTGTTGAAAAATGCACTGTCAAAGCCACGTATTTTGTTTTGGGTTGTTTTCCTTTATATACGAAATTATTATTAGAATATTATAGAGGAGGGGGGTTGCTATTTTCTGGACCTTAGATTTTACGGAGTTAAAATGGTTGTTAGTTTTCATGGTCCTTTTGCATGGGCTTATTGGGTTTTCAGTTGTGCACGGTTTTTTGCAGAGCTTATATATGCGCTGACGTGCCATAAAGGCATAAATGCGCTTTGTCTCAATTTGTTGCCCACGTCTTGTATGACGTTTTGTATGACGTTATTTATGAGTGAGAATTTTATTAGTATTTCTGCATGAGCCTTAGTTTCTACCCTAACTTGCTACAGTACTTCACACCCATTTTCCTAAGATTAAGTACCCTCGAATTGAACTTTGCACACCTTTGAATGTTAACAACGTCCCCCACTTAGAAATAATACTCCCCACCCCACATAACCTCTGTTCACATGACTGGCCACACCTAACCACAGTTTCGCGTACCATTCATCTAACAATTGGCCAACTCTATCATGGCAGAAATAGATTCCACAGACCAGATACCTGAGTTTGACTCATGGTCGGTGTTCGGCGGTTCCATATCTTTAGAGAATAAAGGATCTGTGGCAAGAGACCACCTTGCAAACGAAAGAACGTTTTTGGCGTGGCTAAGAACATCATTATCTTTCATCACCATTGGAATTGGTATCACCCAATTGTTCAAGCTTCAACAACACACCAAGATAAAGATCGAAGGATTCTCGTTGAAATTGAGTCCGGTACTAATAGGAAGTGACGAACACACCCGTCCGTTGGTAGACCACCATGTTCTAGGAAAAGTCCTCGGTTCAGTATTCATTCTCTTAGGGATAATCACCCTTTTATTTGGGTTTACAAGATTCTTCAAGGTCCAGCACTTGTTGGTATATGGCTACTACGCAGCCACAAGAAAGTCTTTGTTGGCATTGTCGTCAATTATCTGTATAATACTAGCTGCAACATTGATAGTTGTTATCAAGACATACTAATGCATTATGAAATATACGATCAGTACTTACATCAGGGCTGGTGCCCTCGACTGCGCATGACTTTCGCAGTCACCGTAGGCCCTCTCATAGTTAATTTTAAGTCGTGCGCTACCGCAAAAGGTCAGAATTTTCAATACCCTCAAAACGAAAAAAATGATGAAAAAGGATCACAAATAAAATTTTTATTAATTAAAAATGGTATGTTGAAATGAAATATTGAAAGTTGGGAATACGAATGAATTTATCAACAAGTGTTGTGCTATAAGAAATGTCACCTATACAAGCATTATAGAAACAGAAATTGCAGTTACCAGAAAAGTCCTAGTTGAACCCGCCATCAAAAAGGTTTTCAAACAAGTTCACAGTTATCATAAAGCGTGCAGAAAGCAGTTCCAAGAACTTTGGGTCGAAACCTCGGTTCCATTCAAAACCCGTTTATCGAAGTACCGTTTGAAATAAATACTAACAATTATAGGGTAAAGTTCACGGTTCCTTAGCTCGTGCTGGTAAAGTTAAATCACAAACTCCAAAGGTTGACAAACAAGAAAAGCCTAAGTTGCCAAAGGGTAGAGCTTACAAGAGATTGTTGTACACCAGAAGATTCGTCAACGTCACCTTGACCAACGGTAAGAGAAAGATGAATAGTAACTCTGCTTAAATTCATTCATGAATTTAGTTAGAGCATGCATGCTATTTATGTTATATTAGTAAATACACAATGTAATTATATTACTGCTTTCAACTCCTCTAATCTATCAGCTAATTGGCAGTCATCAAATAAGCATACACTCTGGATCTGATTTCCAGGGTTTCGTCGTCTTCTTGAAACATTGGAGTCCAGTTCACCATCTCAATCAAATGGGACTTGAAGTTGAACTGTTTAGCGGTGTCAAAGAATTTAAGGTCCTCCTGCAATAAGTGGGCTCTATGTGGAGAAAATACTACAAATACCTTTCCACTGCTTGAAATCAATTCGGTACAGTCCTTCAATAACTTCAAGTGCTCTGTGTGGTTAAAAATAAGATCTGACAAGATAATCAAATCAAACTTATCCTCTTCCTTGATATCTTCTGGCTTCAAATCATCCACATCATATATACTCGACTTGTCGTTACCCCAGATAAATCCTTTGGTCTCGACTGATTTTGTCAATGATTCTCCGTTACTGTCTTTGCAGATGTCAATATTGTATCTTATATTATTCAACAAATCGGGATCTGGATAATCGGTAGCAATCACCTTAGCAGCTCCATTCAAACCACACATAATCGAAGGCAATGCAGCAGCAGCTCCCAATTCAATGACTCTTTTGTCCTTAATCAACTCGGGGTGGGTGTCCAAGTAGTTTGCAGTGTACTTGCCTGCGTTCCAAAGTAGATGTCCCCATAAAGGTGATTTCCCCACTAATTTCAACTTAATTTCCCTTGGACTTTTTTCAGTTACTCTTTCGTAAGTAGCAAAGTGGTCTTCTGGTGGTGGTGGAAGAAATCCCTCTGGTTCTTCAAACATCCCAGCATCTAATTCAAGGTCTGAATCTGACATTTTGGTTTTTTTCGCATCGCAGAAATCACATTTGTGATAAAGAATAAAACTCACACAATTTGTTGAAACCGAACCAAAAAAAACTGTATAAAAATAAGAAATACTGGATTTATACCAACTAATTAGACGTCCACAGGTAGATCCAAGGCAAGCATAGAAAATAACCTTCTCACAGGAAAAGACCTCCAAAAATGTCAGAGCTAACCCGATCAAGGGTTCCAGTTCATATAAGGAACATGTTTACCCTATTCTCAAAAATAGCTACGCCCAAGACCGAACACCAGCCTATAGCCACGTTTGAAGCAGGAAACGTGATAGCAGTTCCACAGGGAGACAATACCGCAAGATCAGCCCAGCTAAAGTTATCAAATATAAGAAACGCCTATAACTATAAAGTATTTAATTCCGATGAAAACTTGAAGAAGTTTCCAAAACTTTATAGAACATTACTAGGCCCGTTATTCGAGCCGTTTGATTTCCATCCCATTGAAAAATTATCTACAAAAGAGGTGTTGAAGCCCGAGTATTTGCTGAAAGCAGCCGAAGAAGTAGAAGAAGTGGAAGAAGAAGAAGACTTCAAGCCAAAAAACATCAACAGAATATGGACTAGTGCCTCCACAGTATATACAACGCAGTACATTGCCAATTTAATGAAGCTTTTAGCGTCATATTATTCTCCAAGAGACCATGTGCCACTCACAAACGTGTACGAGGGCATTTTCAAGTGGTATTTAAGACTTCTCACTTACACACCAGTGATTTTCATCTTGAAGCAGAAAAACCGGCTTTTTGCACAGACAGCATTGGAACAGTTGAACTTCCCGTTGACAAAGTTAACTAGGGGAATAGACGAGCTCATAAGCGAAAGAAATAAAGACAAAATACGATCTTACCATTTAACGCAATTGGTAGACTTGGATATTTTCAAGCTTGCAGTGAATTCCCAGCTCGAGTTTAGCAAAAGAGAAATCAATTCCTCGGAGTTGAACACTCGTATAGATTGGAAGAAAGTAATCACCGAGGATGCTTTGATAAGTGCATTGTATGAAAGTGTGGATGTGACGTTGACAGAAGATGGAAAACCGATTGAAGAAATTCCCCCGATGCTTACCTCCAACGGAGTGTCTCAGATAACGAAAAAACTCAAGTACAGAACCATGCAAGAAGTCATGCCTTACGATCTCGAATTCAATACATTTCAGATATTGACTATCGAGAACGATAATTTGCACAACAGCCATGAGAAGTTAATGGAATTACTAAAAGAAAATCCAGAGTTTGAGATAGTAGGAGTTAGGTTGGATGTGAACAGTCCTTTGGTTTCTAATTCGCTTGACTTGAAGGTTTCGGGTAGTTTTGAAGAGGGACACCTTACTAGTACTGACTATGTGCTTAAGACGCTTGGAGAGATGGGACTAACGAGAGTTGGTACTGGTTGCAACAACAACTGTATATATCTTCTTAAGTAGAGTACAATGTCATGATAATCTTGTCTGTCTTAATTCACCTCAGCTATTATTTATGTATTTATGTATTTATGTATTTATGTGTTTATGTATTTATGTGTTTATGTATTTATGTGTTATTTATGTATTACTTATCTTCATTATTTCTGTATTATTTATGTATTATTTATCATTATCTATTCATTTCTATTCATTTCTATTCATTATTTATTATTATTTATGTATTATCTATTCATTTCTATTCATTTCTATTCATGTCTATTCATTATTTAGTTTACAATCTTTAATTGGTTACCTCAAAATTAACTTCTCCAAAATCAAGTTCTCCAAACATTATCTCCAAAATCTAATCAGTTTGTACGCATTCTTACCGCACTATTAATGGCACGGATCAAAGATTACAGGATCCGAACAGACAAATTGATCCTAATTGCTGTAGTGGTATTTGGGTTGTATATCTTATTTAGGGATTCCGATTCAAAACCCATAGTGGGCATTCATAGTGAAAAACTACAGACTCCAGGCGTTCACAAGCTTCACGACAAGGGCGGCAAATGTCAAGACTACGTTGAATATTCTGGATTCCCACACCCACCTTTCTCAAAAGGTGAACGAAGGTATCCTTTTATGAGGCCTCCTCCCAAATGCAGGTCGTTTGTATCAGAGTCGGTGGAAAAGGTCATTGAAGACTTAAAGCACAAGATCAAAGACCAAGATTTGGCACGCTTGGTTGAAAATTGTTTACCAAATACCTTAGATACTACTATTTTGTGGCATGCTACCACTGAAGAACAATTAGGAAATCAGTTTCGGTTCCAAACGGCTCCTGAAACTATTCCCCAGACTTTTGTCGTTACCGGTGACATCCACGCTGAGTGGTTGAGAGACTCTGCCAGACAGTTGTCGGTGTACCAGCCTTTCATTAAGCACGACGAGAAGCTCCGTGAGCTTATCAAAGGTGCTATTAACACTCAGGCCTTGTACATCTTGAATTCTCCTTACTGTAATGCTTTCCAACCACCACCGGGTTCCAATGTCAAACGAGGCCAATCTGCCATAGACAATGTTTTTCCTAAGCCAGATTGGTCCCAGGTATTTGAGTGCAAATACGAGTTAGATTCGTTGGCATCATTTTTGACTCTTTCCAACGAATACTATATTAATTCTGGTGGTGATACTTCTTTTGTGAACAAGCACTGGTTGAAGGCATATGAAAATGTGTTGATAGTGATGAGGAGAGAAACACAACCTAGTTTTGACCCATCCAATGGACAAGCAATGAACTTTTACTATTCTTTCCTAAGAGAAACCACCATTGGTTCTGAAACATTACCTTTGGGTGGTGTAGGTAACCCCGTGAATTACAATACTGGGTTGGTTAGGTCTGCTTTCAGACCAAGTGATGATGCTTGCATTCTTCAATTCTTGATTCCAGCCAATGCTCACATGTTGACAGAGTTGACAAGAGCAAGAAAAACATATTTAAGTGACGGCTTTACTGTCCCCAAATATCCATACCCTGAAAAAATTCTTAGACAAACAGACATATTCATCGACTCTATCGCCAAAGGGATCAAGGAGCATGGGGTAGTAAACCACCCTAAGTTTGGAAAGGTTTATGCATATGAAGTTGATGGTTATGGCAGTTCGATTTTCATGGATGATGCAAATATTCCTTCGCTTTTATCTATGCCAGATATGGGATTTCTCGACAAGGAAGATGAGGTATATCAGAATACCAGAAAGATGATCTTGTCAAAAGATGGTAATCCATACTTCCTCAAGGGTAAGTACTTTGAAGGAATTGGGGGACCTCACATCGGCATCCACAATGCATGGCCGATGTCATTACTTATGGCAATCAGAACTACTGATGATGACGAAGAGATCTTGAAGAGCTTGAAGTTGGTCATGGATACAACCAGTGGTTTAGGTCTTATGCATGAAAGTGTACATGTCAATTCCAAAAATGGTTCTCAATTCACCAGAGTGTGGTTTGCGTGGTGCAACTCTGAGTTTGGAAAGACTATTCTACACTTGGCCAAGCACAAACCACACTTGATCTTCAAGGAGGAATTTGCAAGTCTGTATGACATCGACTCGGTTTTGAAAGCAGAGTAAACAGGTACCGTTCACGAGGAATATAATATACATAAATCTACTAACGTCTGATATACTGGGCAATGTTTTCAGCGGTCTTGGAAGATGCACTTTTGGCAGTGGATTCAAAAGCCTGTTGATAACGAGATTGCAAGTCGGAATCATTATTGAGCTCAGAGTTTCTATCTTCAGGGAAAGTGTATTCTCTTTGAGGCTCATCCTCATCTCTCAATACCTCACCTTGGAATTCGTCGTCTTCGATATCTTCGTAGTCTGACAAAACCTCCGAATCTTTCTTATCCTGGCCCTCGATTTTCAAGTCTTTCATCAAGTTGTTCAAAGATTTGGCTTGTCTCTTCTTCTCATCCTGCTCTTTCTGTTTCAAGATTCTTTCTCTTTCGGCCTTGTAGTAATCGTTGTATTCGTGTATCTTGTTATCCACAGCATCTAAAAAGTCATCAAAACCATTACCAGTATAGGAGCTGACACCAACCACGTCCAAAGTGGAATAAAACTCCTCCAACATCAAAGACATGGAGTTAACCAATGAAGACATGTAACTGGAACCATCTTCACTATTTAGCGAATCATCGTTATTCAATGCAATCTGGAAGTTTTCAAAGTCTTTCATCCAGTCCTTAGCAAACTCAGCATCCTGGACATCGGTTTTGTTGAATACTATAATCATAGGCAACTTGGTTTTATACAAAATAGAACAGGCATACAACATGTTCGACATGAATGTGGTAGGAGAAGTGTTTCTAGGAGTATCAACAATATATGCAACCACAGTAGGAAAAGTCGAAGCAAAAGCTTCGGTTATAATAGACCCCGAAGCAGACCATATGAAACACTCGATCTGTCCTGGGGTATCAATGATGACGTTTTTAACAGTGTCAGCTTTTTTCTCCACCATTTTAATAACCTGGTCTATTTTTGTTGAAAACAAGTTCAAGGACGTTACAATGGCACCGTTGGGCCCCAAGTTATACTCTTCCATGACCTTTTTATATTTGATGGAGTCTCTGATATCGATGTTGGCTCCAAACGGGGTGTGCAACACAGCAGGATCCAAGTTGATCACATAGGGAGGGGTTTTCTTGGTGTGTAAGTGGGAGTTCAATCTTTGCATGAAGGTGGTCTTACCACTTCCGGCCATACCAATACATATGACGGTGGCGGGTAAAGTTTGTGATTCAGACATTGAAAAATTTGCGATGCTTGTTACGTAATGAGGATTATATAGGAAATATATGGACAGTGATAATTTTGGGTTGGTTGGTATAGAGCAGAGGAATTGGGTAGATTGCTTGAAGATATTGTAGAGTAGATACTTGTGGGTGAAATGGAGGTATTTTTAGCGATTTTCATGAATTATGGGTATTGGAAGTATATTTAGAGAAATGAGATAACTAGATGATAAGTTATGGAATTAGGTATAGAGCTATTATGGAAGAGAATACATACTGGAATAGAGTAGAGAGGAAATAGGCAGAAATAGAAATAGGCAGAAACAGAAATAGGCAGAAACAGAAATAGGCAGAAACAGAAATAGAAGGAAAGAGACATTACAGAAAACATGACATAGCTAGAATAACAGATATGCTTTATTCCTATCGACCCTCAGACTCAACTATACTATCGCTCAGACTCAACATTCTATCCCTCAGACTCAACGATTCTATCGACTATACCTGTGAAAATGCAATCGTGGTTCAAGATCTGAATATTTTCAGCCTCAGCCAGAAATACCTTATCCACTTTGGGTGCACCTGGGCCTCCCAAGTTTGGCATCAGTTGTTGTTGCTGCTGCTGTTGCACCAAAGCATTTGCAGCCTCTGGATCGTTCATGATCAAAGAGTAGATTGGTTTCAACCCCAAAACGTTGATGAAGTACCAAGAAATAGACGACACATAACGGACATTTAAATCTGGAGTTGCAATACCAGCTTGAAGCATGGATTTAAAACTGTCGGTAAGTGGAAAAGGCAACTTCATAATAACAAAACCAGCAAAAAAGTAGTTCACCCACGCCATGATAACTGTCTGGGGAACATAGTTCATGAGGTTACCTTTAGCCATGTTCATCATAGCGTCATTTGCCCCAGGGTCAGTCAAAGGATTGGTGGCGTCTTGGTTGGCAATATTCTTATTGGCGTAGAATTGGTTGGACTTCAATGTTTCAATGTAGTATTCCTGTCTCATTGAGAACTCCTGGCGGCTCAACACAGCGTTACCAGACTTGAAACAAGTGGCTCTCTTCAAGAACAGCTTTTCTCTAGCATTTCTGTAGTTTTCAAGCTTGGGATCCGATTCAAGAAGCCCCGTGACGTTCGATCTGAGAAGTCCCACAACCACCATGACTATCGAGATGGGAAGCAACACCCAGTACTTTAATTGAGGGTCCAAGAGTACTTCTTGTACCATGTTGAGATTTTTTCTGTGTCGTTTTTCCTCGTTTTCTTTTTTGGTGTCGTTTTTGTGTTTGATTTTGTATTTTATAGAATTTTAGTTGGTTTGATTTTGTATTCTAAAGAAGTTATAGTTTGATTTTGTATTCTATAGAATTTATGGTTTAAGGTGTGGTTGCTGGTTCGGTGTGGTTGCTGGTTCGGTGTGGTTGCTGGTTCGGTGTGGTTGCTGGTTCGGTGTGGTTGCTGGTTCGGTGTGGTTGCTGGTTCGGTGTGGTTGCTGGTTCGGTGTGGTTGCTTGTTCGGCATGTTTAATATCTTTTATACCAAACAGTTAATCAACAGTCATTGAATAGAAAAGACTACATATGTTTAGCTTCTTATATACTTTTAATAAATCTTCTTCTTCTCATCAATAGAAAACTCACCAGCACCAGCATTGACAATAATCAACAACCCCCCCACAATACTCAAGGTCTGGAAGAACTCATACTTTAAAAAGTCCCTGGTGGAGTCGTGTGCACCATACTTCCAGAATTGGTTCACAAACACGTTGTAAGTAAACAACAACACCGTCAATATAAACGCAGAAACCTTGGTCTTGTATCCGACAATAATCGAAGCGCAGGTGACAAACCCACCAAAGATAATCATGATTCTGGTGTAAGACCAGGTAGAACTGAAAACAAATCCCAAAAACAACAACACCAACAACAATCTCCCAGCCAACAAAAAGTACTTCTTGTTGTCCTGGTTGTTGATCATAGGCAATCCAGGCATGGATAATCTTCTCTTGTCTCTGATCAAGCTGTCACTAAAAGCCAAAATCAAGCCCCCTACAACACTCAAGTTTCTTAAAATGAACAAACCGTCAAAGATCAAGCCATAGAACAAGCCCTGCAATATCACCACAGAAACCAAAGATACAGTAGCAATCTCGTTGTGTTTTCTCAAAATCAACAACGTGGACGAAACAGCCATGGTAACAATGTTACACATCAAAAACACAATGGTCATCCACTTCCAGATGTGTTTGTAGTTATGCAAATAGTACACCTGTTCGTTCCATTGGGTGAAGATTCTCCAGCTGTCTTCGTAGAAAGTGGCAACAATGAAAAACCTACCAATAGCAGGAACATAGGGCTTCAAGGGCTTGGAAAATTGATCCACAAAGTCCTCTAACCTGGTACTCATGGATTCAAAGTTCTCGTTGAACGACTTGTTGTTGGAAACAGGACCAATGTTTGAGTTTGAGTTGGTGCTATACAAGGGCGCAGGTCCGTTGTTCTGGTTGAATTGTCTGTTGAACTGGTTATTAGGTCCTCTGTACGTCATTTTGCCTTTACAATTTCAAGATCAGGAAACAGCACTGCAAGTGGTTGGGTGATGTGGTGACAGTTGTTATTAACAGTCAATTGCAATGTCTCGATGAAATATTGCACTAGGCTGGTGATTATATACAGTAGTATGTAGTGTGTAACTATCTGCTTTGATGGAACTCGACACAATTCAGATCAATGTAGTTGTTCCGTGGAGGTGGAGAGAAATTTTGTGCTCAGGTTCAACAATGTGATGTCGCACGACATGTGAATTAGGTTCTTTTGTGGTGGTAGTGGACTTGGGGTTATTGGGCGTGGGCGTACTGGGCGTTCTAGTACTAGTTAGTGGTTTGTTTGACACCTCTGTTTCGTCATTTTGAAGAAATGTCGTTGACGAACCCTTTCATAGTCTGCTTGTAGAATGGTGATTGGTATAGGGTATTTATGAGTTAGGTTTTTATTCGATTGTTGAATATGGAAGAAGTTTTATTCGATTGTTGACGATTGAAAGCAGATTATTAAATATAAATGAAAGTAGATTATTAAATATGTAGTCTTAAATATGTAGTCTTAAATATGTAGTTTTAAATATGTAGTTTTAAATATGTAGTTTTGAATATGTAGTTTTGAATATGTAGTTTTGAATATGTAGTTTAAAATATGAATGAAAGCAGATTATTAACTATGAATGAAGTAGATTATTAAATATAAAGTAGTTTTAAATAAGTTTTAAATATGGTTTAAATATGTAGTTTTAAATATGCAGTTTTCAATATAAATTTTTATTCTTTTATCGCAAGTCTGCTATTGGCTTTTACAACACCTTCCACTAACTACGTGTGGTACGGTCGTTTTCTGTGATCTTCTTCTAGCCATGTTTCACCATTTCGACCTCTTATTCTATTTCAACTGTTTCATTACTATACATGTCTTCCTACACTAGATTCTTCGATCTCAACTTTCCATGTCTCTTGACTTCGTTATCCATTAAATCTCTTAATCTGTGGCTCCCTGCTATTGCCAAAGTCGTCATATCTTCCAACTTGTCCAACGGCACCTTGTTTTCCAACATCAACATGGCCAACTTCTCCGACTCGCCAATGACTCCGATTGTCAAGTAGCTCAATTCGTTTTCTTCCAAGGTATTCAAGTCCAATAATGGATACTGGTCAAAAAGCCCCACCGAAATCGACGACACATAGTCGTACATGCTAATACCTGCGTCAATTAATGCTAAAGTCACTGCATTTGTCATTGACGCCAACAACCCTCCGTCCTGTTGCAACACCTGGATGTTGACCTCTATCAAAGTTCTGGGATAAAGCTTCAAGATGATGCTCTGGTTGACTGTGTTCTCCAATGCCGTTTTCAATTCGATGATTCTACGTTCATTTTTCGATCTTTTCTTTCGCTGGAACGTGGCAAAGTTGGCTATGTTTATGTTAACTTCGATGTTAGCTTCGTTCTGGTTCATCTGGGACCTAAGCTTCGGTTCCATAGGGCCTTGAACCGTGCATATAACTTTGGAGTTTCCCTGTTCCACATATGAAGATCCGTCCGATGAGTTGGGATGGGTGTTGATCTTGCACTCGAATCGACGTATCTCGTTCCATCTACGTCCGTCCACTCTCAATCCTTCGGGAGAATAGAGTTCCAATCTGGGCATCTTGAGATGAGAAAATTTGACATTTCTCACTTTTGGTTCAGACATCCACAAACATAGTAAAAGAAGGTGGTGTTGGTGTAGAAGGAATAAGTGGTGTAGAAGGAATAAGTGGTGTAGAACGGGAATAGTGGTGTAGAAGGAATAAGTGGTGTAGAAGGAATAAGTGGTGTAGAAGGAATAAGTGGTATGGATTAACTAAAGTACTCTAACAAAAACCTCTAGACAGTGAACATCTGTCATTGGAACGTCTACAAACTAGCAGTCAAGTTCAAATCGTTGATAAAAACACCAAGAATCCAACAGTTGGAAAGAAAAAATACACATGAAGACATCAACAACCCGTTATCAAAAGTGTTGATACCTAAAAACTCTAGCTGGTATGCAAAGTACAACCACATGCCTTGAGTGACTACCCACATGGCCAATACCAACACTCCCTGGACGTACTGAGACTTGATCAACGTGGAATTGCAAAGATAATGTGGAAGAAATATCAAGAACCACATAAAGTATTGGGATGTAATGACCTTATTGAAGGTAACAAATGCAAATGTTTGTAGAAACAAACATGACATCAAGTCTCTTTTAGCGAATTTGACGGGAATAACCACTGCTGAGATCAAAAGCTGGGGAATAAATGCATATTGTTCAATGTTATTAGTTTGAACCTCGATGCTAGATTTAAAGTATAGTAACACATTGTACACAGAAAAGTTGTGTCTGTGATCTAATCTGGTGATGTGGTAGATGTACGAATGGTACAAAAACTCGAACCCATAAATCAGCCACATGGCGAGGTTCAACGCTCCCAAGGTCGCCAACGTCACCACCAAGTACTGCAAGTTTTTCCAGTTCGCCAAGTTCAACAACGGCAAGTTCACTATTGGTTTCTCATACTTGGTCAAGTAGTATAATACGCTAGGCAAGTAGATGATAGGGTATATTTTGAAGTGGATTGCAAACCCCAACCACATGGCTGACAAAACAAACCATTTCTTGTAAGCATAATACACCGAGAGCATTATTAACACCGTCAAAACACTTTCAGCAGAGCCTCGGGTGCTGATGGTTATAACCATAGGGTTCAAGAGCCATATGGACGAAAGAATCATCAACTTGTTTGTGTTGTTGGTTTTGTATCTGAGAAGCTGCAAAATCAAGTATCCTGTGATCAAATCACTGATCATAAACACCACCTTTCCAAAACTGTACATGGCTTCATAAGTGTTTGGAACCAACATCCATGCTAGCAACGGCGTGTATCTGTAGGTCTCTCTGAGATACGGCGACTTTCCCTGGGCCACATATTTAGCAGCATCCGAAAACACCAAATAGTCAATGTCTGTGTATTTGACGGTCATATAGTGATCCTGGTATAGGCCAAACACGAAGAACCCCATCCTGAGGAGCACAGACGCTCCTATGATCCAATTGAGGTTCATTGAAGTAGAAGTTCAAAAACTAGTCTGAAAAGTTAAACAAGTTTGAAAAGTTCAAAAACAAGTTAAAAGTTCAAAAACAAGTCTGAAAAGTTCAAAAATTTGAAAAGTTCAAAGTCTGAAAAGTTCAAAAATTTGAAAAGTTAAATAAGTTTGAAAAGTTCAAAAACAAGTCTGAAAAGTAAAAACAAGTCTGAAAAGTAAAAACAAGTCTGAAAAGTTCAAAAATTTGAAAAGTTCAAAAGTCTGAAAAGTTCAAAACTTGAAAAGTTCAAAAATTCAAAACTCGCACTATGAATCAGGAACTGGTTTATGAGCAATATCACGATTATGACTGGGAGAACTTTGAGGAGTTCCAGCAAGGATTGAAAGATAGTCTTGAGGCGTACTTGGAAAGCAAGCAACAGCAAGATCCAAGTATAACCAGCGTGCCTGCGTCGGATAGACATTTGTTGGTGGAACAAGCAAAGAGTTTCTACTATTGTACTAAAACAGGGAATATCTTGAATTTAGATGATTACTACGAATGGGAGAGAAAAACTTACAAGGAGAAGCCCAAGATAGAAGAATTAGATGATAACGAGCCGCCATATTCTTCCAATTACCAGAATTTGGTGGAATTGATTGTTTCTGGCAAAGAGGTGCCTGGTATTAAACAAATTCCTGATACTGTGTTGACGGAACAAAGTTCTACTGCTTGTGCAAAACAAAGAACCAAGCCGTGGGAGAAGTGAGTTATTTGTAAGAATATATTAGTTTACTTTATTTTTGTGGTTTCAATTCTGGCAGATTCAAAAGTGTTCTGGTAGATTTAACAAGTGTTCTGGTAGATTCAAAAGTGTTCTGGTAGATTTCAAAGTGTTCTGGTAGATTTCAAAGTGTTCTGGTAGATTTCAAAGTGTTCTGGTAGATTTCAAAGTGTTCTGGTAGATTTCAAAGTGTTCTGGTAGATTTCAAAGTGTTCTGGTAGATTCAAAGTGTCTGGCAGATTCAACAAGTCTTGTTCTTAAGAGTTTTTTGAGCTCGAGTGATTCTATAGTATAAGTTCATATCTTAGAAGACATTGGTTGTCTAATGCAAAAACCTCATCACAGCCTCGAAAGACGCCAATGCTGCTGCATTCGCTGGAAATGATCTAAGAATTGAAGGCCCAAACCCTTTGGTGAATCCTTTTATTCCGTTGGTTTGGTAGATATACTTCACAGCATCGATCCAACGAGGAAACTTCTTCTGTGATTGGATCGGGCTGTCGGTCATGATGGTTTGCTTCACCACATCGGCCGGATAGGCAAAGATCCAGAATACAGTGGCACTCAACCCACCACTCCAGAAGTTTATAGCCGGTTTCGACAAGCTGGTGTTTGCATCAAACCACTGAGTGAAAAGTTCATAAGAGCCCCACCAGAATATAAAGTTGGTTCTGAAGATCATGGTGGAGAATAAACCGGAGTAAATTCCTCTGATTCCACTGGTGGCATACAACTTTTTCACCACATCAATAGGACCATTGTAGATTCTAGATTTGGCATCGTATTGCACCTGAAGTCTGGCTTTGAACTGTTCTATTGGAGCAGCAACAAACGAAACAGTCAATCCACTACCTAAGCCTGCTATCACATGTCCCATGAGTGGTAACTTGTTGTCGTGTGGGTAGATATAGTCCTTGACGTATCTTCTGTAAGCATGCAAAGATCCTAGCATCACCGAGTCCATAAGAACCCATCCCACTAGAGGTGGGGTGAATCCCTTATAAAACCCTCTTAATCCTTCATTTTTCACGGTTTGAAGTACACAATCCATGGGTCCTTTAAACTGGCCCTTGGGTGCAGTTTGAAGTCTGACTTTGATGGTATCGAAAGGATGGCCCACTGCATTTTTTGTTACTCCAGAAAACATCCCAGCAATAAATCCAACATACTTGGGTGGTGGTGCTGGTTCTGAATCGCTTTTCAAGCTATAGAGTTTGTCTTCTTCATCTATTACTGCAACTGACATTGAATTTTTCAATGTGCGACATGTGAGTCAGATTTAAAACAACTATTGATTTGATCCAGGGTGGGTTTGTTTCAAATGACATATTATTGGACTACTGACATGTTGCAGGTGCATTTTGTACCATGTATGCATTATCTACACATAATACCCCGATTGTTTGGATTTTTCTCTGAAATGCTTTCTAGGGTAAATATCACGACATTGATTCTGCGACATTTCCATATCATCACCAATTTTGCTTCAAATTACCCCCAAAAAGTTTCATTGGCTTTTTTATAGTTCTTAATCCAATGCACTACTACAGATCAACCGTTTATATGCAAGCAAACAATTCACCATCACTCATGCCTCATCTCAAATCCAAAAAAGCAGTGCGCGAAAAAAGTTGTCAACTCCAAGTTCAAGGATGTCTACTAACAATGTATCTGTTAGGTCAGAGCATGGTTACAATCAGCAAAACAGCTCTAATACATCGACCCCGAGCTCATCCGCAGCAACACCTAACTTGAGTGGACCTATTTCAAACCTAGGCATAAATTCCAACCCAGTGGCTAACAGACGGCCCAGTAATGAAGGGTGGCAGGAAATTGGGTTGTATTGCTACAACGAAAACGACATGAAAGACAAAAGATACCACATCTCCAGATTCAACAACAAGAATGAAGTTGATATTGTAAATGATTTCACCAAACCAGTCAGATTACATAGGAAAGACCCAAGAAACCTTCAGTTCCATTTGTCACGAAAAGACATTGACACAAAGAAAAGAGAACAACAGCAGAAGGCAGCAGAAAAGGCTAAAAGAAGACAACAGAGACTTGCTGGAATACCTGTGGATGATGATGACGAAGACGATGAAGAAGATGAAAAAAATGGCATCAAAACTGAAGATGGCTTGAATGGCTTGGGTAAAGACGAGATGGACTTATCACAGGTGGCTCCTGAAGGCGGTGCCAGAAATATCAGAAAGAACATGTTCAAGCGTAAAACTAGGAGAGTTAACTTGATGAACGATGACCAGAGAAAGTTGAGATACGAAGAATACTATCCATGGGTTATGGAAGACTATGACGGGAAGAACGTATACGTGGGAAACTATGAAGCAGGAGCAACAGAAACTACGCAAGTGTTATTTGTGTTTGATAGTTCTGGTTTCAAAATGGTGCCTGTCGAAAAGGTGTATAAATTTAACCCTAGAAACAAGTACGCCACATTGACATTAGAGGAAGCCGAGGCAAAGATGGAAAAGAAGTCGGCAGTGCCAAGATGGTTGATGAAACATATGGAAGATGAAGGGGCAAGCAGTGGCTCCAAAGATTATAGATATAGGAATAACGGTGAAACCCCTTCTGGTGGTGTGGGAACTATTAAGAATCCTGCTACGCCTAACGCAAGAATTAACCGAATGAGAACCGTAACTGGTGGTTCATCTTCCAATAATGACAGAGATTCGGATCATGATGATATTGATTTTGATGAAGAGTTTGCCGATGATGAAGAAGCACCAATAATGGACGGTGACGAGGAAGAAAATAAGTTGTCAGAGCAAAAGATTAAAAGGGAGATGTTGAAAGCAGCTCACTTCGACGCTGCTGACGACGCCGCTGATAATGAAGACGACTTGGATGACTTGTTTGAGACTGAAAAGTCGAGAAAAATCGATAAAGAAGGTAAGAAGTTGCGTAAGGTGTTGAACAAAACTGAAGGTGGTGTTTACGACAGTGAAGACGATGACGACAACTTGAATCCTTACTTGTCCAAGTCTGATTTGGAGAGTGACGATGATGATTCTGATGACGTTAATATCAAACAAGAGCAGGAAGATTTGCTTAACATGCAACCCTCCAGACCAAGAAGGTTTTTTGCATACAACTACGGTGAGGGTTTTGTGAGTATTAAAGCGCCAGTTGAATTCTTGCAAGGGTTTCCTAAGGGTGAATGGCTACCAAACGGGCGTAAAAGACCACTTAGAACTATGGAATCACCAAACAAAAAACAAAAAGTTGAATCCATTACAACTTCGCCAACCAAAAAAGAAAAGTCTGGTTCTCCACAATCTTATAGCGGCGATTTGGATGATGCTGGTCCAGACGGAACCTTGGTAACTGTTTCAGAGGTATTGAACATTCTCAGAGATAATCCTTTAACCACCAAGGAATTATTGACTAGATTAAGAGCCAGGGTGAACGCCAACAAGGAAAATAAGACTAGAATTATCAGCATTGTTAAGAAAAACTTGAAACTTTCGGATGGTAAATTGGTATTGAAAGATTGATTAGAAGTTAAACCTGTATACATATATTATGTATGCGTGTATCAATAAAAATAAATATACAAAAATTAATGAATCCGTTCCCTCTGTATTTACAACACTTCTATTATCTCGTCATCATCATCGGCGTCGTCCTCGTCCTCGTCTACCTCCATTTCTTCAATGTGGTCCTTAGGAGCTTCGTCTCTCATCAAGAATTGCACCAACTTATCACACAATTCTCCCACAGTAGCTTCTTCAACTACCTTGTGCAACTCACGAATAATAGCATAGACAGCTTTTTCTCTGAGGTATTCTCTTATTTCTCTGGTGGTACACAACAACAACAAAGACTCCAAATGAATGCAGATAACACCGGTTAATGGGTCTCTGGTCTTTGTACTAGGCAACAATTGCAACTCTTCAGGCAAGTCAAACATGTAATCCTCGTCGATTTCTTCAGGACCAGCAATTGGTAACAAAATGTATGGCAACAAGTTGATTTTCTCATTGGTCAATAACTGCAAGTGCTTTGTGGAATCAAACAACGAATTCTTGATAGTGGAAGCAACTCCTTCTCTTCTGATTTTAGAATCGTATTTCTCAGTAAACACCAATAACTTCGAAATTGGCACAACTTCATCGTAAGATTGTTCGGAAATGAAGTAGTTTCTTCCTTCTTGAAATCTGGAAATGTCTGCAAAAAAGTATGACAAATAGTCAAAGTTGGCAAACTTATTCAAAGTTCTGTCGGCACCTTTTACAAAGCAGTCCATTAAACAATCCATGATCTTGTTGCTTTTAAACACCTTTACTTGCTCTTCTGTGTGGTTTACTTCAAAGTCTAAGATTTTGACAATGTTATCATTTTTTGCCAAGTTGGTTAACAATATACACATCAAATCAGCATTTGTGTTGGTAATTTTGATGATAGAAGAGACCAAGTAGTTTAAAAAGTCCAAGTCCTCCACAATCATGTTTCTAACTTTCAAGTTAGAGCACAAGTTGGCTAAAATAGTGTTAGATTGGCTCACCATAGTCTTACCATCGCTTTGGGCTAATTTTTTCAAGTCCTTAATGGATTCATACTCATTATAGCTGAAAATTTCCTGGTGTGATCCCTGGGAGTATCCAACAAGGTTATCAAGGGCTATTTGCACAACAGCTGGTTGTGGCGAGTGTAAAAAACTAACAAGGTCTTCTAAATCAGTAGGCATAATTAAAAATTTTTCGCGAAGAGTGGATGCAAAAAATTTGTGTTTGAATCGGTTTTGAACTGGACTGAATGTTTTAATTGTAGACATGAATTGTACGGATGAATTGTAGGGATGAATTGTAGAGATGAATTGTAAAGATGAATTGTAAAGACACGAATTGTAGGGATGAATTGTAGAGATGAATTGTAAAGAGAACTGAAAATGAAACACAAAATTCTGTATTTATGAAGTTTAATAACATGAGTAAGTTGAAAGACACAAAACATTCTAGCTCAAGACTGGTCCACAAGCAGAATATACATATAGTAAAAGGCAATAATCCCAGCATGCACGTTGATAGGACCATGTTCATTTACAGAGTGCAACCCCCCGAAGTCCCCTTCTAAAGTTGGCATATATCTGTAGATGTGAGGAGTTAAATCCCAATAGCATTTTGTATCGGTGTTTCCAGTACTCAAGAATGGCGTAAACACAAAAGTCTGGTTTCTTTCCGGATATACCAATTCCTCGTAGAAGTACCTCACCAGACCCCCAAACAAGTCCCATACCTCAGAATCTGTAGGTGTTATGGGTGCTGGTTCCAACGCTCCATTGAGGGTGTAGTTGAAATAACCATTCTTTGTTGCAGCAATTACCTCTGCTCCTTGAAAGTTGACACCAAGATCATATTTTGCAGCCACCTGTTTTATGTCATTCAATAGTTTGGTAGAAACGGTTTCTACACTTTCTTCAAGGGTTATTCTAGAATTAACAAGCACCAGAGCATGCTCTGGTAATGCGTTGGCCTTAGCACCACCTTGAATGATATCAACAGCTTGAGAAGTAGTTAAAAAATACTTCTGGCCTATGCTTTTAAGGTACTCTATGACCTTAGCATTTGACTTTTTATTCACACCTGCTTTCAACACGTCAGCTTTGAGTTGTTTGTCCATTGTACCGTGCTCTGCAACACATTGCAATGCTTTCAACACCGGATGCTGAGCTGAAAGAATACTTTCAAATTGCTTACTTTCAATTAAAGAAATCAACTCCGAAAGAATTCCTATGGAAGTATGATCTGGAGGAATAGAAGAATGTCCCCCAGGGGTATAAATTTCAATAACCGAATCTAAGTGGCCCTTTTCTGCAATTGCAGGAACCGATAACTGAATAGAACCGTGGTCTTCAAACCCAGCGTTTCCTTCGTCAATGATTTGAAAAATCGAATCTGGGCCATATCTTTCCAACAAGAACTTGGAAATGGCATCAGCCCCGGTTCCTTCACTCTCTTCATCATATCCAAACGCCAAAATAACTGTTCTGGCTGGTTCAAACTTCCCTTCTTTAAGCAATAATTCAACTGTGCTTAACAAGGCAATCAATAAATTCTTACAGTCAACGGTTCCTCTTCCGTATATTATCCCGTCTTCAATTTCACCACTGAACGGTGGGAATTTCCATTGGCCAATAGTTTCCTTTTGAACTGGAACCACGTCTTGGTGAGCAGTCAACATCAATGGCTTTTTAGAACCGTCAGACCCTTGCCAGGTGTACACTAACGAAAACTTGTTGACCTTATCAAGCTTCAAGTTTTTATGAACCAAAGGGAAGGTTTCCTGCAAATATTGGTGGAACTTTTCAAAGTTTTTCCATAAAGGTTCCATTTTGTATAAAGCATCCAAGTCGTCTGTAGTATTAGGGTTTAGCATGTTATCATAGACCTCAGTAGGTATTCTGATAGCACCAGCCAATTTTTGGGCGTAATGCCATTGAACGTCCTTATCGTGCAATAAACCATCTACGGTATCCTTGTTAAAAAGTTCCGGTGGAGTAGCCACAGGTTCCACGATTCTGCACAAGGTTTCATCTGGAACACCGTTGAAGCTCGTGGTGAAGTTAGCGACAAGCAATGAACCAGCGGTAATAACAGCAGCAGCAGCAATTGCAATTTTGGTGACTAGCTTGGTGCCATGTCTCTTGGAAAAGGTATATGACGGCAAAAGCTCTTCTTTTTCCATTTCAGAAATGTGGATATTAGCAATAATTAGGTTACAATCAAATGGCACTGGTGATAAACGGAGATGTCGAAGGATGTCGCGGTATGTCGTTATGTATATACTATCTACTTGGTAGGATTGTTTGCAGCAAAGAACGACAACTGGTCAGCAAAAGCCTTTTCCTTAGCATACTTAATATGTGGGACGCTGATGTCTCCTCTAACAGCAAATCCGTGAGAGGCATGGGCAAAAAGATCGATTTCCCAGTTGACATCTGACTTCTTAGACAAGATTTCTTCAGTTTTGTGTCTCAATTCAACAGGAAATATTGGGTCGATTTGACAGGCAGAAATGATGATAGGCTTAGTGACAGCTTCGACTTCTTGTTCCAGAATGAATGAAGGGTGTGCAGCAGCACCAGCATCCAATAAACCACCTTTAGCAAGATGTTGAACAACATATTTGGCACCAAAACAGTAGCCAACACCAGCAGTGAACTTAGGTTGCAATTCCTGCTTCATTTTTGCCAAAAAACCATCAACAATTGGGGTGGTGACTTCGGGCATGTGGTCTGGTAACCAGTCTTGAAGGTTCTTGTCGTCAATTGGATCACCTTTCAAGATATCTGGAATCAAAACCTTGTAGTTTGCCTTGGAGAACGCATCAGCAATTAACAAGACGTTGTTAAATTTGTGGCCGAAGATGTCAGTAGCAATGACAATAATGTTATCGTTTCCATTTTCACCACCAACAACGTAGGTGTCAAGACCCCCGACGGTCTGGTAAGAACCAATGGGGGTACCTTCGTGGAAGGTTTTGCTAGCACAGCAAGGACCTGGAGGATTAGAAGCCATTATGAGTAGTGGGAAAAAACGGAATTAAACACATTTATATTAGGCATGCGCCGCACATACAATTTTTCACAGAAACCCGATTATGTAATGTCGGTTTGTAAGCAAAACAAGTTTACACTAATTTACAAGATTAACTAATAACATGAATTTTTATACGTAAACATTATTTAAGACTCAGCATTGGTTTGAGCAGAATATTGTGCCTGCAACACCAAGTTATTACTGGCGTCCATTCTAGGTAACATGACCTCGATCATTCTGATCTTATCATTGGTTGCAAATGCCTTGGATCTGAATAAGTCTTCAGCTTCTCCAATAGTAGCAACTCTGATGGCCTCGTAGTTTTGGGCATTGAACAATGGCAACAAAGCCAAGTTGTTCCAAGGTTGGATATCGTTATAAGAAGCATTTTCACCGTGAATCAATCTCTCGATGGTGTAACCATCGTTGTTCAACACGAAAAGGTATGGCTTAGTGTTCCACTTAACCATGGTACTGATTTCTTGCACAGTCAATTGCAAAGAACCATCACCCACAAACAAGATAACTCTCTTGTTAGGGTCGATTTCCTCAGCTGCCATGACGGCACCCAAGGTGGCACCAACAGTGAAACCAATGGAACCCCACAACACTTGGGAAATACCAACTGTGTTGTTTGGGAATTTGGATTGGACAATACCGAAAGCAGAGGTACCGGTTTCGGTGATGATGATATCACCTTCTCTGAACCAAGAGGAAACTCTGGTCCACAACCATTCTTGAGTCAAGTGCTTGTCTCTTGGAGCTGGAGTGTTGACCAATTTGACCTTTGGAACTGCAACTGGAACGTAATCTTTACAAGCCTCACCCACAACCTTCAAAAGATGGGTCAAGCATTCTTTCATCTGGACACCTGGGAAGGAAGCTTGTTTGATCTTGGTGTAGTCAGAGTGGAATTCAACCACATTCTTGGTTCTGTAACTGTAAGAGAAGGAACCAGTGTTGAAGTCAGACAACAAGGCACCAACAGACAAAATCAAGTCAGAACCCTCAACAGCTTCTTTGACTTCTGGGTGAGACAAGGTACCGACGTAAACACCACCGTATCTGGAGGCAACAGAACCAGATCCGTTCAACTTGGCAGTCATTTTCTTGATCAAGTTTGGATCGTTATCATATAATTCACCAGACACTCCACCTTCATCAACACCACCTTTACCCATAGGAGTAGTGAAAACTGGGAATTGAGTGACTTCAACCAACTTCTTAACTTCAGCCTTACAGTCGTGTCTGGAAGCACATGCATCAACCAAGATAACTGGGTTGGTAGCGTTCTTGATCAATGCCAACACTGATTCAATCACTTCGTTTTCAGCATCTGGGTCGTTTGGCTTCAAGCTCAAATCAATTGGAGTGTTCAACAAGGCAGCTGGAACCTTCAAGTCAACCAAGTTAGCAGGTAAACCCACGTACACTGGTCTTTGGTACACGTAAGCATCTCTGATGCATCTGTCCAATTCAGCAGGAGCAGAATTAATGTCGCTGATAAATGCAGATGTCTGAGAAATGTTGTTAGACATTCTGTGGAACACGGTAAAGTCACCGTTACCCAAGGTGTGGTGCAACAACAATTGTTTGGCTTGGGAGCTAATGGATGGAACACCAACAACATGCAACATACCCACATGTTCGGCGTAGGCACCACCCACACCGTTCAAGGCAGATAATTCACCTACACCAAAGGTGGTAACCAAACAAGCCAATCTCTTGATTCTGGAGTAACCATCAGCAGCATAAGCAGCATTCAATTCGTTGGCGTTTCCGGCCCATCTCATGCCCTCGACTTCGTAGATCTTGTCCAACAAGGACAAGTTGAAGTCACCTGGCAAACCAAAGATGGTCTGGACTTCCAATTGTCTTAATCTTTCGAAAAGATATCTTCCTAAGGTAATTTCAGCCATTGTATGATGGATGATTGATAGTTGTAAATGTAAATGTAAACTGTTTGATAGTGGAAAATATTAGAGATATTACTGGCTTTATATACACAGGGCTATAAAACTACGAACTCCACTCAGCTGTTGTTCAAATTGGTTATCGGAACGACTGTTGTTCCTTATTTGTCCTAACGCATATAATCAGTTGATGCATGTAGAGTGCGGATCAACTGATTAACCAATAGGTGGTGTTTTTCGGACTTTGAGTGGCCGATGGTTGTGTGTTGGTACAAATGGAACTAGTTTGCCTAGGATATAGTAGAAGTAGTCCAGGTTGGTTTGTACTGGGATAGGTGCAAATATTACCAGGAATTGGCATGGACTTCAAGTCCCGTTCCACGTAAACGCATATTTTATGCCGCAACACCAGATATTTCTGGAAAAAGCAATTTCAATAAGCTGATCCATGAGGGTTCCGGTTAAACGCATGATTCACTTCACAGAATACACTTGTGTATTATGCGTCATGGTGGCGGAATCAGTCCATACGGAATATTCATTCGGAACAACATCAGATTAAGTTCGGGATTGTTTTGAAGATTTGAAACATGGTATGTTTTTGAGTTGCGTTTACGTTACTGAAGATTGAGAGGTATTTTGACTTACTTCCTGTGTACTCATAATTCTTACATTTCCTATCCATTCCCATTAATTTGTTATTACTGCAAGTTCTCATTCCACGTTTGTTGTGGTTCGTTAATGTCGTTCGGTCCCTTCTGAGGCCTAGCTAATGCTAATGTCGTCTCGTACGTCCTCTGCCGTACTCTTTTTCCTGAATACGTAATCGGTCTTAACCACCTCTTTCAAACCCTTGTGGAAGTTCTTTATAAGTATAATCTCCACCACAATAATACTCACCAAAAACACTAAGCTTATGACTCCAAACGTAATTAGCGAGTTTCTGCCAGGGAAGTATTCTCCTGGCACTATCGTCATTGAATATGCTGAGGTGTATTTGGTGTATAATCTGATCATCTTGAATAAAAAATACCCCATACCGGCAAAATAAACTACCAAACAGCATATAGCCCCAATTAGGATTTCTCGGGCTATCATGTAATCGCTTACCACCAATACCACTATTGTTAACGGAAGCACAATAATTGTCAAAATGAACTCCACCGACTTTCTGTCATGTACCATTATAATCACAAATTGAATGGTGAATGCTAAGAAGAAAAAAAACCCAAATGTAAGCAATGCCCTGTGGATCTGAAACGCACGGTAAAGCCTTTTGATGTGGATGTCCCCTCCTATGGTTTTGTAGCTGAACCAATTGACATATTTGTTCAATCTGAATATTATTAGATAAGCCTGTAGTATCAAAGTTACGCCGAGAACTACTATGGTTGCAACTGAGGTGGCTCTGGTAGCTCTTTTCCAGTTGCCCACCAATAAAACTCCTACAAAACGGTTGATTTCCTGGTACTGGATTCCTGTGTACACCAACATGCAGCAATAGAACAAACACAACATTAGCAATTGCAACATATTTTTGCTCTTGAGTCCTACTATAGTGATGAACACCTGGAACAAAGAAGCAAAGATAAAAAGTGCTAGGTAAATAGAAATCTCCTGGTACTTCACATCCACCAACATCTTGGATCTGTGTGTATTTATAACCGCATACGCGTAGATTTCAAACCCTAGCACAAGCATGGCTGAAACTATGGAGATGATCAAAAACGCAACTGCGTTTTTTTTGTATGCAGTGTATTCGGAGGTACTTCTTTCCACGTACTTTTCATTGGTCAATTCGCTATCATCTACACCATCCAGTTCGCCTACTTCCAGGCACTCGCCCACCTGTCTGGTAGTGTCAGTACTTCTGGATTCTCTTCTGCTGTCATTTCTGGCAGGCATGGGGTCCACGCTCATATACTTGAAGAAATCATCGTCTGAGTCTGACGAATTGTCCTGTGTTACTACTGTAAGCCTGGGGGGTTGCATTTATTGTGTTGGAAAATGGCCTGAAAAATATGGTTTTATATTTCGTATACAATACGACTTTTCTAACGAGAATGACGTACAAGCCTGGTTGTGATTCTATGACGTTATTATGTAATTCAGGTTATTCTGTAGTCATCGAAAGCCTCTTGCACGATCCCTGCTGGTTCTTCCTCCAAATCCAACCAGCTAACGGAGGTGAATCTTGGGTCTTGGATGATATTCTTGATACTCTCGTCTACAACTAACAAGCTCACTGCATCGAATCCTCCTGCACCTGGTACAACTCCTCCAAGAACCCCACTCAAACTGTTGCACCTGTTCAACAACTCGGTTTGTGACTCTGGCTCGATATCTGCTCCTGACAACTGGGTCAATTTTTTAAGGTACTTTCGGATATTCTTGATGTCTTCAACCAAGCCTTGGAACTGGGTTTTGTTTGCTGTACCTGACTCTATTGAGCAGTTTTTCAATAATTCTATGGCTTCTAAATACCCGGCTCTATCATTCTGGTAGTAAGTGTGCAACTTTTGTAAACTTTCCATCATCTTCAAGTTGGCACTATGTAATTGGGTGTACAACTGCAAGCATTCTTGTGGGTACTGCTTCTTCCATGCTAAAACCTTGGAAACCAATTTAGGAGTCTCTGAACCTCCTTTTATGTCCCCCATCAACAACTTGACGTGTGGAGGTAAACTGCATGGTTGGTGGACGAAATCCCATTGTTGGTCTATAGTTTTTCTGAACTTGTCTACATCAAAACCGTCACCAATAAACTCACTGATGACTTCAGGTTTAAATCTCCGGTACTTGATAGACCCAAACACTGCAGTAGCAACATCAAACCCAGATCCAATCTTCTTTTGTGCCTTGCAATGTGCTACCTGGGCAAGATTATGGATCAAGTTCTTCAACTCGTGTACAGGCTCAGGTTTGAACTGGGAAATAATGCTGGTAGTTACTACTGAAACCAAACTTGCTGAGGATCCCAATCCCGTTTTAGCAACGCTGCTTATTGGTTCTTGGTGGTACAAAAACCTCTTTTGGCCATTCTTAGACACTTTAGCTTCGGTGTTATGTTGCGTATGGAATCCAGCATCCGAGTACACAGTTATATGTATTTTCTTGTTTTCAGGTTCGCCCAAGTACTTCATGACAATCTCAACCGTTGTTTGCAAAAATGGATTGTTTCTGTTGTTTATTTCCTTGTAATCGCCATCCACAAGCTTATAGACCCAGTTGGAGTGTGTGAACTGGGGAGACTTGATATCTATACACATTTCCGAGCTGGTTTCAGAATTGACTACCGCATGTGTACGAGCTGAAAGTGCAGTTATGTAGCTATCGTATGTTGGTTCCAATACCAAATATCCCCCTGCCAAAAGGGCTTTGCCCGGAGCACTGAATGCCTTTTGCACCATCTTCAAAGTTGATGAACGCGATTTTTCACTCACAAGATGATTATCACAGATGAAGACAAGATCAAGCAGCTAAAGGCATGCAAAGTCATCGGAATGATAGGATTAGGTGATATGGGGACGCTTTACGCCAGGAGATTCAGTGAAGCCGGTTGGAAAGTTATAGGATGTGACAGAGAAGAAAACTATGAAGCCACCATGGCAAAGCTCGGTGGCACAGATGTGGAGGTTGTTGCCAACGGCCACTTGGTCAGCAGAGTTAGTGACTTTATTATCTATAGTGTGGAAGCAAAGGCTATTGAGAGGATAGTTGCCACATATGGCCCTTCGTCAAAGGTCGGTGCTATTGTCGGAGGTCAAACCTCGTGTAAGGAACCTGAAGTGGCTGCTTTTGAAACGCACTTACCTTCAGATACCAGTATTGTCACGCTACACTCACTACATGGGCCGGGGGTGAATCCACGACACCAACCTTTGGTTTTAATCAAACACAGAGCCAGCGACGAGCAGTTTGATTTTGTAGAAACCTTGGTTTCGTGTTTGGAATCCAAGCACATTTATCTTACTGCTAAGAAACATGACCAGATCACAGCCGACACACAGGCAGTTACACATGCTGCATTTCTTTCTATGGGTGTGGCCTGGAAACAGAGTAACGCATATCCGTGGGAAACTCCTAAATGGTCTGGGGGTATTGAAAACGCAAAGGTTAACATTTCCATGAGAATCTACTCCAACAAATGGCACGTCTACGCTGGTTTAGCCATCACCAATCCCTCTGCACATGCCCAGATCCTACAGTATGCAAAGTCCACTACTGAGTTGTTCACATTGATGATCCAGGGAAAGACTGATGTTTTGATGGCCAGGGTTTTGAAAGCTAAAAAATACTTGTTTGACCATATAGAAACCAAGGAGTTGTTGTTGAACGATCAGATCTTGGAAAAGTACTCGTTATCCAAAACACCTCCAGGTGGTACTCAGCCTAATTCTCACTTGTCGCTACTTGCTATAGCAGATAGTTGGTTCCAATTGAAGGTTGATCCATATTATCACATCATTTGTTCCACGCCTCTCTATAGAATCTTCTTGGGGGTTACGGAGTATTTGTTTTGCACTCCAGGATTGATAGAGGAAAGTATCACCGTTGCGTGTAGAGATGCAAGTTTTAGACAAGATGATTTAGAATTTGTGATAGCAGCCAGAAACTGGTCGGACTTGGTCACCAGCGGGAGCTATGACTTGTACAAAGCCATGTTTGAAGATGTGCAACAGTTTTACGCTCCAAAGTTGAAGGAGGCCAACGCTGTTGGAAACGAAATGATCAAGATCATCTTGGAAAGAGTCCAGGAATACGAAAATAAGTGATATCAATTAATATATATAATAGCTTATAACTGCTCATCTTTTATAACATCCATCAACCAATCTAAACCTTCTGTCAACCCTTCGCCTTTGATTGCACTGGATGCCACTATACTCCAGCTTCTGTCTTTCAATTCTGTCAAGTTCAATGCCTGTGATACTTCAGCGGCGGTCAAGGCCCCTGGCTGATCCTGCTTGTTGGCGAATACCAATAAGGCACTATCCAACAACTCTTCTTCCTTCAACATCATATGCAACTCCTTGCTTGCAATGTCTATTCTTTCTTTATCGGTAGAATCAACCACAAAGATCACGGCGGCTGTGTTGCTATAATAACATCTCCAGTAAGGTCTTATGGAGGTTTGGCCACCCAAATCCCATATATTCAACGTCAAGTTTTTGTATTTCAAGGTCTCGACGTTAAACCCAATGGTGGGTTTGGTGGTTACTACTTCTCCCATTTGAAGTCTGTACAAAATTGTGGTTTTACCTGCACCATCCAACCCCAAAATAAGGATTCGGATCTCTTTTTGTGCCCCAAAGAGCTTTCCAAAGATGTTGGCAAAGCTGAATGTCTGTCCCATTGTGAGTATGACAAATACTACGAGCTATGGTTTGAGGGGTTTAAATGCTGGTTGCTTCGGATAAATTCAATTCCACCCTATTTATACACAAGAAACTAGTGGTGACGTTTTTTCCTGGTACTTTTTCTGCACTTTGCTGCTGTAGTGATGACTACTTACCCGAAAATGTATGATCTAATGGTTTTTTTTGTCAACAAAATGCGAATGTCCTAAATAGTACATAATTCCAAACATGACAGACTTTCCAAAAGGCATTTTAAGAAACAAGCTTGTGGGTGAGAGCCAACATGCCAGTGAGGACGGTGATCATTTGGACCGTCAGCAAGTGATCAGAAACACAGAAATAAACTCCAAGTTAGCTTCAGAAAGTTCCAAAGGTGATTTAATTAGAGCTAAGCTCAAGGCTGCTAAGCAACAGGATAACAGTAATAACACATTTGCCGATTTCGATGGCAAACATGCCAAATGGGACGAAATAAACTTGTACAAGTCCGAACAGGAAAGGTCGGCCACTATGAAAATTGACGAACCTAAAACACCTTATGAAGGTGGGTTTGATCCTTCTGGGGAATACTACCAGGATGATGAGGAAATACCTGATTTTGAATTGGGTAGGGGTGAGTTCAGCCAACGTAAAACTGAGCAATCATTGAATGGGAGCGAAATCATCAAGAACGATAGCGCCGACGAGGCTGATGTTGAAGAAGAAGAGGAAGACGAAGGCGAGGAACAGCCTTTAACTGCTGAAGAAAGACACAAGCTCTTTGAGGAGAAGAGAAAACAGCATTATCACTTAAAGGGAGAGGTTTTGCATCACTCTGTGCAAATTTCTGACGACGACGAGTAGTATGTAAGAACAATCATGCAATGTTAATATAATGTGTATTGTAGTGTAAAATAACGTTTTAAAGCAAATAAAGAGTGCAAAATAACGTTTCAAAGCAAATAAAGAGTACAAAATAACGTTTCAAAGCAAATAAAGAGTGCAAAATAACGTTTAAAGCAAATTAAGAGTGCAAAATAACGTTTTAAAGCAAATAAAGAGTGCAAAATAACGTTTAAAGCAAATAAAGAGTGCAAAATAACGTTTTAAACCAAATAAAAAGAGTGCAAAATAAAGCTAACCATGTGAAGTCGAGTTCACAAAGTCTATTAGTCTAGATAATCCTAAAAGTACTTCAACAAACTCTTGTCGAGCTTGTTTGATGCGGTCAATTCACCAACAGTCTCTTCGACACCGGCCTTAGCAGCAGCAGCATCAGCTCCGGTAAGCTTACCAGCAAGAGCAGCCAATTGGGCATCATCCAATCTGTCAACAATGACCTCAAGATCAGCATCGATATCAGCAGCCTTACCAGCATCACCGAAGTATTCGGCTTCCTTACCGCAACCTCTGACGGTTCTCTTTTGCTTCTTCTTAGCGGCCTTGGCAGCTTCCTTTGCTTTCTTGCTGTTAACCTTAGAAGCAGCAGCTTCTTCAGCAGCCTTCTTAGCGGCTTCTTCTTCAGCGGCCTTCTTGGCAGCAGCCTCTTCAGCGGCCTTTCTGGAACCAGCTTCTCTGTCCCACTTCTTCTTTTCCTTTTCTTTCTTAGCTTGTTCCTTGAACATCTTGATTCTAGGATCTTCGGCATATGCTCTTTCCACCAAGTCAATGACTCTCTTGTTGTCTTCTTGCTTCAACTTCTTTCTTGCAGCAACATTCTTACGTTCAATATAACGCTTGTGGTCTCTATTGGCGGTATCATCTGGAACATCTTCATCCTTGAATTCAAATGACTTCCATGAATCGAATTTACCCCAGAAACCGTAGAACTTGTCTACTTCATCCTTAGAAGACTCCAAGGTTCCCAAAGAAGGAACAGGTTGCTTCTTGGAAAATCTGGATTCACTGTCAAACACTGGACCCCAGGCCTCGAAGAAATCGTATTCGGATTTAGCAACTGGGGGTAAAGTAGTGGCACCCTCATCGACAGAGTCAAATTGCTGTCTCTTGGTAGAATCCAACATAACTTCGAAAGCTTTTTGGATGATCTTGAAGAAACCATCTTGATCCAATCCACCAGAAGCAGACTTCTTATCTGGGTGGTGCTTCAACACTTGCTTTCTGTGAGCTCTTCTGATTTGGTCTTCAGTGGCTCTCCATCTCAATTTGGATAAACCTAAAACAGCATACAAATCTGCGGTTTTCCATTCTCTTGGGTCATGAGCCAACAATTCTTCGTCTTGTTCTTCGTCACCAAGGTCTTCGTCTTCGTTGGTTTCGATTTGCTTGACGTTCTTAGCCGCTTCCAACTTCTCGAATTCAGACCAGGTGTGGCCTCTCAAGGTTCTGGTGGCGTGGGCCAAGAAATAACGTCCAACAGGTTCGATAGGACGACGGATAGGAGCGGTGGCACTGCTTTTAGCACCACATTCGGCGTGGCCTGCTGGTAATACAATTGACATGATACTGAAAATTTTTTGAGATGTGAGAAATTGGTTTTGGCACTGGATTTTTATAGTGTAGATTCTTACATACATTGATGCTTACAACCTTATAGCCGTGCCAACAGAACAGTATATACGGAACTAAACCGATTCCGTCTTCAAAACTGCCATGTCCAAAACTTCTACCGTTCCTTCCCCCCCTTTGATCTTAGCATTCTCACCTTGTAGTACCTCTACTATGGCTCTATAATTGGTAGGATCAATAATACTGGTACATTCAAACACCTTATCGTTGTGTGTTTCTTCCTCTATGACATCCAATAAAGGTTTTATATATGCCTCGAATACAGGCTCCTTGACTCTGTTGACCAAAATCACCTTCACCTTCATCATAGCTCTTTCTATGGGAAACAACTGCTTGGATACTAGCAATTTGATAGCTTCCAATGTCTGCAACTTTGTGGCTTTACTTGGATTCAAGTGGAACTTCAATTCGGTCAATGCTTTTTGAATCATACTTGGAGGATATCTCTTTCTGGATTTGGGATTAATGCACTTGGTAGAGATGATATTCAAGAACTCGTTTTGTTTCTGTCTTAAATTTGCAACTCTTTCCTTTTCGTTCAATTGGATTTCTCCTCTGTCCAACATATCAGCAATAATAACATCTTGGTTGGTAGTACCAAAAGCTGCTATTAAATCTTCGTTGCTTGCTACTTGGCCTTTTGACACGTTTAAAAAAACCTGTGGTATTTGCAACACTTCATCTATATCCTTCTCCACTCTCAGTCTCCAGTCCTGAACTTTGTTCTGGTAACATGCAATTTCAAATCTCTTCTTTCCTCTTTTCATCCTTACCAACGACACGTTGGTAAGTTTGATCTGGTTAGCTGGTTGGTTTATCACTGCCATTATATTTGAGAATTTCTCATCGCACTTTAGATTAAGAGTATTTGACATGGGCTATATATGCATTAACTACTTGTATGTATTTTATGTGTTGATTGACATGTTTATTCATCGTCTTCTTCTTCACCACCTTCAATGAATCTTGGTCTGACGTCGTGCCATAATTTACCCTTGTTGTAGTTGTTGTACCAAGCAGTGATACCAGCATCAAAGAAGGATTCGAATGCAAAAGCACCACCAAAGATGGTAGCAACGAACAAGGAGTTTCTTGGGAAAATAGCACCTAACTAGTAAGGGTTAGTATTGGTCTGACAACGGTTTGAATGGTTTATGACGGTTTGAATGGTTTATGACGGTCGTGGTTTATGACGGTCATGGGATATATTGATCTCTCATAGCTACAACTGTTGCTGTTTCCTTCATAGCATTCTGATACTTCACATTTTGCATGTAATTTCTTCACCTGGCACCATTTTGAAATCAAACAAAAAAAGTTCATTTCCCTTGCATATACTCACGCAATAATGCCTGTCCGTTTCAAATCAGCATATTCTCCTCTCTTGTTCTGCTCTCGAAACACATACCATTTCTAATTCAAATATTCAATGTGATAAAAATATATGAAAATTTGTTGATTATATTCGCACCATTTCAAACTCACTTGATTGGTTCAAAACGACTGCGAAAAAATGGCCCAGTTACTACTTAAACACTACATTCACACCTCACGCTAATATGTATACTTATTATCTAACCTGATTAGTCTAATTTGGTTTCCTCTAACTTATCAGCCACCTTGGCTTCTTCGTTGTTGTCTTCTTTAGGCTTGGCACCTCCTGGATATCTACTACCTTTATCCTTTGGCTTCTTTTCCTTCTTGGCCTTTGGCTGTGCTACAGGGTATCCCTTGGCTTCGGCCTCTTGGAATTCCTTGTTACTTTCGTATTCAGCCTTGATTGGTGCCAAAATTTCAACCAAATGCGATGACAATCCTGCCTTCAAGTCAACTGGTGACAAAGTACCGTCAATGTAGTCCTTCTTCAAGTCCTCAACAGAGGTGTAGGTAATGGATCCGCCGTATTTCTCTGGTCTGTCGATGAAAAAATTGAAAACTCCCACTTTGTCTGCCTTCAATTCTTGAATTGGCTGCAAAATATTCTCAATAAACGAAATAACTCCGTTTCCTTCAATTTCTCCTGGGGCACAGTAAGCACTGCTGATTTTCTTCTTGACGTTTTTGTCAGTTTCAATGATATCAATCTTGGAGTTTGGATCAGATGCACTCATCTTACCACCCTGGTTCAACCCTGGGACCATTTTGTTCATTAAATGCGCTCTCTTCTTGTAACCAAGACTTGGTAAGTTTTCTTCTGCCAAAACAAAAATCTTTCTTTGATCAACCCCTCCGAATTGCACGTCAACACCCAAGTGCTCCTCATCCAAAGCCTGCATCAATGGGTAAATCAAACCTGATAGTAACGGGTTTGCAACCTGCTTCACGACATCGGCACCAGCTCTCTTGGCATCGTTCTGACTAACAATGTTGGATAGCCTGAAAAGATCCATAATATATTCAGGGGATCTCTGGTATGATGATCCAACCACAAACTTCAATTTGTCAATTGGCACATTGATAGACTTCAAGATGGCTTTCACAATACATTCGTAGTACTTTGCTCTGTAATTCACCACTTCTAATGGGGCTTTCATGTTATCTAAATAAGCGTGTAAGTCTGCAACCAAGACTGTAAGTTCACATCCAGCTTTCAAAAAGTGTGCTAACTTGATCATTGGCACAAAGTATCCACAATGCGGTTTACCAGTTGGTGCCGTACCCCAGTAAATTCTCAATGGGTGTTCGCCTTTGTTCAAAACATCCTTTATGATGTCTCCATTCAAGTGTTCTTGAAGGTTCTTGGTAATCAAGTCAAACTGTTCGTCTGGTGTCATATTCTGTACTTATAAAATTTTTCAGTGAGTCAAAAACTTCTGAGATTTTGCGTTCAGGTCCAATGTCGTGATGTCGCTTCGAGAAACTTTTCAATCTTGCATCACTGAATTGACAGCTGAGTAATTACACTACGTGATCATTGGGTTAAACATTGACTGCGTTCTTGCATCTTGATAGGATTTGTTATTATCTGCATCCAAGTATTGATTTTGCAGGTTGAGAACTGGTTGCGACAAGTTCTACCCAATTATTGGTGAAATTAATCCGTTTTTAACCGCCAGCTACTGCTCGGTTTTGCCATCAGGAACACAATAAAGCAGTCATCTTGCTATCGAAGGCAACAATGAAACAAGACTTGCTTAAGAAGTTCTTGGCTTCTTTGCCTCTAAGACTTGGTCTCCAAAGATTAGATGACATTAAAATCAACTTGTTCAAAGCCTTTTATTACGCTGCTACCAACGATGGCCAATTCCTTTCAGAATTGTTTCCAGATATATCTGAGGCAGAGATTATGGAGTTGGATGGATATAATTTCTCATTATCTACTTTCCACGATGATATCTTTTTGAAGGCAGTTTCTGATAGTTCATATAGTCATCCTTCCAATACTGCTTGTGCTAGACCTTTGAAGCAGGGTGAACCGGTTTATAGATGTGAAGAATGTGGTTTCGACTCAAGTTGTGTATTGTGTGTGCATTGTTTTAATGAAAATGATCATATTGGCCATAGCGTACAAATGTACCTTGCCAGAGAATCCAGTAACGGTATATGTGATTGTGGAGACCCAGAAGCTTTTGTCAGCACTTTAAATTGTAAATGCCAGATTATTAAAGAACCTGCGCTGGATACAGACCTTGATGTCAACTTTTATAATTCCTTGAGAGATACCATGACGATTTTGTTAGACTACATATTAGATGTCACCAACTTTTCAATTGCAGCATTGCCATTCATACATGATCACATTAACAAGGGTCATTGCATTTTAACATCTGAGGCTTTATCAAACTTTTCATCTTTACCTGAGCTGAAATATGGAGTTGTTGATACCAATTCTGACTCAAAGTGGATTTTGGTGTTGTGGAACGACGAGCACCACAATTTCCCAGAAGCAAAGGACGCTATCACGGCTGCTATAGATGTAGATCATTTGAGAGCTCATGATATTGCATCGGAGGTCAACTTGAACGGAAGATGTGTTTTGAAAACAGGCGACTCGCCCATTTCGTTGTACAAGGCATTGGATTCCGTTGAATTTGGCGGTTTAGTCGCCACAATTGCTAGCGAAAGAGATTACATAAGAGAAGAAATGGTTGGTCACATCTTTGACTGGTTTCTGGAAGTATTAACATTCACTTCTAATGTCAAGTTCCGTGAAACTGCTAGAACCGTCTTTGGGGAGTTATTGTTGGATCCTGAATTTCAATTTGTTAAGTCGCTACCAGTCTCTTTAATTGATAGCTTATCGATTGACATCAAAAGGAGGTGCTATGAAAATGGTTTATTGTACGCAGGTGAAATTGTCAATGGAGGCTTGACTAAAATCAATTCCTTGTTTGAGCCAAAAGATTTGAGCAGGTCTTCCCATTTAGTCTTGACTCCTTGTTTTGAATCTTTTGAGAACTCTAGGTTGCAGTTCTTACTTCTTTTTTCTATCAGATTTAAAGCCAAGATCAGGAAGGCTTTATCCCAAATCATCCTACCACCTGTTTTGACGGACCTGCAAATGAAAGGAGTATTTTGCAAACAATACATTCAAATTTATCCACAGCTCCTCGCCTCTTTGGCTTTGGCTGATCGTGAAGAACACTTGAATTGTATCGCTGAAATCAGTAGTCAGTTAATGACTTGTCCAACAAGTGTTCTGTACATTTTGGAATCAGGCAACATTGGCAAAATTGTCGGACCGTTGGCGCAGTTGATAGAAGAGCATGCTGGTAGGTGGAACTACGATACTGGATATCCTAACTTTTTCGAACCATTGAGTTCGGCTTCTACCAGGAGTAAATCCCTTTATGAAGCCATCGCCAGGGCTTTAACCGATGTGAACTACCTTGTGGATCCTGTTTTTAGTTCATCTGTTTCAAATGTTCTTTTACAGAAAAAAAATGTAGCTTTGGTATTGTTGTTGTTGAGGAACTTTCAAGGCTATTGGGCCATTGAAAGAAAATATGGTGATCATGTGGAAAGGGAAATTTTAGATTTCGTGATTCACTTGAAGTATTCTGTCCCGATTTTGAAGGTTTCTAAACAAGTAGCTGAGTCATCTATTGATAAAGTGAAGTTGGTTACAGAAGCTGGAAAATTGATTATTGACTTCCTAAACTTAAGAAAGATAGATCAGAAAGAACCCGGTGTAGCAAGCTACAGAGTGAGTAAAGATCCTGTGGCATTTGTCAACCCTATTAATTCTTTGTTGTCTTACATGTTTCAAGCGCATGATTTTGGGTTATTTATCGATCTATTGAAGGAGTCTAGTACTCCGTTCATGAAAATATCAGATGTGTCTCTTAGAAGTATTGTGCTTGGAAACCAAGTCAAGATCGGTTTTTGGATTAGGAATGGGTTTTCAGTTTCAAGGCAGGCGTCTCTCTATATTGATAGTGTTATGGCAGATTCTGCGTACTGGAGAGATATTCATTTGAATCAAGTTGCAGCAATATTCGATAACCCAAAGTCAACTTTGGACAACTTCTTGGATAGGTGGGAACTATTGGATTGGTTTAGAAACAAGGTAGCATATAATGAGACCATTTATGAGGATAGATTTTCATCTATTGCTGAAAAGTTTATTCTTTTCATTTATAACTTGATTTGTGATAGGACAAGTTTCATTAAGCTTTCCAAAGATGACAGAGTTGCTCTAATAGTCAGAAAGTTGATATGCTACTCATTGAGTGAGGGTCCTAGGACGTATTCTAGTTTGAAAGATAGAATTGATAGTGAATTTAGTGACCACAGTGAATTTGACAATTGGTTATCTGAAGTGGCCGATTATCAACCACCTACTAATTTGGTTGATTCGGGAATGTATAGATTAAAGACTCATATGTATGGAGAATTGGATCCGTACAGTCTCCATTTAGATTCAAGTCAATCTCAGGATGTTTATGATTCAATTGTCAAGTACTTGTCAAAAACGAAGAAGATTAATGAGAATGAAGTCAACTTGCAACCCCATTTCATCATGTCAGACAATGATTTTGTGAATAAAAATATTGCAAAGTTCACCAAAACAGTATACTTCGCTAAATTGGTCTACAAATTTTTGCAAGTATCTATTGACACAAATGAAGAAATTTTTTTACCCCATTTACTTCATTTGATCCATGCCATTCTCATAGATGAGTCACTTATTAAGGATGATGAAATGGTTATCCCTGAATCATTTGTGACCATTCCAATTGCTGATTTATTGTTGAATATAATTGAATCAACGATGTCCAAGAATTTGGTAAATAAAGCAACCTATTTGTTAGATGCATTCATTTCCGGGGACCCCAAAGTAGTAGAGTCATTGAGGGACTGTTTTGGAACTGAGCATATCACAGAATTCATGAAAAAAAGATCTGGTACATTCGAATCGGAGTCTGAAAAGAGGAAAAGATTAGCATCGGAGAGAAATGCAAAGGTAATGAAGAAGTTTGCTAAACAGCGTAAGAAGTTCCTCAACCATAATAATGATTTAAATGAAGCCCCAAAAATAGAAAAGAAAACTGATTTCGAGATTGAAAGAAGAAACTGTGTACTTTGTGGTGAACCTGAATCAACCGACAATATATTTGGTATCCTCGCTAGTACTACAAACAGCTCCATTCTTTGGAAGGTTGCACAGGAAGACTCAGTGCTGTTTAAGAAAGCTTTCTCTACTTATGACGAAGCGGTGGAGGAAGATAACAACGAGGTTTATGGCAGAGGGTACCATTACTCAAATAAGCAGAATCATTTCAACAATTTGAAGTACGATGCTTTTATTGCGTCTACCTGTAGTCATGGTATGCATTATGAATGCTTTAAGGGAGCAAGTGGACGATCGCAACATTTCTCTTGTCCTTTGTGTCATTGCATTCAAAATATTTTCATTCCAAGTTATTTACCTCCTAGTGATGGTGGAGGTGTACCCGACAGTGCAATTGAACAAAAGCCTATAAATGCTAAGTATAACCAAATCGCTAATTCTAGTGGAGAAGAGAAGAGTTCAGTGTTAGTTAAGTCATTTTTCAACGAAGACTTGCAGAATCTGATGATGATGAAAGTAAGATGGCATTTGGATGTTTTCTCAAATGACTTTAATTTAAAGTTAGGAAAAGCTGATTTCCTTGAAGGAAATCTGACTAGCATCAAGTACTTTAATATTTTGCAAAGGTTGTCGACTCTAATCGCTGACACTATTAGAATGCATGAAATAACCTCCAGGTTGGATGGCAAGAGCAGCTATTACAGTTTTTTCAGTACTATTCCTGCGGCCTCGAAAACATTATTAAAGTCTTTGATCCAGTGTAGGGTATTGTTGTTTGAAATTAGAGATATGCCTAATTTACTAGATTCAAAAAGCAATCTTCAAGATGAAATCGAAAAGTTTTGGGAATCCAACTATTTGGTTGATGGAGTATTTAATGAAGTAGTCATGTTATTTTTCCAATCAGATGAGTCATTAGAAACTTTAGCAAGACTTGGGTTTGCTAAAATTGTCACGTTGTCATTCTATTCCTTAGCTATCAGGTGTCGTGATAATTTTACTCTTGGTCAAATCTCGAATCTTGTTCCACAGCCATTGGATGAGTCAACTTTGACTGATTTGGATAATATTTTCAACTACGGAAAAGATACCTTCAATATTGATTATGTGGATGAGGGAGCTAAAGAAGCTTACTTCACATCTATTTATTACGCAGTTGAAAGATGTGTGTTACCCTTCTTAAGACAGATGTTGATTTTCAAAGACATCCTTACATCTACCAATGAAGGGGAAAACAAGCACACCAGTACAATTGATATGAAGGAGTTGGAATATGAGATAAAAGGTCAAGAAAGACTTGATTCCTCTGATGCATTGTGTAGAAAGTTGAACGTTCCAACATTGAAAGAATTGATTCTGGGGTTGAATCGAAACAACTCATCATCTGATTTACAATTCGAAAACAAGATCCATGATATTGTGCTTCAAAGCAAGATTCCAAGATATTTGGATGCTGGTATTTTGACCATTGATTACCCTGGTGTCATTAAGTTGATAGATTTACCAAAAGATTATATGTCTTGCTTGATGGACTACAACAACAGAACTAAAAATGGAGTATATGACAATTACATTTGTCTTCATTGTGGTATCAAGTTATCTAACAGCAAGTATTACAAACATATGAGGAAATGCTCAAAGCACACAAGCATCTTCTTTCATCCTTCAAAGAACAATTTCAGAATTGTCACTCATATTGGCACCAGTCCTATTAGTTTATTGATGCCAGGTCCTTATTTAACAGCACATGGTGAAATTAAAGAACCAAGAACTACTGGCAAAGCAACCCTTAATGACTACAGATATTTAGATCTTAACAAGCAATGGTTGAATCAAAATATCTATGGCTTGGTGACCAGAACACTCTATGGTTCTAGACAAAATAATGGCACTCCCATGAATAATTTCAATTTTACTGCCCCTGGTATGGAAAATGATGATAGCAGCGACGAAGAAGAAGATACAGAATACTTTTTCAGTCCATTCGCATGGTAGATTATTAGGTATGTATATATGTGTAAATAGCATACAAGAAGTTACAATGTATCCCAACCTCCAGCGTCAGGAACACTATCCAACTTTCTTACAATATAATTTGGCACATTGTGTTCTAGCCATATGCGTTTTATCAAATTATTGTATCTGGGTGCCATTAAATGCAATGTTTTACTTCTTTTGCTTTCATCTGGAAGTTCCCCATGCTTGTCTAAATATGGTGCTTCCATGAAGGAGCCTCCGTTCTTGTGTAACAATAATATAGTCTTATCTTTTGGAAGCAAGAATATACCAATATTGTTCAGACATTCCTTAAGATAATGGGTTGTGCATTGACCTTCTCTTTTACCTATAGCACATTTCTGTGCATCCATAACTTCACCGCAGAATAAACAAATAGCTGGATCTTCAATTGCTGTGTTAGGGTTATTGTATTTATCCAGATAGTAATACTTTGTGAAGAAGAAATCCAACCTTTCTGGTAAATCGATAAGTCTTATCAATCCCGGGTAGTCCAATTGTATTTTCGAATCGTCATTCTCTAGATATTTTCCTGACAGCTTGTAATGTTCAAAAAAACCTTGAAAACTTCTGAATTCGAAGCTAGTTGTGTTACCGCCAATAAATTTCAATAAGAAGTCATATAAAGACTCAATTTTCAAGAAAGCACACAACCTATCAGCTTCCAAGAATATAGATTGAAATTCATCGAAGTTGATGTTCTTTTCCTCTGCACATACCACAAATGAAAGAATCGCTGCTCTCCTCAAAAATGGGGTACATGCCTTTATCAACATTGAATAGAAGACGTAGCCAAATTTTGAATCATTTGCAATCATGTCCTCATCCCCGTTTGGATTCACGTACTTCTTTACCTGTTTAAATAACGCAGCAGCACAATTCGCTCTTTCTTCATCAGTAGTCGTAACCGTTGGCACGTCAAGAACTGAATATTCCTTGCATTGATAGAAGTCATGACTTGAAATTTGGCTAACAATGATAAATACATTCTGGATTATGTGCCCCATAAAACACGCCTTCAACAATATATTAAACAGAAACCCTGCACTTGGTACCGGGAATATACTGATTAAAAGCTCAAAGAAATCCTTTTCCAATATCCGTTTGTAAAACTTTGAGTCGTTATGGAACGAAAGAATCCCTGCAATAGTATCCATATAGGGAGAAAGCTCAGTCTTGTTTTCATTCAAGTCTACCAATAAGTTCACAACTCTGAATTCATTGAGCGATCTTAAGTTAATAAGCATATTATTGGATAACTGCTGAATAACCAAGGTCTCATTGGAAGATTCTCCTCTGAGTGAGATTTCGGCTGCTTTGATTGTATTGCAAATTATCATACCATAGTCAGGCTTCAAGGAGTAGGGAAACGAAAACAATGACATGAGTTGATCGATATGCACCAAAGAATTTCTGAAACTTGTCTGATCCAATGTAGGATGGGAAGTTGGGGCAATCATCATTTTTGCAACAGGAGTTAAGTTTTCAAACCTAGCTACTTCCTGGTCAAAGTTAGTCTTGAATGCTTTGAGCCACGAGTACTTGTTCTTTTCAAATTCCTCCAAAGTATTGAATATTTTCAAGTCCCCTCTATCTACAGGTCCAACACTTACAAAAGATTGTAAGTCTCTATCGTTATGGGAAGTCAATATAGGAATAAACATATTTCCAATAGCCTTGCACAAAGGGCATAAGAATTCTTTATGGTCCAAATTTTCTGGTATGTTCCTAGTAATTTGACTTTGCTTGTTTCTATTACTTGCCAAAAAATTAACATAACACTGGAAATGCATTCCATGCCCACAACTTTGAGATACCAATTTAGTATCTACATGTTCCGCTTGACTAAAGCCTGGCCCTATCACGTTGTCTTCTGCTATTTTCTTCATGTAGTTTGACCAATTTTCAGTATAGATATTTTCGTCTTTTTCCTTTTCATCAACATCCAAGTTAGCACTATCTGAAAATGCCCTTAAAAACCAGTACTTGTTATCGAATGGGACCGAACGAAATTCAGAGGATTTTGTAACATGGGTTATAATTCCAAATGGGCCAACATCTTGGGAAGTATTTTGACAAAGAATGCAGTGACTTTCAGGAAAGCACCACCCTATTTTATCGCTATCATCTTGTAAGTCATCTAAAACGCCTTCAGCACCAATTTTATTATTCTTTAAGAACAGTGACTGTTGTTTCTTGAATTTGGCCATAAGCTTTGCTTGCTTTTCTTTAGCTATTCTCTTCTTTCTATCTATACCACTTTCCACATAGTCCTGATTCACAGTATCAACCAAATATTTGGTATCAAAATCTTCAAATTCCAGGATAATAGATCGGAGATCGTAACTGTTTTCGAAAACCGAAAATATAGCTCTTATTTTGGAATGGTGTAGTTTGAATTTATCCCTAGTCAACACCTGATAGAATACTTCTGCCATAGAAGTGGTATAGGTAGACTTCTTAATGAAAGCATCAAAGAAAGATCCATATTTACCTTTGTCTAACGTTTTTTCAAATGAACAGATATGCACCAAATGAAATAAGGTTTCAAGCACAGAATCATCTTTAAAATCGTTATTTTCAAGTGCAAAGAGTACTGTCTTGATTATGAAATCAGCAAAATATTGGGAAATAGAAAAGTTACCGATGAATTTGTAGGCACCTAGTTCTTCGGGATCTCTCAATTTGGGCTTAATAACAACCTGTTCGAAAGTCAACTTTTTGCTCTTACAGAGCCTCTCCTTTACCAACTTTACTGCATCATCCTTGGTATTCGTTGAGTAATTAAAATAGTAAGGGTTGATTCTGTTGAAGTATTCATCTTTTAATCTATAGGTTCCCACATCCTTGGCACTATTTGGAGGGGTGAAGATGGTTAACTCGTCCAAAATTATATCAAATCTTTTCTCTGCAACTATGTGATCAGGTATGGCTGAGCAAAGCTTTGTATAACTCATTTGACCAAAGAACAAATTGTGGATAACCTCGTTTTCTATTTTATTCTCAGTTATCTGTTGAGAAGTCAACCCTCTAAGGTGAATATCTTCTGTTAAGAGATGAATCAAAAATCCTAGACATTCTTCAACCATGTTCGGTATATTTTGTTCCTCGTAAGGAATTAGTCTATCCTTTTCCGTTTCTTCCAAATTATTGTTATTTTTTGGATCCAAAACCTTCACAGTTTGTCTCTGATTCGAAATCGTCCATCCATTTAATAATAGCCACCTGTTGAGAATGGTAAAACAGAACAAATCTGGCGATGCTGAGTTGGCAAATATTTGAATGATAAACATATCCCTCATGTATCCACTTTCCCTCAAACTTGTTCCTCTATAAAGTTGTAGCTGAGATTTAACACCAAATCCGTTTCTCACCCAAAACCCTGACTTGATTTGTGACATTAAAACAACAGTTCTAACTGAATACTCATAAATGAAGGTCTCTGGTAGTGGAAGATCCCTGCCAGCGAAATATTCAGCGGTTTTATGGTCAAAAATTTCCTTAATGCTTGTAACCGAATCAAACTCTGAAAGCTCTATCAACCATGAGAGAAGGGAGTGGATTGGATGAAGAAAACTGACTTTGTCTGAATCAATATTGAAATGTTGAATCAATTGGTTTTCTCTATGTTCCACTGTATATACTTTAACTGGGTCAAGATTGATATCAACCGTAGCATCTTTTAATCCAGGATAATTATTGATTTCAAGTTTCAAAAGAAAGGTGTACACATATTCGATCGAACTCTTTGCAATAGAGTTTAAATCCTTTCCTCCCATATCCTTTAATCTCTTGAGACAACAGGCAAGGTATTCACCAAACTGATAGATGACCAGGATAGCATGGAAAAACGCAGTGTAATCGGGACTTTCGTACTCAACGTGAGAGTTTCCTTCTCTAATCAAGACTGGACGACCATGAAACAAGGCTAAGATGTCACAAGCCATACCAATAACCTCTTTCGATAATATTATGTTGCAATGTCTGCTTCTGCTAAGAATGTACCCTATATCGAAAAATATTTGACCCCATCTTCTGTTTTTCAAACTTTTCATGGAAACCTCGTAGCAAACCTCCAAGTTCTGGGGTGATTTAATTTCCTCCACTGTCAAGAAACCATATATTGCGGCAAATATCCTTGACAAGTCACCATGATGTACAATCTCGGTAGAATTTGAAGGGCATGTGAATAACTGAGTAGAAAGTGTGCTCATTATGTTCAATTCTGGCTCTCTATCCATGGTTAAGAACATATCTGATATAGCAGGATATATGTCAACGTACTGACAGGAAATAATCTTCTTGTACTTCAAATTGGTAATAAGTGACGTGGAGTACATATCGTGAAGTAAAAATCTTATTGACTTCCAAAACCGGATATCCAAGTACGTTAAGTACTGAAATCTAGAACCCAAATGGCCCTTTTCAAGCTTATAATCTTCGAGATCCAAGTTATAGTTACACTCCTTGCAAATCTCAGGATCCAAATCCCACTTTGCCGGTTGAAACTTCCAATGCAAAGAGGCTTCATTTTCATGCTGCATTTTACCTGCTGGAACTTTGGGTATTTCGTTGAAAATATTCAATCTACCTGTGTTGTAGACCAACAAATCATGAATATTGGGGTTAAAGCTTAAACCTGACTTCCATCTGTCACAGAAAGCAATGCAGAATGTATTTTGAACCTGGATATAAGTCTTGAACATTTCACATTCGGTAATACCATAAATCCAGGTTAATATTTCGTCGCACATATCTTCACGGAACACGTCTCTATGACTTCTTATAGAAGTGGCCAAACCTGTAGATGCCAACACATGTTGCCTTTCCTTCAATAGCTGAATGTTCGTAGAACTCAATACTCTGGCTTTACCATAAGTTTGGGCTTTATCAGCTGCCATGATAGCAAAATCCTGTACTTTTCTGCTAGCAAGTCTTATCCGCTGAATTGCATCTCTATAATGTCTTTGTTGGTCATTGTAAACCATAAGATAGAATTCCTCGCTATTTACGTCTTCAAGTTTATTTTCTAGTGTGTATCCATATTTCAACGGGTCCAACATGCTGTTCATAGAATAATATTCGATGAATTCCTTATTCAATCTCTCGTAAGGCAAATATTGCAAATCAGAATGAGACATCACATCGATAACACAGTCTAACAATATACCAATTGTATTCAAGAAGCCATCAAGTAGCTCCTCTGGTAGTTCTGAATTAACAAGTTTGTTGGAAGTATCAGTCTTTGAAGCATACGGACAATAAAACTCATTCACCCAAGCTTCTGGATCTCCACAATCACACACACCACCGTTTTCTCTCAAGCAAATAGTGATATGAACCTTGTGGCCCTCGTGAAATTCCGGGTGGTAGCAATGTGAGCAAAGTGCACAGGTATCATCGTATCCACACGTCAAACATCTGTAAATAGGCTCACCTTTTCGAAAAATACGAGCACAGGGCAGGCTGGAATGAAAGGCATGATGATTGTGGCTGCTATACTTGGGATCACGACCATGAGGATTCGTCTTGTAGTAATTTGAAAACTTCCATTCGAATTCCTTGTCCAAACGCTCCTGGACCTGAAGTACATCCTTAGGTTTGGTAGCCCCATAAAAGGCATTTGGAAAGAACCAATCTAAATACCGTCCTTTATCTGAAATCGACATGAACATTTGACGTCTTATACTCTTTCTGACTTCTTCTGTCATTCTAAAGTCATTCTGTGCCGGTAGCTCAAAGAGAAACCTCTTTAAACTGTCAAAACCAGGCATTCTGATCTAACCTCAACACAAAGTGAATGCGAATTCTGACAAATTTTCAACTCCAGAATGAACATCCAAGAATTGAAGTATTACGGGCCCAATGTGGAGGCTAACAGGTCCAAGTTGCAGTATATACACGATGTCATGTGTCTTTGTCTTGGAGTAGGTGCGGGAATACTCTCTTTGGAATCTTTCTACGGGTTTTTATTTTACATCGCAGGAATGACAATAACGAACTTGGGATTCATAGTGAAATGCTGTGAGAGTGATCCGTTCAAATTCTTCAGAGACCCTTTGATGCAGATATTTGTAGATGGATTACTGGGAAACATAGCGGGTTATGTGATGATGTGGTGTTTGGTGTACGCATTAGTTAAGTAGGTTGTTTTAGTTAATAAAGGTTAGAGGAAGCAATTAAGGAGTAAAATGAAACCCACTTTAAAATGAAATCCACTAGGCCTTCAATGTTTTGATAGTTTTGTGATGCTTGCGAGCTGGATATCAATCGTTCTTATCGGAACTGAACCTTTCTTATCTCATTTGATTCTTGCAAGTATGACTTTATCTCATTTTTCTGTTCACGCTTTTCCAACAAAATTAAAATCGAACCAACGATATATCAAAGTTCAGTATTTTTTAGAGCTCAAAAATGGAGAAAATAGACTTATCAACTAATGCCAGAAGCATTGAGGATGCATACTCCAAGGTAGTTAGAAATAAGGATATCAACTATGTGGTTTACACTGTTGATAAGGGGTCTGTTGTGAATGTTGCGGCCACAGGATCTGGTGATTTAAATGACTTTATCGAAAACTTCACTGATGGGCATGTTCAGTTTGGTTTAGCAAGAGTTTCTGTTCCAGGGTCTGATGTTTTCAAAAATTTGTTGTTGGGTTGGTGTCCTGACAATGCTCCTGCTAAGGCCAGGTTGTCTTTTGCTGCTAATCTTGGTGAAATTTCCAATGTTTTGAAAGGTTATCACGTTCAAATCACGGCTAGAGACCAAGATGACTTGGATGTTGATGAATTTTTATCTAGAGTTAGTGCTGCCGCTGGTGCAAGATATTCTATCCAACACACTACTGCTGCTGCTGAACCTATTACTTCTAAGCCAATTGCTGTACCAAAACCTAAACCAGTTGAACAAGAACAATCTGCCCCTAAGCCTGCAATTGTGAAGCCAATTGTGCCAAAACCAAGTGTTCCTACTCCTACTGCTAAACCAAGCTTTGTTCCAAAGTCAACTGGCAATCCAATTAACATCCCTAACGATTCTTTTATTAACAAACCAAAACCAGTTTTATCATCTGCTCCTAAACCTAGAACAATTGAAGCTGAGGACGAAGAATGGGGAGGTGAAAAGGAAATCCAGGAAAGAGATTTCTCTGAGAAACCATTGGAAGACGTGCCTTCTGCTTATAAACCAACCAAGGTTAACATGGATGAATTGAGAAAAGGCAAGTCTGATACTATCTCATCCCAACCAAAAATTGTTAAGCAAGTAGAAAAGGAGGAAGAAAAAGATGACGAGACTCCAAAATCTTTTAGTGAAAGAATGAAAGCCTTCAGTAATGAACCTTCGGATGGAAGATTAACCTCATTGCCTAAGCCAAAAACCTCCAATACCGTGTCTGCTAGATATACTGCAAATGCTGAAAATTCTGGCCCTTCCTTTGGTTCTAAGCCTTCTTTTGGTCAACCTGTTGAAAACAAGGCTGACAAGTTGGTTCCTGGTATTGACAGAGACTACGCTTCTGAAAATGGTAAAACCCCTGCTCAAATTTGGGCCGAAAAAAGAGGTAAATATAAGACTATTCCTCAAAGCGATGAACCAGTATCTTCTTTGGCTGATGAAGTAGAAGAGAAGGTAACTATCGAAGATGAACCAGAGGAACTGATAAAGCCAGTTGGAAGTTTCCCACCACCACCAGTCAGAGCATTGCCCCAACAAAAGAAAGAAGAAGTGTTTGAACCACCTATTATCAAGCCAAGCGCATTCCCACCAAGAAAACCAGAACCTGAAGAAGAGGAAGAAGAACCTGAAGAAGAGGAAGAAGAACTTGAAGTACCTGTGGAAGAGCCCGAGGTGGTTTCTGAGCAAGAAGTTGAAGAACCTAGGGAAATACCAACCTTGCCAGTTAGAGAAGCTGCCCCTGTTGAAAAGAAAGGTGCTACTGCAGTTGCTGAATATGAATACGAAAAAGGTGAAGAAAATGAAATTGGTTTTGATGAGGGTGATTTAATCATTGAAATTGATTTTGTTGATGAAGATTGGTGGTCTGGTAAACACTCCAAGACTGGGGAGATTGGATTATTCCCAGCTTCATACGTTAAGTTGGCCGAAGCTGTTTCTGAATCTGCCGAACAAGCTCCTTCTTTGCCATCTAGAAACGAACCTGTCGCTCCTTCTTTACCAAGCAGAAGCGAGCCTGTTACATCCTCTAAACCGTCAGCTACTGCTGAGTACGATTACGAAAAGGATGAAGATAATGAAATTGGCTTTGCTGAGGGTGATTTGATTATTGAAATCGATTTTGTAGAAGACGACTGGTGGTCTGGTAAGCACTCCAAGACTGGAGAGACTGGTTTATTCCCTGCTAACCATGTGAAATTGAACAATTAGAGCTCAAGATGAAAAAATGAAATGAACAAATTATTCTATATTTCTACGATTTTAAATATTCCTTGACTGCTTCTCCCCATGCTGCTTTTCTTTTATAAAAGGCTATTTCCTCTGGTAAGGAATCAATGGCTCTACACAATTCGTCACACAATCCTTCTGCCTTGATTTTGCTCATAGGTGTTAAATAGGTTCTTACACTCATCAAATTTGCTCTCAGTTTGGGCATTCTTGTCAAAACTTGCCTCTCGACTCTTAAAAAGCACCCGTTTTCAAAGTCAATATCCTCCTTCGTCAACTGTTTCACTTTTTCCCCTTTACGTGCATGATTTTCATGAAGGGCAAAATGATTACTGTGGCATTGCACCGACCAATTGTGTCTGATCCATAAATCGGTTGGCTCTAATCTGTTGAAGAACCGAGCCATTGAAGTTTCTAAACGTTCTTTATATTGAGGAACGGGCTTGTGGATAAACGAAATTGGTTGGTTATGGTTGACAGATGGATCAAAACCAGCAGGAAATCCTGTGATTGTAGCTCTCAACTTGTATTCTTCTTCATGGTCATCTGGATCATCTTTAACGAAGATAACCACGTCCTCTTCTGTGTTACGTGCTAAAATTTCTAAAAGTTCTCTGGGGCTTTGATTTGCCAGATTCAAAGGTAACAATTCCTCCGTCAACTTATTATAGATTTGATTTCCTTTAACTACAAAGTATTGGGGATATCTCTTAGTCATAAAAGTCATTACCAGGTCGTAGTATTCTTTTGCAGCCAATTGAGCTCTTGGTGTATTATCTACAGAAATAGTCTTGTCACCATGCTTCTCAATAACCATTTTTTTCTGCCCCACCACATGCTTATACGTGTTTTCGATCAACAACCAGTCTTCAGGTGACTTGGCAAGATTTTGAATAGCCATATTGACATTGAAGTTTTTCTTGCCCACAAATGGTCTTATAACCTTGGGCTCACATTTTTTCCAATCAAAATCTTCTCCTATAGGTGATACTTGACTGATAATAGGAGGATCAGATTTTGGAGTGAAATACAAGCATATTCCTGCTGATACTAGTAATCCAGGAACTATGACTGCATATGTATTTAATTCAAACATGCCTGGACACGATGGTGAAAAGACCAGCTATTAATAAATGTGCAGTTCTTATCTTGTAGGAATCTTGATTCCGCATCGAGCGCGTAATTCCGCATTGATAGGAGGCGCTTTTTGCAGCAATTACTTAAGGGGTACCTGCGCTAAGATCATAAATAATCCACAATTAAACCAGCTTCTTGGTGATTATCTTTTTATCATGAGATAGGCATGAAAAATCACTAATACGAGAATCATGATTTACTCAGGGTTTCCACCCCGATCCTTTTTCAGGAGCAAAATGCCTTAGATGACCATTTTGGGTTTTTCAACAGAAACAGAACAAAAGAGGCTAAATCTTCGCGAACGATTTAATGATATCAGCACTGCCTTGAATCAGATAATTAACCATGATGACTACAGCTTAGACGAAAATAGTGCATGTCGCGAATGACTGAGAACTAAATTTGTAGATGCTCCATATTTAGTTCTTGTGTCAGACACGAGGTGTAGATCCTACCGCCTCCAAGCTTACGAGCTTTAGGTACTTGCTTTGTAGCTAGCATATAATATGGTTAAGACACTTTGATGCGATAATTGGAAATTTCCACTATTCTCCATTCCTTGCATAACTTTTCAGTAGATGTATAGGATGTTTAGTACTCTCAATTTCTGTGGGTTTGCTTCTATCAACTAATGAACCTCTCAATGCAGTAAAACCACTACTCAATTATTACAACAGATACAATATATTCAAAACAAAAAACTCGAGATGTTACATCAAAGCCAAGGCTGCTGCTGCAACTAAACCTCCAACAGGAATGAAGATATTTCCAGCAACACCTGAAAAGCTTGAAGAGCTGGCTGTAGCAGATCCACTAGAGGAGCCGGATGCAGCAGAAGCTCTTGAAGACCCAGAACCGCCTGAACTGGCAGCTGATGCGGCTGAAGAAGCTCTGGAGCTCATAGAAGTAACCATTGAGCTTCCACTTCCACTTTTAGTGCCGCTACCAGTAGCACTTCCACTTTTAGCACCTGTACCAGTAGCACTTTCAATTTGACCATTAATGATGACACTACCAGACATACCAGTTATTGTAGTACCTGCACCAGTAGCACTTCCACTTGTAGCACCTGTACCAGTAGCACTTTGAATTCGACCATTAATGATGACACTACCAGACTCATCAGTCATGGTAGCAAGTTGCGATGCAAGATAATTACCAACTGCACTGTTTCCTCCATATTTACTAACAAATGCTAAATAGTCAGAATTGGTCAAAATCCTAGTATAGGAAGTGTACCAATCTTCTGTGGTAAAACCAAAATTTCCTTCAGCATAAGTATAGTCAGTAGGAACTAATGTGAAAAACTCCTGGCCCAACACAGATGCTCTACTTTCGAAGTCGGCCCAGTCAATTGCACCAGAGTAAGAATTTCCAAAGTCAAACGAAGCTGCGGATGCCATTTCTAATGAAAATTTAAGAAACTTATTCTCTTTTATAGTTCACCGCAAATGTAATTGGTAGATCTTTGGTCATACATATGTTTAGCCGTGTTTGTTAAGAAAAATTGTAATTGTGTCATGAAACTTGTGGGGAATGTCGCATGCAGGTGTTGTTACTTATGATACGACATGGTTATGGGTTCTATTTTGAGGTTACTTTATTCTGGAAGCTTGTAGTTGAATTTGGTGTTTCAGGACTAGAGAATTCAAAGTACACCTCACATATTTACAGGTGTTCATTGGGGTTTTTAGTAGAGTGAAAAGGTAGCAATCCAAAGGATTCACATTTCCTCATTGAATAAATATCTCATCTACATTTGAACTCGATCATTCTTTTGTTGTGGATTTACTCAAATGGAAGTCTATGTTTTATTCTCTACATATTCATTATGTAATCAAGCTCTCTTTCTAAAAAAACTTCTGTAAAATGTGTCAATTGGTTAAAGTTATACTCAAAAGCTTTGGAATTACTATAGTAAGGATCCTCTACGATTTTATCAAGGGAATCGTCGGTTTTCCACTCTCCAAAAAGTTCAATCTTGCAGTCAGAAGCTTTAGGCTTCATAAACAACAACTCCAGCTTGTGGCCTTGGTCCATAGCCAATAAATAGTCAAACTTTTCAAAGTCTTCTTTTCTGATTGCTTGTGCTCCGTGGTTAATAGGAACCTTATTCTTGTGGCACACTCTTACTGATCTTGAGTCTGGGCTTTCCCCCTGGTGCCAAGCACTGACTCCAAATGAGTCGATAACCTTGAATTTTTGTTCTAGGCCCATCTCCTTAACCTTCTGTTTGAAAATGGCTTCTGCCATTGGAGAACGACAGCTACTGGTTAGTATCCTTGTGCTTCCTTTCTATAAAGCTACATACATGTTACCAGTACACACAAACGCAACTGATATTGGTTCCATATCGCGATTTTTCCAGTGATGGAAATCATAGATATTCATCTCTACCAATTGTGATTTAAATGGTAACACCTTGACTTGGTCACCAATTCTGTATGTGTATTTTTATACAAGATGTAACCCAAGCAACTATAACTTTAGCATTCTATTTCGTGACTAGCCCAAAGTCAGTCCGGGTTAGGAGCGAGAGATTCGGTATGTAAGAGTATCAATTACTAGCCCCTAAAATATTTTTTTATCTATAAATGGTAACATGATGGAATTCTATGCAAATCATGGACCTTAATTAGAGATATTTGTTGTCTTAACTATCGCTTTGTGGATGATAATGGTTATTGGCGTTCTATTCGCCTTCGTTGGTCACATTTGTAATGCTTGGTTGATCTGTAATGTCAGCTACTGTTTCGAAATGTTCCGAGAAGTTAATATCTTCTGTTACATTAGCGTCTTCTTCTGATTGAAAGGAAGTTGGGGCATCTGCCTCTGATACATCTATCCTTACATCGTCAGTTTCGTTTTCATCAAGTTCATTTTCTGTTTCGTTCGAAGTATTATTTGTTGTAGAATTTGAAACGTCAACCTCTTCGTCAGAATAAGAAGGAGGTTTCATTGGAGGTATCAAACTATTTAATGTGATTCTCTCATCGTCGGAATTGACCTCACTGTATGCATTATAGCTAAACTTGTCGTTGGAGTTGTAGTCATCGTCTTCCTCGTTCGGCACTTGCCAAAAGTCTGGAGGAAAGTCGTTTTCTCTTTCACTCAACTCATTCTCATCAATTTCAGATCTTTCTAACAATATATCAGCATTGAACTTATTGTATGCTGGAGGTGCCGGGCCTGAACCTTCTAAAGGAGCAAATCCCCATTTTTTTACGTTGCCTTCTATGTACACAAATCCCATTTGTCCCACGTTAACATGAACTGAGCACAAGTTATTGGCTCCTATTATTGGAAAAAGTTGGCCCTTGTTTTCAAACTTGAAATTCTTGATATGACCACCAATCTTTGACTCGCTTACTCTTTTACCGTTTCTTGTGAAGAACACCGTTCCACTTCTGACCCTATAGCCTATACCAACGACATCACCTTCCATACATTTTGGGAAAGGTGCATCATTTATAAACTTGAAAGGTTGATTATGTCTTCTATAACCGTCAGAGTCGTAGCTTATTGATTGAGGATGTCTCCCGGGTAATCGGAACCAAGGATATGGTTTTATTCCCAAACCTATGCTTATCTGAGTGTTTTCTGGATCTGGCAAGTTATATATCTTACTTTCAAAGTAGTACACTTCATTCTTGGTGGGTATTGGTAAGTTTGTCTGAGCTGAGCATTCAAACTTTTTGAAAAAATTTAATTCATACTTATTCAAGATCAATAAGTCGTTGTTTGTTAACATGGGATCTTTAACAAATTCCCATGCATTAACTCCTTTTTCTTGAATTAATAAATTCTGTGACAACGTCAACTCCCCTTTAAAATAAGGATTGGATAATATGTATTCTTTGGACTGGAAGTATAACTCTTGTTCTTCTGAGTCAAACTCTAGATAAACTTGGTTTTCTTCTTGCCTGGAAAGTTCTTCTTCTGATAAGGTCTTTTTCCTCCTTACAAAGTATATGAGGGCAGAAATACATGCAAAAATGAACGATACACCAAAAAATGAAAAAAAGACTATCAAAAAAACAAGAACATCGTCACTTTCTTGTGCAGGGGGCACATACGGTGATTTATCATCGTTGATGAATTCTGATTCTAGTATTTGTTCTTCTAAAGTCTTGGAGATGGGAGCTCCAGCCGATGTACCCAATGATATAAGGATCCTTAAACTCCTTATACTTATCATGATCGAATATTAAAACTGTCCGAGGGGAGAATGTAGTTCTAGGAGCTTGGCTTTGTATTGTACAAGGATATTCTATTGCTGATACTCTATTCTGCAATCAGTGTATGGATTCTAAAAATTAGGAGATGTTAAGATCTTAGCTTATCTTTTTCAAGCAAAAGAAATGACAGTGCGTGAGAGGATTTGTATTTTGCTACATGTAGACACATTGAAGTTGAAGACTTTAGATAACTTCAAAGACAGAACCAGGATGATTACTTGTTGACTAATAAATTGATGAGTTATTAATTTAACTTCATGCCATTAATTCTTGTTCTCCATGTAGAACATAGACTCAACCCACATTTTCTCATAATCCACAATTCTCTAAGGTTGCCGAATTGCAACAGTATTATATCAACATATGATATTTACTTAGTATTGGCTCAAATCAGATCAAGTACCAGCAAAAATTGCAGTCTTACACATTCCTGAATCAATATTTTATATAAACGCTGGTATAACTGCCGCATCAGTTTAACCAGCCATCTCAACTGACAATTTGATGCTAACCTACAGGAATTTTATAAGAGTTGTAGGTTGATTCACATGCATATAAACAATAGGCAGAGATCATTACTACTTCCTAATGTGCAATTTGGCATCTTTTTCCAGCATATTCTGTGCACTATACAGATTTAATGCAGAATGTTACTGGTTGGATAGTTGGTTGCCAACTCACAGAACATGTCAATGACAAACTTTAAATACTATTAGACGGAATGATATGCAAGATTTGATTCTAGATATAAAACGCCAGCTTCCCCTGATTTTGAAGATTTTTAAGTTACCTTCACTCTAACCCATATTTAATATCTAGCGATCAAAGGCTATGAAGGTATTAACCACGTTTTTATTGGCTGCTTCACTCTTTGTTGAAGCTTTGGGTGCTTGTGATCCATTGAAACAATCAAACTGTCCAGCTGATGCTGCTTTGGGTGCCACAATCAAAGAAAACTTCAATTCCAAATCCAAGTACTTTGGTGAATTGAAAACTAAAGGTTTGTCATACACATCCGATGGTGCCCAGTTCAGTTTAAAGGATAGATTAGATAACCCTTCAATCAAATCTAATTTCTATATCATGTTCGGTAAAGTAGAAGTTGTGATGAAAGCAGCTTCAGGTCAAGGAATCATAAGCTCGTTTTATTTGCAGAGTGATGCCTTAGATGAAATTGATATTGAATTATTTGGTTCTAATGATTACCAGGTCCAGACAAATTTCTTTTCTAAGGGTAATACCACTACTTACACAAGAGGAGGTTACTATAATACCCCTGCATCACCAATTGATAATTTTATAACCTACACAATTGACTGGTCAAAGGATTCAACAACTTGGGCCATAAATGGAGAAGTAGTAAGAACATTGTATCCAAACGATCCACAGGGATATCCTCAGACTCCTATGGCTATCTATGCTGGTGTTTGGGCTGGTGGAGATCCAAGTAACCCGGCTGGTACCGTGGAATGGGCTGGTGGTCAAACTACTTACAATGGAGACGTCCACACTATGATTATTAAATCTGTGATTGTGTCTGATTATTCCACAGGTACCAAGTACACATATTCTGGTACAAGTGGCGACTGGACTTCCATAACTGCGGTAAATGGCCAAGTTAATGGAAGAATCCAGAAAGCACAACTGGAGTTTGAAAGTCTCTCAAATAATTCTTCTATTAGTCCAGCAGTATCTTCAGCAACACTGTCATCTAAGGCTGCATCTACACTTGCGCCAAGTTCAGTGTCGAGTACTTCTGGTACTTCAACTTCAGCCCCTAGAACTGTTACATCAACTTTTACTGCTCCTACTTTACAATCACTGGCTTTGACTACGTCCACATCATCGAGTTTGAACACTGCTCCATTGGTGGTTACGACCACAGTTACCCAGGGTGGTGTATCTACTGTAGCAGGTAATACTCGTGCTCATACTAGTGCAACTGGTATTCAATCAGTCGCTCCAATCAATTCAGCAAACACCAATTTACAACAAGCATCTCAGCAAGTATCGGATACAGTAACTGGAGCAGCTCAACCAACAGTTACTGGCAATGCTGGATCTGAAGTTGTCCTTCTCACTACTATCACTAGAGGAGGCACATATGTCTCTACATCAACCTTGGGAACAACAACACGTACAGCAAGTGGCACACCAACGACATTAAGCACTAGGACTACTTCAAATTCTAATTCTGAAACTGCTACGTCTAGGGGAATCACCGGTTCTCTAGATCAAAGTGCTGCCCTGAGAAGCAAGCCAATGTTGTTGCTTCTACTCCCTCTCACTGCACTTTTGTTCATTTAATTGCATTCATCATTTCATTTCTTAAATAGGATTTGGGTTTAATAAATTTTTGCATTTACCTTTAAAGGACTCTAAACACAAAACAATAGTTAGGTTTGTAGATGCTTACCTTTATGTTTGGACATAATGCAAAAAAATTAATCCGACCTCGGTGAGGATTGAACTCACGATCTTGCGATTAACAGTCGCACGCCTTAACCAGCTTGGCCACGAAGTCGCTTATATCAAAATGGAGCAATAAGTAATATATGTAGCACTTATCAATGTCTTGTGTATTTGAAATCCCATCCTTTGTAAATGTAACTGGTATTTTACAAAATAAGCCAGCTGCTTTTAGTTAGTGATTGCTCATTTACTTCCCAGATAAGATATCGCTTTCCATATAAGAGTATAATATCAAACTCCAAAGCATATTAAGCAGAGCAAATTGGTGTAAAACTCGAAAAAGTAATTCGATCTATAGGTCCAACTTGCTAGGAATGGTGTAACTGGTTTAATACAATGCTAGTAGTCCAAAAAAAAATTTCTTATTTAATTCTTTTGATTTTTTGTGAAATTTGCAACTTTTATTTGGTTGAAAAAACTTGAAAAGAAAAGTTAAAAAAGAACTATAAAAAAATAAATTCTTATACACATATCTCTATTTCCTTTCCAAAGGCATAATTTTCTTGCACACCAATACTTTTACCTTTTCGAATAGTCAAAAGTGCCGACATGTAGAGCAGACAAATGAAAAATGCAAAATGAAAAACCATAATGTGCTCTTTAGCACTGCTGGGACAATAAATATTGGATACATATTATTAAGGAAATCAGAGATCTTAAAGAGAGTTGAGAGACCTCAAATATGTCAGATGCCAGATCATCTAATCAAAATTGACTAAGATTACTTACATCATCTTTCGTACGATCACGCTTAAAGTAAACCAATAAGTATATTTCAAAAACCTATAAAACCAATGGTATCATGATGAAAGAACAGATGAAAAACAAATCAAGCTGATTAAAAACTGTATCTATAAATCAAATACATGCAATATCTGAAAAAGATTCGATTTTAAACACTTTAACAAGTGATTGGGTACTTCAAGTTGGAGTCTTTGTCGAAAACACCCCAATACTTTTCAACATCAGAAGTACCAGAAGTGTTTGGCTTCCAAGCTTCATCGAAAGCTTCAAAAACAGCAACATTAACACCCCATTTTCTCATAGCGCAGACAGCATGTTGGAAGTATTCCTTAGCTTCATCAACACCTGGTTGGGCAGATTCAAAGTGGGTACCAGCAGTTGGCCAACCAGTTTCACCAACCCAGAAGTTAATGTCGGTGGAACCCTTAGTAGTTTGAATAACTTGTAAGGCTTGCATGATGTCATCGAAGAAGGAGTAAGAAGAGTTCTCCCTAGTTTGACCTTGCCAGTAAGAGAAGGCATTGGCGAAAGTGAAATCAGCAGCCTTGATAGCTGGTTGAGCAACACCGTCAACAAGAACATTCCATGAGTCAACGAAACCAACCTGGATGTCACCATAAGAATTACCGTTCTTGTCCTTAATGTTCTTCAACAAGCTCTTGATTTCTTGAATCTTGGAAGCCAAGTCAGAAGCAGACAAATCATCTCTGTACAAAGCTTCAGAACCAACAGTGAAGACTTTGATGGTGCTCTTGGAGATCCAAGGTAAGTAGGTTTGCAAAGCATTCTTTTCATCTTGAAAGTGAGCGTCATCAGTTGGCCAGATACCAGCCATGATTTGAAAACCAGCTTTTTCAGCAGCTGGACCTAAGATTTGTAAGGTGTTACAATCAGAAACAGCATAGGTCTTGATAATCTTGGTGTATGGTGACAAAGTCTTGAAATCATTAGCATATTCGCCGGCGGTTTTACAGTTACCTTCATTATCTTTAACACCCAAGTTGAAACCAAACTATAAAAGTTAGTAGTTGTTCATGAAATGTTCATGAATAGGACTTAAACATATTAACACCACCTGATTCTATTTGTACTCTGTAGTTTGAATTCAGAATCAGAGCGATCAAAAATGCCCCAAAAAATGAAAAAGACAGCCCAAATGGCTAGGTTAGGATACATACGTCTCCCATGGCACTGGCAGCGGCCAAAACACTTGAAAGGACTGTAAGATATTTAAATTGCATTTGAACGAACGTTTATCGAGTGAGTGTGGTTGAAAAATTTTCCCAGTTTGTAAACACTGAATTAAAAATAGAATTCTAGACCCGAGACATTGCGACATTTATTTAGTTATACAATTTGGTCAATGCCATCATCACTGCATCTTCAATCCTGATGTTTGTGGGAATGTGCATGAACTTGTCAAAGAGTTGCTTAAAGTCTGGAAGATCCAATGCAGTGTCATGAGAGAAGCTAAATTCTAAATCCTTTGGATTTCCAAACACCAACAAAATTTTGTTGTTGTCTTTAGCAGACTCTGTGATTTTGATCTCTGTGGCACTGTTGGCGGAATTACTGAAGTTGTTGTCACAGTCAATAAAGATCGAGGAAGTGTAACCTTCTGAGAATGAGCTTTTGGTGAAGATTTCGTTGAATGTTTTAACTATTCTGGTGTAGTAACCAAATGAGGACTTGTTACCAATAACTCCATATGCAGTTAAAGGACTAACTACCTTTTTATTTTTTACGTCCACGGTAACTCTGACATTAGCAGGAATCTCCAGTTGTAATTCGATTGGCTCGGCTTCTCCAATGTTGACATACTTGGTAACTTTCAATTTCTTTTTTCCTGGCGATTTTTTAGGTATACTCAAACCTTCTTTGAAGTCTTTCAACACTTCGTTATTATTCATAAATGGTAAAGTAGTCAATTTTGGAAGTTTTGCAGCGTACCTGAACTTCTTCGAATACTTGGTATCTTTAAACATAGATTTGACCAAGTATGGAGGTGTGATAAAGAATTGCAACAAGTTTGCAAAGAGTTCACTATTATTCTCATTCACATCTGAACTTACGCCAGCCTCATCACCCTCTGATCCTATGTCTTCTTGTGCTTCATTGAACTTGATCTTTTTGTCAAGTCTCACTACTTTGGTTGCTTTGGTTTCTATGATTTCGTTTCTTCTGCCTATGCTTGGTACATCTAAAATGACAATTTCTGGAACATTGTAGATGGTTATGACTTTAGCGACCTGGTATGCAATGTTGGTTATTTGTTCTAGGTTTCTGGCATTTGAAGATGATATTATGGTTGAAGGAATACATATAGAAAATTGAACCTCTGGCACAGACTTGTGTGGTTTTTTGGTTGGCTTATCAGTGGTTTCACTCTTTCTTTTAGCCATTTTGTGATGAGATGGTTTTTTTCACCGCGAGAATTTTGCATTAGAGCTTCAGATACGAATAAGAGTACAGTTTATTGGCCCAGTCAACCAGTGTGTTTCGAAGCAAATGAAGGAGCTTTTCAAATTAGTGTTTTCTTATACTATAGCTGCTATTTACCGGTAACAAAGTTACAACTTTTATATTCTTTTCCAATGATCTCAAGTTCATCAGTACAGAAGTTGAAGAATAAATAAATGAATGATAACTTGTCTAGAAGCAAGGTCTAAATTTAGTTTTCTTCGGCTACTTCTTCTTCAACATCGTCAGACTCCTCGAGCTTAGCAATCTTGGCCTTGGCCTTTTCAATGTTGATCTTGGTTTGTTCCTCTTGCTTTCCTTCTAAAGCAGTCAAAGTTTCCTTCAACACTTGGACGGTACTTGGAACATCTTCTTGTTTGGTTGGCAATGGAATGGACAAATCTCCCAAAGAACCAATGATATCTGGGGCAACGGTGAAGGTCTTTGCCTTGGACTTCTTAGAGTTCTTACCCTTCTTAGCAGTACCTTCAAGATAAGATTCCTTTTCCTTCTTTATAATGACAACATCAGCTGGCATCTCAACAGTTCTAATGGAATTGGAATTGGAGACGAAAGAGTCGTTACCGAACTTCTTTGGTTGAGGTTTGACGTAAGATGGATCAAAGTAACCCAACAAGTTATGGATGGAGTTAATTTCGTTTTCAAATGCTGGCTTGGAAGCTTCACTCAATTGCTTTTCAGCCAAAGCCTTCTTCCTAGATTTCTTTTCTTCTTCTTGTTGGGCCTTGTATTCTTCTTCTCTCTTCTTCTTCTCATCTTCCATTTGCTTCTTGAATTTGGTGAACTCGTCATTGAAGTCAGATCTCAACTTCTTAATAGCATCATACTTGGAGTCCTTTTCCTTTCTTATCTTGTTTCTCTTGGTCATCAAGTCACCCTTTTGGTCGTAGACAGATTTTGTGCTTTCTTTAATCTCGTCCAATTCCTTTTGGATGGTTTCATACTTGGTTTGAACTTCCTTGTTTTGAATAGAGTTCAATTTTTTCTTTAACTCAGCGATTTTAGACTTGTCTTGGTCAATGGATTCTTGTTGCTTTTCAATAGAACCAAAGTCCTTCTTCAACTTTCTCAAAGAGGTCATTTCCTTGACAGTCTTTCTTTCTTCAGCCAAAGACAAGCTACCACCACTGACTAAGTTGTCCAATTGAGAAATCTTAGCATCAATTTCCTTAACGGACTTGAAGCTGTTCTTGGAGGTTTGAGCTTGGATTTCATTGACCTTTCTCTTTAATTGGGTGTCAACAGCCTTGATTTGTTCCATGATACCGTTTCTTTCGTTCTTCATGGTGGACTGCTTGGAGCTTAATTCCTTTAATTGGGCCAATAATTCTTGCTTTTTAGCGTTAACATTGGAATCGACGGAGATTTTATCAATTTTAGTGTTCAATTCGTTGAGTGACAAATCGAGTTTATCAATTTCCTTTCTTAACTTGCTGACTTCGGTCTTCATCACAGAGTCATCTGGACGTTTGAAAAAACGTCTAGCAGTGCTGTGGGCAGCAGGAGTTTCAGTGGCAGTAGACATGATTTTTTAAAATAGTCTTAAGGCTTAAGTGTACAAAAATTTTTCAACCAGTTGTCGAGATCAACGTATCAAAGAGTGCGCCTACCAATAACATTCTCATACAGTGATTTGGCGTTTGAGAGAAATATTAACGCCAGAATTAAAGAAAATGACCTAGAAGAGACGATTCAGACAATAACCGAAGTACCATAAGCTTTTCACAACCGGCGCAAAACCAAATTGTTCACGTAGAATACTGCCTTTCATAGTACTATCGTTTATTCTCGTATAATCGCGATTGAAAATTTTCTATTCCAAGCAGTTTGTTTCTTTTCAAATACAAGGGAAATACGATGTCAAAATACGAGCAGCTTGTCAAGGATCTCAAGGAAGAACAAATATTCAATAAATGGAGTGATATCATTCCTGTAGATAAAATCTCGGGAGTTGCTACCAGTGCACAAACCAATGGTAAAGAAGACCTGGAGGTATTTGATGGTCATGACGAAGAGCAGATTAAGTTGATGGATGAGTTGTGCATTGTTTTAGACTACGACGATAAGCCTTTGGGAGCTGGTACTAAGAAGTTGTGCCACTTGATGTCCAATATTAACCAAGGATTATTGCACAGAGCATTTTCAGTATTTTTATTCAATGAGAAGAACGAATTGTTGTTGCAACAAAGAGCTGATGAAAAAATCACCTTCCCAAACATGTGGACCAATACCTGTTGCTCTCATCCATTATCCATCCAATCTGAGTTGGGTGGCAGTGACCCACATGCTGATATCTACCAGTTGGAAAATGCCGTTGCAGGTGTGAAGAACGCAGCTAAGAGAAAGTTGTTCCATGAATTGGGTATTCCAGCCGAAGAAATCGATGTTGAAAAATTCAACTTTTTAACCAGAATTCACTACAAGAGTGCCAGTGGTGAAGATACTTCTAAATGGGGAGAGCATGAAATCGACTACATTTTGATCATCAAGGCCAATGTTACTGTAAATGCCAACTTGAATGAAGTCAGAGATTTCAAGTACGTCTCTGAGACCGAATTGAACCAGATGTTCACCAACTCAGATTTGGTTTTCACTCCATGGTTCAAGTTGATTTGCCAGACATTTTTGTTCAAATGGTGGGGAAGTTTAGACAACTTGAAGCCATTTGAAGACGATAAGGTCCACCGTTTACTATAGAGCATTATGGGTTTCTGATATTTTATTTTCAATCCATACCCACCATCCACAATACTGTAATGTTAACACTCCTAGAACTTGATGTATATACCTATACATGTATTATATCTACCTTTTGATCTAACTCTGTTGGAGACTCTTGTGTCGCCGGGTCAGATTTTTGACTCCTGCTCTTCGCGAACCTGTATTTCGGACTAAGTAACGCAACAAAATTATTTACTATCACTTTCTAGTACTGACACCATGTTTAGGACCGCTGTACCTGTGAGGTGTTTTGCCAACATTAATAGAAGATACTTCGCCACAGAGGTTTCTACCAAGGCGAAAATCGAAGAAACCAAAGTTGCTGAACCAAAATTAAAGAGAAGAAGAGCTACCAAGTTCTCAGATAAGTTAAACAAGGGACCTTCATTTGATGACTTTGTTAGTGGTAAAGCTGCTAGTTTGATCCCAGAAGACCCTCTTGAGCTTGCAAGAAGAGATCCTGACCAAAGGTTACCTAAATGGTTGAAGGTTCCTATTCCAAAAGGTAAGAGTTTCCACAGCATCAAAAATGATTTGAAGGAATTAAAGTTATCCACAGTTTGTGAAGAAGCCAAATGTCCTAATATCGGTGAATGTTGGGGTGGAGATAAAGCAGAAGCCACTGCCACTATTATGTTGTTAGGAGATACCTGTACTAGAGGTTGCAGATTCTGTTCTGTAAAAACCAACAGAAACCCTGCTAAGCCTGATCCAATGGAACCAGAAAATACTGCCGAAGCTATTAGCAGATGGGGTTTGGGCTACGTGGTTTTGACTACTGTTGACAGAGATGATTTGATAGACGGAGGCTCAAATCACTTGGCTGAAACTGTGATGAAAATCAAGCAAAAGGCACCTCAAATTTTGGTTGAGGTATTGGGTGGTGATTTCAGAGGTAACTTGGATATGGTTAACATCTTGGCCAAATCTGGTTTAGATGTATACGCCCATAACCTTGAAACAGTGGAGGCTTTAACCCCTTACGTGAGAGACAGAAGAGCTACATACAGACAGAGTTTGGCTGTATTGGAAAGAGCTAAACAAGTCAAGTCATCTTTGATCACAAAGACTTCTATCATGTTAGGATTTGGTGAAACAGATGAACAGGTTTTGCAGACGTTGAAGGATTTAAGAGAGATCAACTGTGATGTCGTGACATTTGGACAGTATATGAGACCAACTAAAAGACACATGAAAGTAGTCGAGTACGTGACTCCAGAAAAGTTTAACTACTGGAAAGAAAAAGCATTGGAAATGGGATTCTTATATGTTGCCAGTGGAGCCTTGGTGAGATCTTCTTACAAGGCTGGCGAGGCGTTTATTGAAAATGTTATTAGAAAGAGAAAGCATAATGTGGGTGAAACACCTAGGTTGGCACAGGAAATCAAGCCAAAAATCTTTTCTTAACGAATATTTATATGATAGATCAAGCTCTTTTTTTTGCGTCCCATTCTCTCTCTCTACTTTGCTTTGCTTCTTACATTTAGTTGTACCAGTCTAGAATCTCTGCAACCACCAAGTTAAGATTGCTCACTCCTGCATCACGAAAACATAAACATCGCGACTTTTTTGGATCAAAATCACGAATACCTGATCTGATAAAGTGTTCTCGAGCGCAACATGTCATTGAAGGAGACTCTTAAGAAGAATGACAGCGAAGAGTCGCTTATATCGCAATTTGAAACCACTTTGACTATCAAATCAAGTGCAAACGATTACGATGATGACGTTTCCATGGCCCACTCCACATTTTACAACCATTCTGTTAATTATAGACCCATTGAGGAAGAGTTGGATTTTCCAGAGGATGAGGAAGAAGATGAAGAACCCAGCATGACATACGAGGAAATGACGCTGTTCAGAGGTAAGAGACAAAGTAGATTAATACCACATGAGGCAGTAAAGATACTTCAGGCAAAGAAAGAAAAGGAAAAGGAGAAGGAAAGGAGATCTGGAAACAGATCCAGATCTAGTTCAAGACCCAGCTTAAGATTGAAATCTAAATCTCCAAGTCCTGCTCCCGAGTCAGTACACGAATACTTGAAATCGCATGAGAACATTCTCAGATTGAATCCTTTGATAGATCAGTCTTTGTCAAAGTTTACAAAAGCGTTCAGAGACTTTTTAAGCTCCAATCCACAAATTGAACAAGAATCACCAAAATTCAAAAGAGATACTGATAGAACCTTGGTAATACTATCTCCATACTCCACAGAACATGCATTTGGAAGACGATGGGTTACCAAGAGTTATTTGTCTACTATTTTTGAAAGACCACAAAGATTATTGGCATCGTGCATTGGAGTTGCAGCTGCATTGACTATGTTTCCGTTCTTTTATAAGATTGTAAATAGCACCAAAAGGGGATCGATTTTTGCGTCTCACGTAACTAAGATCCACGGAAAGAATTGGCCACAAAAGTTGTATGAGTTGTGTCTTGAAAGTCATGATAAGCTAATGAAAGATGAATTGGAAGTCCCCGAAGATTGGAATACAGGTGATGTATACTTAATTCCTAAAACCATTAATGCAATCGAAGGAGTGATAGGAAGTATTGAAACTGCAGTCGACTCTCTTTACCAAAAGAATTACAATTTATCATTTGTGTTGATCCGCCCTCCTGGTCACCACAGTCACGCATGTTTGCCTAGTGGGTTCTGTTTAATCAACAATGTTCAAATTGGTATCGAATACGCCTTTGAAAACTATGATGTTAGTCATGTCGCTATCTTGGATATCGACTTACACCATGGAGATGGATCTCAGGATATTTGTTGGGAAAGAGCAGGATTTATGGGTGATTTTGGTAAAGATGAAACCGATGAAGTTGAAATTGAAACTGAATTGACAAACCCAAGAAATGAATACGGAAAGAGGTTTTCAAAATATCCAAAAGTAGGCTACTTTTCATTACATGATATTAAATCTTATCCTACTGAACTTGGATATGCTACAAAAGACAATATCAAAAATGCCTCCACATGTATAATGGATCATGATTTGAACATTTGGAATGTGCATTTACAGGAATGGACCAACGAAGAGGAGTTCTACAAGCTCTATCTGACCAAGTATGTTTCAATCTTGAACAGAGTAAACCAGTTTATGAATAGCGCAATGAAGCTGTATGATCTTGAGCTTAAGAACTACATAGAAACCAAGCAAAGAAATTACAGTAACAAAATCAATAGAGAGAAAAACAACGAAGATGGCGAGGTTAAAGCAGAAGAAAAAGAAGAAGTTTTAGAGCCACCGATCCCCTTTAAACCCCTCATAATTATCTCAGCAGGGTTTGATGCATCAGAGTACGAAAATGCTCAGATGCAAAGACACGGAATAAATGTTCCAACATCATTCTATTCCAAATTTACCAATGACGTGGTAAAGCTACTGAAAATTCACAACTCCAAAGTTTTATCATTTTTAGAAGGAGGATATTCCGATGGAGCTTTAACCACTGGTATTTTTTCACATTTGATTGGATTGACCAATACTATTTACGACGACCAGCATGATACCAACCTTTGGAATTCAACTTGGGGTGCTGAACAGGTAATGAAAGAATTGACTAAAGGATGCAAAAAGAATTGGGTTCCATATAGGCAACCTAAAGCAGACGTCACTATTTGGGCTACTGAAGTAATCAAGCTTGGAAGATCTATGATGCCCAATGCTGTTTTGCCTGCAAACTATATCTATGAATACAAAGAAAGAGAAAGGGAGAAAGAAAGAGAAGAAAAAGTGATGGAAAGTTTCAACAATGACGACAAAAAAGTACGTCATACAAGATCTTACTTTAAAAAGCTTCTCCAAGATCAGCAGGAACTGCCCATGCAACTGAAACGTTTATCTTAGAAATTGAAAGTTTTCGCATAGTCTATAATTACAATCCAGAGCAGTCTCGACGTAGACAACTTCGAATACCCTATACTTCTGTGAAATCTCTAGAAATAACTTGAAAATACAATCAAACCTCCAACTGTGCTCCCAAATATCTTAGGTAACGTCCTTCAGTTTGAAACCTTGACGCTTTCCTAAACGCGTAATCCGAGTAGGAAATTTTCTTGTGGAACATTAGTTCACTCACTAGTCACTACGGTTAACTCGAATTATTGCAGCGATACAGTCCGGTACAAAACTGTTTACACATATTTTGACAATTTTAATAGTCTTACAAGGATAACCGATTTACTAGGTTTGAATTAGAATACAGGAAAAGGAAACCTACCATCTGAGGGTTAGCGTTGTCCAGTCATCTACATATAGTGCACGTCATCACAATGCAAGACATAACACCTTCAAACCCTGAATTTGATAGATCAGGATTAACTGATGGGCAATTCATTGAGCAATTGCTCTTTGAGATTCAAGAACTAAAGTCGACGATTGCCAGAAAAGACCTTTTTATCAAAAGCTTGCAAGGTAATTTGAACTTGCAGGAACACAGAAAGTTAAAAAATAGACGGTCTGTAGAAGAAATAAAGGCTGGAGTAATGAAGGAGTTCAAAGAAAGCAAAGAGAAGAAAGCTAAGGAGTTATTGGAAAGCAAAGAATTACAGGAGAAGGATGCTGCAATGAAACTCCAAGAAAAAGACCTCAAGGAGAAAGAAATCACACAAGAGGAACTTGAAGAAAAGCAACTTGCAGAAAAGAAACTTGAAGAAAAGGAACTCAGAGAAAAGGAACTTGAAGAAAAGGAACTCAGAGAAAAGGAACTCAGAGAAAAGGAGCTCAGAGAAAAGGAACTTAGAGAAAAGGAACTCAGAGATAAGGAGCTTCAAGACGAAATGACGAACGAACCTTCCAAGATATTGGAAACAATAAAGAAAGACGAGCCGCTTGAAGATATACAAGTTGTACCTCAGAGGTCTTCCAGAAGAAAACCAAACAACGAAGAGAAGAAAGAACTAACGAAAGAATACAACCCAAATATCCCATTACCTCCTTTACCGAAAATTTCAATGAGCGTAGCTCAAAACATTGAAGAAGAAACCGAAACTAGATTGAGGTCAAGGGCTAGATCGAGAGGAAAACCCGAGGATTCAATTGAATCTGATCTGCAACCTAACCTCGAGAAGGTATTAGAAAGCAAAATACGAGAGAAAGATTTGTTAGAGGCACAAAATGACCAGAAATCATCTCCATTGAGAATATCCAAATCTGAAGCTTCAGAACACACAATGAAATCTGAGAACTTGCCAAAATCAACGAAATCGAGGCCTGAGAGTCTCAATTCAACTATACTTGACAAGTCACCGCGTGAAGAGACAATATCTCCCTCAAATAGGTCTTCTGTATATTCTGAAGAAAAGGGTGATATTGCTGACGTCAGTCACAACCATTCTAATACAATCATTGACCTTCATGAAATTAATAGGTCCTTGGAAGCAATCAACGATGAAGAGAACAAAAAATCTTTGGATCGGTTGAAATCCAGTGATACCATTTTCTTGCATAAAAACCCCAGCAATAGCAGCTTCCAGTCTTATAAATCAAGAATCAAGTTACCTCCGACCTTGCAAGCACAAGCACAGGTACAAGAAGATGCAAATAACCCGGTAGGAGGGATTCAAGGTCAGAATGAGTTTGACATTGCCCGACCCAGCGACGTGAGCCCACAAATTTCACGTCACACTTTATCTCCTCATTCTTCAAGAGTTCAAGCTCAAGTTCCAGATAGTCCGATTTCCAGGCAAAGAGCCTCGTCACCAGCACCATCCAACGACCCTCCTAAAATCACACTACCTCATTCTCCAAATAATAACAGGAATGTCTTATCTCCAAGAGGTCTTCCACATAGTCGCACGTTAGTAGACCTTAATATCCATAGTTCGACAATTGCAATAGGAGGAAGTACAACAAATAAGAATGTCCAAGCGAATAACGTGAGGTCCCCTACAGATATGCCTCCAAGAGATGACAATAGTGTTCAAATACCTCATACACCAGACGGGTTCTATAATGGCGCAAGCAAAGAAGGTGAATTTGAAAGTATGTTATCTTCACCAGCACCTACTGCATTTTCAAGATCACCAACCAAAACCAATAACGGGTTTTATGAAGGCTCGATCAGAACTGAAACTACTAATGATTTTTCTCAAGAATCTATTAAGCGTCATGTCGCTGGTGGAAACACACCTAACCTCGATAACGAAAATAATAGAAATAGTAGTACCCAGTTCTACCAACAGAATAACAATGCCAATTATCTGGATGAAGATAGTTCCTTATTCATCAAACCCGAAGACTTCCAAACCATAACCATTAATGTGTTGAGCACTATAAGTATGGGAAATATCCTGAGTCAGGGTGTCAAGAAGTTGGAAGATACGTTAATAACTTTGTCTATTCATGAAAGAGCTAGTGGAAAGGAAATGTGGAGAATTCGCAAGAGTTTATTGCAATTACAAAGTTTTGATAATGAAATCAGACCTGTGGTCGAATACTTTGGTCTTCCGGTATTACCTGATATGTCCTTATTCTTTTCTACAACGCCTAATAAGGTTGACTTAAGAAAGAATGGATTGCAAAATTATTTCAATACCTTATTCGTGATGCCGCATATACCACATTTGATCTTATACAGAATTTGCAAGTATTTGTCATTGGACTTTATAAATCCATTAGATGATTTCAAGAGCGGTGCCAAAAAGGAAGGTTACTTGGTTAGAAGATATAAGGGCTTAGGAACGAGTTGGAAAATCAGATGGTGTCAAGTCGATGGACCAATGTTAGAACTTTATGATTCACCAGGTGGAAATTTGATTGAGCTGATTAATTTACTTCATTGCCAAATTGGAAGACAGAATAATGACTCAATTGCAGAAGACAAAGGTTACAGACATGCATTTTTGATCATGGAGTCAACCAAGTCATCTAAGTTAAGTAATTCCTTACCAAAGCATTTCTTCTGCGCTGAATCTGATTATGAAAGAGATGAGTGGGTGAACATATTAATCGATAACACAGTTGAAAACAGGGATGTTGGATATTCAAGTTCTAGTATCATCGAGGACGTAAGAAGTTTTACTGATAGAAGCTTGAACGAAAAAACATCTAATCCAGGGTTGGAAACACCTAAGACAGTGGATACTAACCGAAGTTACGAAAACGATGACATTATAAGGTCCCCACCTGCAGAAGACAAAAAGGTTGCTAAAAAGAGAAGTTATTTTCCATTCAGAAAAGGTAACAATACTATAAGTTCTCCAATAAACCACACTTTTGATTCCCATACCATGCCTGAGACTGATTTTGGCAATTCTTTGTCTTCTCCAAGGTCGGCAAGTCGCAATGGCAATGGAGGCGACATTCAGCTGTATTTGGACAAGATGGGCCTCGATGACGGACTTTCTAAGGCTATTTTTGGTAGAGATTTAGTGCTGGTCTACGAAATCTCCAGCCATGTTTTCTTAGGAAGGTCTATTCCCTCAATAGTGTACAGGTGTATTGAGTTTTTGATCAAAACTGGAGCAGTATATGAAGAAGGTATTTTCAGATTGAGCGGATCAGCCTCTACCATCAGACAACTCAAAGAGTCCTTCAACACCGAATTTGATATTGATTTGTTTGAGGTCAAACCAGATATCCACACGGTTGCAGGGTTGTTCAAGACATATTTAAGAGAGTTGCCGGAGCCAGTTATCACCGAAAAAGTGTTGACAGGCTTGCGTCATCTTTTAATGAAAAGAGGAGGAAAGGCCAACAGCGCAGCCAATGCACTTATAGTCAGAGACTACTTGAACAAAAACTTGCCAAAAGTCAACTACGATACCACATTTGTGATCATGAAATTTTTGCGTGAAATCATCAAGAACTGCAATGTCAACAAGATGAATTTACGTAACTTATGCATTGTTTTTGTTCCTACCTTGAACATTTCACTTGATATCTTGTGTTTGATGTTAGTTGATTTCGGCTGCATATTCGATGGCCAGGAACCGGTTCCAGATGAACAGCGGGAGATAGTAGAGGTGAAAATTCCCAATTTTTAGCAATTTCAGTTCTGTAGATAATGTATAATTAATGAATCGCAGTATAAAATATATTTGAGTATCCGACACAATTTCAGTGAGACATTTAGCACAAACGTCGCACACCAAACGATAAGAAGGGTCATGTTTGGTAGAAGAAAATCGTCGTCCACCACGTTGCAGGAGCTTCAGGAGACCTACGATGATAGCGTAAACCTCACCTTGAAGTGTATCATGTATGAGGAACAGGACCGTTTGGAAGATGCATTAAAAGGCTGGAAGTCGTTGCACACCTCTTTACTATTCAAGTTGGAGTTGTTTGAGCGAAACATATCCAAGATGAAAGAAGATGAAGTTAAGATCTTTATGGAACTAAAGGCAATTCGAGATCAGAACGTGAAACACCTTATCAGGGTTCAATTGAAGTTGGACGAATTAAACAAGGCAACCAAACCTGCGGTCAAAACTCCTCTGCACAAAATGTCAGTGCCTTCTTTAAGAAATGGAGGAAGAAGCTTGAATGATGGTCAGAAGAAGAAAATGGTGAAATCTTTGAGGCCAATGGCACCTAACGTGTCTAGGGCATCAAAAGTTCAGGCTAACATGGCAGCAAACTTATCGTGGCCAGCGAAAAAGCAGCTGGAGGATATGTTTGGTGACTTTGACCAGGATTTCGAAGTTAGAAACTGGGAGAAAATCGATGATAGCTTTGATTTTGAACATGAAAATGACATTGATGATTACTACACAACTAAACCTAAACCAAAGAAACCAGAGGACATCAATTTGATCGATATGGACACTGTTCCATACAAATCCACCATCAGCAAGTCTATGGAGAGTTTGTCTTTAAGATCAACCAAGTTGAATCATTTGCAACTGACTCCCAACATTGAAGTAAATACGTCGAGTTCTTCACCTGCACAGACTTCGTTGGCATTACCTCAGATGGATAGAAATCTTGCCAAACAGAAATCAAGTAGTTCACCATCACCCGATAGTTCCTTTTTACAACCTCAAGCTCCCAAGTTGTCCAGTGGTTCTGAAGATTCTCCAAACAACTCGTTTAAAGAAACAAAGAAGTATGTATACAAGCAACCAAAGCCGATGAATATTAGCAAATTGATGAATCAGACCAAGAAAACAGTACCAATAATCGTTACAGCCCCAAAGAAAACAGCTCCAGTACGTCCTCCTGTAACGAAAGCTGCTTCTTCCGCATCTTTAAACAAGCCAGTTAAGAAATCAACTATTCAATATAACTACGTTCCCATCAAAAAGCAAGTTTCTGCTAAGAAACCCACTAAAGAAAAGAGTATTACTCCAGAACCAGATTCTGACTACGACAGTGACGACGCTGACAAGTATCCTGATCCATTGTTGAACCCCAAGGTGCAAAATGAGATCATCAAGCTGATTCGAGGAATCGACTATAATAGTGGTAAGCAAATCTTGAATGATATTGTAGTTCATGGAGACGAAGTTTATTGGGATGATATTGTGGGACTAGACCAGGCTAAGAATTCTTTGAAAGAAGCAGTTGTGTATCCATTTTTAAGACCAGACTTGTTTAGAGGTTTAAGAGAACCCATTCGAGGAATGCTACTTTTTGGTCCTCCAGGTACAGGAAAAACTATGTTGGCTCGAGCAGTTGCAACAGAGAGTAAATCAACATTTTTCTCCATTACGTCATCCACAATTACATCCAAGTATCTTGGGGAAAGTGAAAAGTTGGTCAAGGCAATGTTTCAATTGGCCAAAAAACTAGCTCCTTCCATTGTGTTTATTGATGAAATTGATTCTTTATTAGGTTCCAGAACAGAAGGAGAGATCGAAAGTATCAGAAGGATTAAAAACGAATTTTTGATTCAGTGGAGTGAGTTGAGCAGCGCTACTTCCAAGGACCTGAAAGAAGAAGACATGAATCAGGTATTGATTTTAGGAGCAACAAACTTGCCGTGGTCTATTGACGAAGCTGCAAGAAGAAGATTCGTTAAGAAGCAATACATTCCATTACCAGAGGACGAAACCCGAAAGGCTCAAATCAACAGGTTATTAAAATATCAGAAACACGAGTTATCAGATCAAGATTATGACGAAATTATTCAACTAACCAAAAAGTTCAGTGGAAGTGATATCACCTCTTTATGTAAGGACAGTGCCATGGGGCCTTTAAGATCATTGGGTGAATTGCTTTTGAGTACACCTACAGAAGAAATCCGTCCTATTAACTTGGACGATTTTAAGAATAGTTTGAAGTATATCAAACCATCAGTGCTGGCAGACAGCTTGACCAAGTACGAAGATTGGTCTATAAAATTTGGTTCAGGAATTTAGTGGACCAGCAAAGCATATCGAGTAACATATTTGTCGCGAAGTATAGCAGAATTAGTACTTAGTTGCAACAGCATATGTTAGCATTCCCATTACGTAAGACAAATTATGAATAACTAGAACAGGCAAATATACCGTGGGTATCGCAAACAATTACATTCCATAACCCTTGACTAATGACATCGGATCATTCTCAATTGAGGGTGTAACGGAAAATAAAGTTGAATCCCGGCATTATACATTCCTTTAACATTCTCAAACGTAGACCTCTTTCGAAACCATGCATTAAAGACATGATAGTAGCCACGGAGAATGACAACATTAACCACTAAGAACTAGACTCCTAGAAAACATGAGATAATTAGTGGCCTGCACGAAGCTTGGCTTTGATAAGGTGAGAAGGCAGTAGGGCTAAAACGACATGTCTCAAACAATGTATATGGCAAGGAATGCAGTAAGTCTAACGGTGGAGACGCCGAAGAACTAGATATTGAAAATGTGAATGACTCGAGGAGCGTTAATAGTGGGTGAAATGATAAGAAGTAAGGTATTTAAGGAGCTGCAGAAGCAGTGTGCGAATCACTGTTTCAAAACTTGACGGAAATATGCCCATTTCCTAAAACGGCACAAATGAGGTGCAGATTGGTTTCAATTAGAGTTTTTGGAATTAAAATGTCTCCAAGATCTAGAACGGACAGCGATGAGGTTGTGAGTTAAAAGTTGTGAGGGTTTTGAACTATGGCCTGGGAACAAATACTAAAGGTAGGTTAATGTAATGTACTTGATGCTCCTAGCGACAGCTGCAGCGTCGTATCCTCGCACCGTTGCCCAACACTGGGGGTTGTGAAAAATCTGGAATGTGAAATGATTAGGGGGTTGTGAATTTATTTTGGAGCTGTTGACACCACAGTTTTAATTGAAGATTCATCCATACCAGCACCCAACACCAGGAATGGTACGGATAATTCATTGATTAGATTTAAATTAAGGTTGTATCATGGCACTATTGGAAAATTGTGTGATGAAACATTTCTGGTTGAAACACGAGTCCTTGGAACGAACACATAGTCTCCACGTCATCTTTACTGATTTCTCGAAGTAGGGAGGCTCAAAATGTCGTAACGCCTCAAACAGAAATAGAACCCAATCCTTACTATCATGCTTTATCCTTATTACTGTAGCAAAGTAGTTACTGGCTAATTACAGCTATGTTATATGTCGATGCTGTCCTAACAATGCTAATAAAACTTAAGGTGAGAATGTCGCATTACCATGCAGGGGAACAGCATTATAAGATAAGTTAAAACATTTAATGGATTTTATGTGCAGTTTTTTTTTGGGTTTTTTTTTGGTCTTTTCTTTTTCAAAGATGATACATATCAAACTCCTTAAAGTGGTATTTAAGTGACAAGCAATCCTCATTTTTAATTAACAAAATATATCATGAGTGTATTTCCACAACAATCCCACCTGTACAACTACCAGTATCCATACTACTATCCCAACTATCCACAGCAGGTGATGCAACCACCCAGTCAGATCAATAGCCAAGCTAGTCAGGTTCCAATTGCTAACCAATACCAGATGCCAATGGGACAAACGAACTACCAGTTACGACCTTTTAACATGGTGCAGTTACCATTTTACTATTACAATAATTCGCTAAATGAAAAGAAATCCAAATCTTCCACTTGGACCCAAAAAGAAGACAAATTGCTAAGAGAATTGAAAGAAGTGCAGAAGTTGGGATGGAGAGAAATCAGCACTTTTTTTAATGACAGAACACCAAATGCATGCCAGTTCAGATGGAGAAGAATCATTACTTCTATCAATGGCAGCACAAGCACCATAAATCACAGCAGAAACAATAGTGACAGTGGAATCAGCAAAATCGATTCGAGATCTAACTCCATAAGTTCTGTTTCAAGTGTAATGTCGAATAATTCGTCTGCATCAGTGTCATCGGTGAATTCAGGTTCAGAAATCAATAAGAACTCACATCACTCAATCAACTACATCTTGAATTGAGGCATTTGATACTTGTATAATAGGTTTGGTATAGGTTAGGAATATAATTGCGGGATAAACACAGTTAAGCTTTCATAAAAGAGAAGACTGCTACTTGGCAACGAAATTAGAGAACCGAAGGAAGCAAGAGTTAAAATCACGAAGAGAATTTAGAAATTGGAAATTGCCCGCTCATTCGAATGATTAAGCAACTCCATGAGAATGAAGACATAGTCAACTCTGATATCCGTAGTTATACCTCTTCCAGACATAATATTCAGATAAAACATAATAAAACGGCATCTTATTGTACTACAAATGTCAGGTGCGATCTACGACACACATTATTGTTAGGTTCGTCAAAAACAATTGTTTTCAGCTCATATATTGTCTTTATTGAGTTTAATTATTGGCTTTATGAGGGCCGTAGTACCAGGATATACGATTAATATTGTTGCTTACTTGGGGATTTGCATGGACTAGGAATTGCGCCAGGCCAATTTTCATGTTTTAGTATGCTTGGTCGCTGTCATCAACATTTTACATAAGCGGTCAATACTATAGGCAATCTTGTTCTACTGTTTGATTAAAATGCCCAACCCATTCCGTTTTCAAGCTAATAGTTAAACATATGAAAACATATCGTCAAGGAGACATTTCAGTAGAATGTTAACCGACTGGGTCGACCTGACACATAAAGAATTTGGCGTCATGGTCATAAACAGGAAAAACCTAAGGACTAAAACTGGCCCAGGCAAAGTTGGTTGAACTCTTACTGCAATATGAGTAAATGATAAGCCTTTCCGGGGATAGTTGAAGTTCTTGCTGCAAAGAACTTATGAGACCACTTAAACTATTATTTAGCCTTTGCACAGCCCTTTCGTGTAAAACTCACTTCCATTTGTTATCAGATTTTATCATCTAGAATCGTTTCAAATATTTTTTCATGGGGAACCGGAATTAATGAAAGTGTCTGACCTTTATTATTGATCATCAGTTTCTTCTCTGATTCATGCAACACACCTGTTTGCTTGTGTCGTGTTGTTATCAGCAAGGCATTTGATGAATAAGTTTATAGTTTCGGCACTTCTTCCATTTCCCTTTTAGGAATCTCTCTTGTTTGTTCCTGGTTCGATTTGCTACTCAATGCTTCATATTATCTTTGTGATAATCAATTATACTTATTAGCCTTGGTTAAATTGGATCGTATTTCTTAAATTGAGCATAGTGGTGGTCATACGCCAATACCACTCACTATTTCTTATCTGGTTGCAAAATGCCTCAAGGTTTAACTTTCATCACCACGACATGGCCAAGCAAGTTAAACGATTAATCTAATTATCATCAAACCTCTAATTCCTTGCGGCGACAAATACTATAAGCTTTACAAGTTGGATATTTTTTAATATTCTAGTTGCCTATTTCTGATATTCCCCCGTAAATGTCGCTTAAAGTTGTAAATACGTTGAAGTCGCACTCGGTTGGAAGATCGACGCTTCAGTTTCATCTGAAAGTCATATGTCCTAATACTGTTCAAATTAGAATTTAGTTAGGCCACAGAGACATTTAGAGTCTAAGCACCGATTTTTTAGCCTTGTGCGTATTTGCAATCGTCAATTCCATTTCATTTCTCATCATTTCAAACCTTGCTTCAACTTGTTATCTCATAACCTGAAAAATTATAAGTAGAAATCAAGCTTCAAAACTACCTCTACCACCCTAATTTTAACAACGTTTAGCATTCGCATAATACCCTGCAAATACACATAGAAACATCAAGCAAGCCATATGAAAGGGAAAATAAATCATCGTCTAAAACTATATGTAAATCAATATTTACGATGCTCTCTGAGGCGTCACCTTGAAGAAACCTGGGCTTGTTCGGACGAGTAAGATTTTAGGTATACCTGCTTAGACTTTGGGACAAACCATGCATAACTATTTAAGCAATAGATATCGCGGTCAATGTACAGGATGGTGTTCAACCTCCAGACCTGGTATGTAAGAATGCCGAAGGAAATATCTGTTGTAGCACATGCTAGAGATAACAATTCCTAAGAAAATTTTGCAGGTCTAGAAGCCCTGGAGTAAACGAAATAGACCAAAATTGAAGACTAGCTTTCAATTTGTGTTAATACAGCAAATGCATTGCTAATACTACGTATTTATTAAAACTCATTTATATGGCCATGATTTGAATGCTTTAGTTATCAGTTTTGGCATGCAGTAAATAGGATCGATTTCCGTCAAATTGTATTTCTTTGATCCATATATTGCTTCATCGATTAAACTCAATCCTGTTAAACTGAAGCATGTGTGGTAGACATCTGTTTGATTACCCTCTCTGTCACTCACACCACCATCTTCAAGGTCTTGACAGCTCAATATAAAAGATTCCAACTTCTCCAAATCAATCCAATGCAACTTTTTCAATATGGCCAATGGTGACAAAATCCACCAACTATAGCAAACATCAGGTAACTTTTCTGGTCTTCCGTTCAATCCCCCTTGTGACACTTGTCTTTCACTTAACCATTGGCTCAATTTAGGCTCGTCAATAACATCCAAACGGCCAGCTATAGCCAAAGCACCTACAACCGTGAATACTTGGGCGCCATGACTTTCACTTCCAGGCCTCATTCCATATGCACCATCAAAGTTCTCACATTTCTTCAAATATTCTACTGATTTGTCAATGATAGTTTGATTCAATTCGCCCAAAATGCTTAAAATGCTTAAACCAGTATATAAAAACCTTGTATCTGTTTCTCCGTAGGAATCTCCTTGAAAACTACCGTTTGGCAATTGCAATTTGGCGACAAATTCTATTATTTTCAGCCTTTCTTGTTCCACCTCACCTAAGCACTCAAATATAGCTAATATCTGGATAGCAGACAAAGTTGATAATATATGGCCATCGTGTTGTGGATATGCTCCAAACCCACCAGATTTCACGTCGTAGCAGGACTTCACAAATGCAACAACTTCATGTTTTGGCAACTGGTGCAAGGAATCAAGGGTCACCAAAACCATTGCTCCCCAGTATAACCCGTTCATTCTCAAGTGCTCACTAAGCCAATGTTCATAAGATTGTTTACTGGTATCATCATTAAGCTTCTTGACATAGTCAATATGTTTTTGCTTCAAAAGCTTCATTGTTAAGATCAGAGATTCAAGTCGCGATGTTATTTTATTATACAGTTTAATGCTACATGAACTTGATCTTATTAGTAGATCTCGTTGAACTTGAACTTTTTGGAACCTGGATAGTACTCACAGTAGTTGAATTTTTCAACCAGGCCCTGTAGGTTGATCACTCTACAATTATTGTAGCCAATTTCGAAGTTTTCAAAATTCGAGTCGTTCAAGATTATCACATTTGGTAAAGGTTCTATTCTGAGCGAGTTTTGATAAATAGGATTTATAAGCTTCAAGTCTTTACTGAAAGGTTGTAAAAATCCTTGGTCCAATAAGGTTTTAACCAATTTTCTGGCTTGTTTAACTTTAGGTGACAAATTCTTGGAGTTATCGACACTTACAAGTGATTCTGGTTTGGTATTCATAGCTTCCAAATCCGAGTCTAGAATAATTTCGTTTCTCTTAAACTTGTTGATTAAATCATCCTTGATGACCACGATTTCTTGTGTGAGGTAGTTCATCCGCAACGGATTCCAGCCCAATACTAAATTATTCTTTAAGAGCCTCTGCAACCTGTTCAAGAAAATCTCCGGTATCGAATTTTGAGGTAAATAGTTTAAGTTTGAATTCCCCAAGGAATATGTACTTTGCCATGGATCATTAGGACCTGGAACCAATATCAATTTGACTTTGTTGACGATATTCACGTAGTTAGACAAAAGGTTGGTCAAATTATTGAAATTGTTCTTATAGTTTTCGCTATTACTGATGTTTGAAATGGAAGAGTTAACCGAGTTAATGGGCTGCGATACGAACGAACCAATCATAACCAATCCAATTGGAACTCCATCGTATTCGCCTGATTCTTCAATAAGTTCGGTTTCCAATTTGTTGAAGAACTTCATCAAATTTTTCATAACCTTCAAGTTGTCCAAGTGTAGATTAGAGCCTAGTATAATCAACTTATTGTATTGTAGTTGCTCCAGTTTTTCTAACTTGCTTAACTTTTTCTTAAAATTCTTGCTTATCTTAGAAACATGATTCAAGGTAGTTAAGTTTTCCTTGTTGATATTCAAGAAGTCAATATTTCCGTAGTTATCTAGCGATAAGTCTCTTCTTTCACTTGGTGGCTGACCCATTGAACTTACGTAGAATATTCCATTACTGGAATTTTCATTAAACTGAGAATAAACCCCTTCAACGGTGACAAACATACCCAAATTAAAAAAAGCGTCGTCTGCCTTGATTGTTTGATCCAAATTAAGTTCAATTGAATCGCTGATGTCTTCCAAAATGTAATTGCCATTCGAATTCTTCAGTAACAATCCAAAAAGAATAAACTTGGACTTATCTCTTCCAATAACGTTTTTAATTATCGTGATTTCATTACTGAGTTGCTTTTCCATTATGGTTGAGATACTTTGGTAGTTTCTTTTCTTGAATAAATCGTTTCTTGACAACCTATCCCTTATGAGATTGTATCTCAGGTTGAAGAAGTTGGTATTGCTTTCAAGAAAGTCGCTTAGCTTATTTGGTGGTTTAATTCCAAATTGCTTACGATTTTTATCAAACTTATAGTTCGGGAGTTGGTCTGGGTTTAGAATCCTAAAGTAGTCTCTCCAGTTGATTTCTTCCTCATTCTCTTTGTTGGCTTCATAATCATCATCGATCTCTACTTCAATGTCTTCACCACTATTGGCTTCAGTTTCAGTGATTTGTATTGAACGTTCTTTGATTAATTTTTCCTTTTTTTTCACTTCTCCATCAAGTTGCTTAACAATCTCCCTCAAACCTTCACTATCAATGAACAAACCTTTATCTTGGCTTTTCCAGTTTTTAGCTATTTCTTCCAAATACATTTGAGCTTTGTTACTCCTCCAATCACTTCCAAACTTGTGACTAACAATATCCGTCAATTCTTTGAGCCCATCTGTTTGAATATTCAACCCATGCTTCTTTGACATAATCCTATAAGCTATGGGCCTCAAGTTCGAAGGCTGTAGCCTTACTGGCAAACTGGGCCTATCCATGAATGAAGGTTTATGAACTGAATTTTTGGTGCGCGTTATTACGCGTTAAAAACGATAAGCATCTCATCGATAATGTTCACGATTTCAATCACCTTGAGCCGCAAATTGTGGACCACACTAAGGTAGTTAACAAGTTTCAGCATTTTTGATTTAGTTCCGGTGGATTTACGAGCAGCTTTTCGGGTGAAATTGTCTTGAAGCTTAGTATTGAGTTTGTTCAAGATGATCTTCCAATCCAAAAGCGTATCATAGTTATAGTTTCTGGCTATGAACTCTTTATCGAGTTTGAACAACTTATAACTCCCAAATATCAGCTCATATTGAGCTAACTTATTCTCTATTTCGGTATAATATGAAAACTTTCGTACAGGTGATTTGAGGAGGTTATGCTCGTAAAACTCAAGCTCAAGGATCTTTAGATTAAGCAAATATTTGGTAGAATTGAGTTGTAATCTTAGTTCAAAGTTCTCCATGCTTTCTTGTTTGAGAAGCTTGTTCTCTTTTATGAGGCCATTGTTGGTTTTTCGAACAATTTCAGCTTCCTTTGACACCTCATTAACTTGCCTAATCAAATCATAGTTCTGGTAACTCAATGCCTTATTATCTTTAGAAGCATTTTCTATTTCGTTCTGCAATCTATTTTGATTTTCCTTGTAATCATCTGCTATTTTCCTTAGATTGTTGTTTTCAAGTGAAAGATCACCTTTCTGGGTATTCAAATCAATCACCCTTGTTTCTAGGTCATTACACCGTGTCACTAGATCCCTTGTATATTGCGATTCTCTATTCTTTTTTTCTCTTTCAAGTTCGTTTTCAAGTTCCTTGGCTCTATGGTTACCTTTATCTTGCTCCACACTGGTCCTGTAGTCTCTTCTAACAGGTACTCGATTTCGACGCCAAGATCTGTTTTCAGGACTGGGAAAGTTTCTTTCGAACCTTGCTTTCTTGAATTCAGGACTTTCCGAAATTCCCTTGTATGATTTGGCTAAGTTTGAGATATCCATTTGACTTTCGTAATTACTTATGGAGTACTTATTGAAGAAACTACCCAATCTTCCAAGCAAGCCTCCATTTGAACTCGATTGGGTTCCATGTTTATAGGGACTTTTGTTAACCCCATTAATTCTATCAATTGATCCAAACTTCAACCTTTTGGGCTTTAATATACCTCGCCTATGCCTTGAATCCGAAGGTATAGAGCGGATAGGTGAATCTAACATTACAAACAGAAGATGCGAAATTTCAATTACCTAATCATAAACATATATTGGGAAAACTCTATTGATTGTACGAATTGGAACAGCTACTCCTTTTGAAAGGTGGAATTGGCTTCTGAATGAAGAGTAGAGTTGAAATTCGAATGAAGTGTAGATGAACCAGCCGACTCTGCATCTGAAGGACGACGACGTTCATCCAAACACTGCAATCCCCTGTCTTTGATAAAGAAAGAAGCAACTAGGCATATCCCAATCGAAGGAATAAGAAATATAAAGTAATTTCTTAATGCCTGGTCATACATGTCAGTAACTAAACCTACTTGTTGTGAACTCAATTCCAGAGTTTCCACAGGGCTGTAGATATGGGACTTCATGTATTCAAGATATTGCTGTGGGATTTCACCTCGACCCAGAGCCGTTGTGATACTGTTTAGCAAGGAGTTGCTGACGATTGTAGAACCAATGGCAACCCCGACAGCACCTCCAAAGCTTCTTAACACGTTTCTGGTTGAAATCACAACAGCCCTGTCTGCTTTCTTGGATTGTGCCTGACAAGCCACTATTGTAGGCTGAAATGTGAATCCTACTCCCAATCCCATGATTAACAAAGTTAATATGTTGATTCCGTCAGAAAGATTTTTATTCCACAAAAGCAACAACCCAGAACTTAACACCCACATCGAATAGCCTGCTATAATGACGTAAATGTAATGACCAGTTCTTGAAACCAACTGGCCGGAAATAATTGATCCTAATGCTTGGGTAAGAACCAATGGTAGCAAAAAGATTGAAGCATGAATGGTGTCTTTTTGTTTGACGATACTGAGATGGTATGGCAAGTAGTACAAGAAACTGTAGTATACCATTCCAAAAAAGAAGTTGGTTGTCAACAATAAACATAATGATGGGGTTTTGAACAAGTGCAATGGAATCATTGGAAGCACTGGAATTTTCCATTCAATTAACAAAAAGATAATGAAGAAAACGCCTCCAACAACAAACATGGCCACAACTAAGGGACTATTCCAAGGATACGTTGAACCACCACCACTTATAGGAATCAACAAGAAAACTAAACTAATGGTTGATGTCAAAATTCCAAGGAAATCAATTCTCTTAAACCTTTCTTTATTACTCATGACTTCATTTAACTTTTTACCTTTGTTTTCAATAACAAAGTAAACGATAACCATTACTACGATATTAAGTGGGGCCCAAAGATAGTAGAACAGTCTCCAAGAGGAAGTTTTTATGAAAGCTGCCATTAAGAATGGACCAACCGAGTTTCCAATTCCAACACTTGAGCCTAAAATACCCTGATACTTTCCACGTTGCTTTAAGGTAACAATGTCACTCAAAATCACCATGCTCAAAGAGCTAACAGCTCCATTACCAATTCCTGCAAATGCTCTAAATATGAAAAACTGAATTCCTGTTTGAGCGAATCCACAACACAAATCAGCAATGGCCAAAATCAAAAGGCAAACCATCAATACTGATTTTCTACCAAAGATATCACTTAATCTTCCAAACAAGACTTGGCATACACAGTTGGCCAAAAGGGAAGCAGTACCTGCCCAGTTGATAGTAACTTCGCTGTTTAACTCTTTACCGATAACAGACAAACCTACTGTAACTCCGGTTTGATCGGCGAAGGATAAGAACAGTGCCAAAGATAATACTCCCAATACGGTAAGCAATTTCTTCATATTTAACAAGTTAACATGGGCATCACCTAGCCTATCAGCCAATACTTGCTTTTCTATTTCGACGATATTGATGGTGGTGCTGTTTTCCTTTGAGTGTTGATTATTCATGATGCTGCAAAAAACGGAAATAAGCCTGTGTGATTAAAAACTTTAAGCTTTTAGTCAAATATATCATCTATCTACAGCGAAAAGCATGAATTTATATCTTGCCATATGAACAAATCAATTTAAGATACACAATAGAGGCAAAGTTCTGACTGCTGCAACATCAAGCAAAAGTTTAATATTGCGTTTGACAATTGATTACACAATCGCAACCAATCTACAACCCTTATAGTCGGAGTTTCTAGGGAGTGAATAGAAGTGCTTATATGCACCATGGCTTATTTTTTATATCCCTTCAGATACTTCTAGGCGGTACATTTGAGTTTCAATTAGTAAGACACCACCGCTGGTTCAGACTTTGAATGCCTTTCAATCGCTTACTGTAAGAAAGCTACCATATGTAGATTGATGAATATAGTGCCTCAGGTTGGTATTGCGCTTCAAGCTCTATTGAAAGGAAGTTTTATCAGAAGAAGTGATAAGGAAACAATATGAAAGGCAAAGAATTTAAAGGGCCACATGGAAAAGCCATACTCCTTTATCTCTGTTCTTACGCCACTTGCGCAACTAAAGCTTGAGAACAATACTTAAGCCAGGAAAAGTGGAATTAGATCTAGGAGTACATTTCAAGTGTCCCAGCCAGTTTGTTGGCTCTGTAGCGATTAACCTGGAATAATTTTGACGTGATACTATAAATCCTTATAACCTCTTTGGGTATTTCCTCATTCCAGCGAAATAAACATCCCCTTTCTATTCCACCGGAATTAGCTGTGGTTGGCTGGGCAGGATAAAAGGATGTTCGGACAATCTCTCAATTAAACGGCCTTCACTCAAATAAGGTTTTAGGCTTGTTCTAAGGCCTGCCCCTCCGTGGCTAAATGTATATGGCTTAGGTTGAAAATAGAAGTTGCAGGTCATTTCAGACACAAAAAACAGCATTTCAAACTAGTATTCTGAGCGAGACTATGTCTTGACAGGGGTACATGGGAACAAGTTGGTTTGTTAAGCTCTAACCGCCATGAAAACTTAGTACTGCGTACTTGATTTTGTTCCCTGCATATTTATAAAGCGCAAAATTTGGTTTATTTGTGCAGCCCTACACAATAACGTTTCTTGTGATAACATGTGCATTGGCATACTACACTACATGGCAAAGTTTAATAGATAGCAATTCACCAGTATCCAAGTAGCTCCAAGTATTACCAGTTACTTAATTCTGAATAACTCATTACACTAAATAACTCAGGCTGGTAACTCAGATGAATAAATAGCTTAGTTGGAAACTAGGGCTGGTAGCTCGGGATAGAAAATAACTGAGGTCAACAAATAACTCAGGCTGAAAAAATAAAGCTGGCTTAGAGCTGGATCTCAAATACCAGTTTCGTCTAAACTCCTATGTCAATTTCACCACAAAGCTCAATTCTTCTACTAGACGAAGAAATATAAACTTTGTAAGTGCCAGTCTGTATGATCCATTGTTGTGATTCCACATCCCAGATAGATAAATCTCTGTACAAAATCTTAAAGGAAACAGACTTGGTGTGACCAGGTGCCACAAAAACTTTGTCAAAGCCTCTTAAGACTTTGGGTGGTGACCCAACAATAGTGCTTGGAAGTTCAATGTACAATTGAGCAACGTAACCACCCTTGTACTTCCCAATGTTCTTAACATTCGCCTTCACGTGAAATAGGCATTCCCATAATGTTGGATTCCCACCAAATCCACCACTTATAGGTGGACTGCTTTTGAAGTGAGTGTTATAACCCTTTGGATAGTCAAATTCGTCTTGGTCAGGCAAACTTCTGACGTTTTCGTTGTAAAGATACGGATAAATGTATCCTGGAACTGGTTCAAACTCATCATGAGGAAATAAAGCATCTTCAGGATCACAAACATCATCTTCCACTGCCCGGTAAATTGGCAAGTAATCTTCCGGATATGGTAGATATTCAGTGGGGGAATTGATTTCTTCGATCATTAGCCCTGACAACTCAAACTTGGTGTAAGATAATCCAAAACCAAACTCAAATCTTGGTTTAATATTATGTTTGTCAAAAAACCTATAGTCAATGTAAATATCTCTATCAAAATTATCTTGTGGATCGTTGTTTTTAGATAGATCATCCAATATTGGGACATAATGCAGCTTTTTTCTAGCAATGGTAAATGGTAGTTTGCCTGAAGGATTAACGTCTCCAAATATTACATCTGCTAGTGCCTGACCGACAAATTGGCCCAGTGGAGGTATGTAAATAACACCCACCACGTTCTCATGTTCAATCCATTTTTCCATATTCACAGGTCCAACAGAATTAACTACCACGATTGTCTTACTGCATCTTTCACTGATATGTTCGATAAGAACATCACCATTATGCCACAACGAAAAGTTGGATCTGTCCCCATAATTTTCATCGACTTCAATAAAACCTTCACCACTGTTAGAATTGACAACTACTATTGAAACATCTGCATAGTCGGCTAGTTCATCCACATGCTCCAAATCCCAGGCATCGTTGGAATAGTCTACAACCATTCCCATTTCTCTTGCTTTTGCTGAAATTGCTTCATATGGGGTTATAACAAATGGATTATTGACTGCCGCAGAGCCCCAGCCTGAAGTTAAGGTACCATCTACACATCTTTGGTCTTTGCAATTGAATCCTTTAGGATCAACACCAGCTCCTACTCCAGCAATCAAAAGTCTTCTAACTCCGTCGCTCTTGTCAATTGGAAGATTATGGCCATCATTTTTCAATAAAACGATCGCTTCTCGTGCAACAGTGAGTCCAATCTCGTCACTGAATTTCAGTCTTGCTTCTTGGTGGAAGTTCTGTTCTAAAATCGGACCAAAATGCTGGTATGGGTATTTCTGAGAATATGTGTGGTGAGTCCAGCTACTGAAATTTGGTATGTTTTCTTCACTTGGTAATTTTAGGTTTCGATTGCAAACCATGGAACTAGAATTCTTGTTACCATATCATTAAGTCTTTGTTGGGGAATTGTTGCATTATATACGGCACGTGTCAAAAGAGGTCCCCAATAAGACTTTCCGGTTAGCCAATCATCGAATAATTCTCCAGGCATGGTCATGTCCAACCCAGATAATGCTGAATATACACCGGTGTGTTGGGCACCCCAATCTGAAACCACAAACCCCTGGAACCCTAATTCCTCCTTCAAAAGATTGTTAATCAAGTATGAATTCTCACAGGCATAGGTGTTATTGACTTGGTTATAAGAACACATAATCCCTCCAGCACCAGCTCTGATGGCATCGGCAAAAGGCCAAAGATAAACCTCGTGCATCGCCCTGTCACCGATGTTCGAACTTATTGATTCGTCTAATTTATCCCATCCATGATCATCCCATTCACCCACTTGTCTGAAATGTTCTTGCTCATTTCCAATGAAGTGGGTAACAACTGCCATCACCCCTTCATTTTGGATTCCCTCAATAGTAGCAGCACCAGCAATGCCTTGTAAATAGGGATCACTTCCAAAACTTTCCCAGTTTCTGCCACCAGCAGCTTTCAAACCAATGGGACCAATCAGAGGACCTAACACCATATGAACTCCTTTTATCTTATGCTCTTTTCCAATGGCTTTACCTCGAAGGTATATTAAATCTTTGTTGAAAGTGGCACCGGCAGCCAACCCGCTTGGAAAATTGGTTACATAATCGGTGTATCTTACTCCATGCGGCCCATCTTGTAGACAAAAGTTAGGGATTCCTAATCTTGGAACGCTTCCAGTGTTACCAATACATGGCCCTGAACCCCAGCCTGTTCCAGTGGTCAAATTCACTTTTTCGGTGATTGTCATTTTCTCCACGATCTTCCTGGCTTTGTTGTAAGCTTTCTGCCACACATGGTCGATTCTTCCCCCTAAAGGACTGGGATAATACGGTTCACTGTAGAAGAATTCAGCCGGATGTCTGTCCTCAATGAAAAATAATGGTGCCTCTTCGTGATAGCCTCTTTTGGAAAAACTCCAACTTTTTTCATGCTCGATTTCTCTGTTAAAGTCAACTTGTGATCTGATTCGTGTTGTAGTACCAATAACAGTAGCACAACACAACAACCAGTTAACTTTCATTGTACACAGAACCAAACTATTTTTTGCGACTTGAAATGGTTGCAAAAAATCACTGGGCCGCCGCACTACCAGTTAAAACACATGCAGAGAAGAAATTTAATATAAGGCCAGAAAGAAGCAAGCTCGTTATTCATATATTATAAGGCGATTTCGTAATTCGTACATGATATCACATACACTCATGTGCTCATTCTGGCGGTGACTTGGACCTGAGTTACAATGCTAGTGGGAGTGTTCTTGGAATCGGATAAGTTATTGACAGTGGGTGATTTCTTCATACCCAGTTCAGATGATCTATTAGTAAGGTTCTGATTATTCGATAAGGGATTCGAATTGGTGATTCGTGGAGATTCATCTTCTATTTTCAATCCTCTCAAAGAACTGACAACCTCATTTTCTGTTAAGGTGGTGTTTGCAGTTGCTGAGGTATCAATACCATCATTATTTGAAATGATGACACTATTGGGGGAACTGACATTGGAGAACCGGATATTGGAGGCTGGACTGCTGTTGAAATTAGAATCTGTAGAATTTTTGAAGAATTTATGAAGGTTCTTGGATGCTGCTTCGTTGTCTAATAGCATGGCACTTTCGAAGTATCCTGGTCTTGAGTCGTCAATTTTAAAGTTATTTTTGTACTTGATTCCGTTTATCAAGTTGAAAAGATCTATTCTGAAAGTCTTTGGCAATTGGTTACCTGCCAAGTAAACATTGTTGAACATCTCACTCTTTTTGATGAATAAGTATAAAATTGGCTTCAAGTTGTCAACAGTGGATAAACTATTCTTTCTTAAATCTATCTTCTCTAGGCTCTTTAACGCTTCTAGTCCTTTCAAGCTAGTGATTTTATTGTTGTTCAAGTTCAATGTGGTCAAGTTTTTCAATGTACTTGGCAAGTTGTCTAAACCAGTGATGTAGTTGTCAGAAAAATTCAAATACTTGACGTTTGTTAAGTACCTCAACCCATCAGGAATGGTTTCTAACAAATTTTTGGACAAGTTTAATTTCACTAAGTTTGACAATGGCTTAAAAACATGTCCAGGAATAGATGTGATTGAGGTCTCCAAAATGCTTAATTGTCTCAATAATGCCCATTTAGCATCACCAAGAACCTTTTCTTTGGGTTGGAACTCACTCTGATGAGAGTTTCGTATAAATTGACTGGATTGTGACAAGGGAACTGAATTTGAGTATGATTGTGAGTTAATGTGAACTGGGTTATGATTGTGATTTAAAGGTTGGTTTTCTAGCGGGATTCCCGCTGCATTATATGTTCTATCTCTTTTGGATGGTTTATTTTCCTCCTCAGAGATCAAACTCCCGGTTATGTGGTTAGTGCCACCAACGGAGCTCATGGTCACTAAGGTCGCTGAAGTAGTGGATCTTCGTATTGTGCTTGTTGAAACGGTGTTAAAAGAGGCTCTTCCATTCTCGTCTTCTATCACCAAGTTATAGATAACTTCGGCTAAGTCATTAAGTTTTGAATTCTTGATAATTAGGATTCGAAGGTGCTCACTCAACAGATTCCAACCAAACACTTCATTAGGATCGTAGTCTACAATCTCCAACACCTGCAAATTCTTAAACATCCTCAAGGGAACAGCAGTATCAAACGGATACTCTTCGTATCCTGTGATTCCAAGGATCTTGGTTTTGGGAGATACAATCAAACAAGGAATTTTTGTAAACGAGGAATATAAGTACTTGATGTCTTTTTTGATCATCTTAGGGTCCTTACTGACGTTAAAGTTCCTCCAATATAAAGATGCGTTCGAAACTATGGATCTCATTGAGTTCATGGAAGATATGGATCTGGCATCACTATCAAAAGTTTTGGTAGAGGCATTATTAGCCATAAATGAAATGAAGGTCGGCTCATGGTTGGGATTGTCCAATCTTATATTTAGCGGACCAACATCTACACCTAGCGACGAGCTTTCGATTTTTTCTGTTATATAATACAAATGGTGAAGACTGAAGCTCAATCGGGACGGCTTGACTTTCGAGTTCAGTTTGGATTTGGAAAAAATTAGAAGCCCATTGGCTAAACCTTCTTCGTTTCTCTTCACATAATTGGATAGTTTCTGGATATATACATCTCCTTCAATAGAGCCTTCGTTGTTGAATCCTCCCATGGCGTTAAGTAAGCACAGGGTTTTGTTTTGCAATGGTTGTAAGTTTGTGTTTTGTTTTTGTTTCTCCCTCACATTTTTAAATGAGACCCAAAACAGAAATAAGGTTGAGAAGAGATTGTTAAATTCACAGTAAACAAGGCTACAAAGCGGTAGAAAACACAGGTCAGAGTACCAAATGGAACCTCTATTGAAGATGGATATGGTAGTATTAAATACTAATTTCTACTTTTGTTATTCAATTCGACCTAGTGATACTTGATTGAGACTCATAATCCTTGTATGAGGCGTCTTCATTCACGCTAGTGATGTCATTGGGGTTTAGACTGTTGGCATACGCTGAGGCGTTTGTGTTGGGTTGCACTGAAATTCTCTCCATGATGCTGGCCGGAGGTATTCCCATGGTAGATGCATTTGTCTCAAGACTTCTTCTTCTGGTTCTTCTGGTGGAACTAGCTAACGTCACTATAGACTCGCTATCTCTATCTCCAGGTGTGTGTAGACCTTGTTCTCTGTGAAGCAATGGATTAAATTGTGATGAGGATGGTGCTAAAGAAGTCTCAGCCGTGGAGGCGTTGTAGCTAACACTGTCGATGTTATTTTCATTACTTAAAACACTGGGCGACTTTGTTGAAGGTCCTGAGATTATTGATTTTAAAGGAATTGTGCTGATATTATCGGAATGCGAGGTGTTCTGGTCACTGTGGTACATGTCGCTGCGGACTTCTGTGTCATCGTCGTCGTCATTGTCATCCAGTAAACTTTCCCTGGCCTGCGTTTGCTTGGAACTACTTTCCACAGTTGGCTCATTTATTTTAATTGACTTCTTAGGTTTGTAATATTCTCCGTTGTAACGTACAGATCTTCCATTCACCAAATCTTCACTATTTTTGGCCTGGCCTTGCATCAATCTTTTGACCCATCCAAATCTATTCTTCTGGCGACTATTATCTAGAGCTTAGTTAGTACTTCTATCCTCTCTTACTACTCGGAAATTACATACCATGGTAGTTGGGATTGTTGTTGTTACCGCTGCTGTTGTTGTTACCGCTGCTGTTGTTGTTACCGCTGCTGTTGTTGTTACCGCTGCTGTTGTTGTTACCGCTGCTGTTGTTGTTACCGCTGCTGTTGTTGTTACCGCTGCTGTTGTTGTTACCGTTGCTGTTGTTGTTGCTCATGTTAAACCCTCAATTTGATTGTGAAACAGTTCAGTAGTGGGTAATATCCATATAAATACTTTTCTCCATGCGAGAAAATGTCGTTTTGGATTTAGAAACTGCAAGACATCAACTAAATGCCATAGAAAACTAGGCTTGGAACTTAGTTGAAAGACCGCTATTGCGTGCTCTAGACAAAAATGGTTAGGGGGTATTGTTTCTAAATTTCTGGCTATTTCTAGGAAATCAAATGTACTTCATCACAAGCGGTTCTCAAAATGTAGAACTCATCAGGGCAGCAGTTTTATGGTGATATGGGAGTAACATTCTATGGAGATGATAAAGATGATATTTCTGGGAAAGAACTACAATTACAGACTATTTCTATAACTAAAATTGTCATATGGAAAGAAACCCGTGTTCGCTGCAGTCTCTAGTTGAATCTTTGTAAGAAATAGTTCTGTTCGAACATATCGTCTTAAAAAGCATGTGTCAAATAGAAAAGTTTCAAAAATCAACTCAAGAAACCATATATTCCTATCTACTAAACCAAACATAACTCATTTATTGTAATTCCCAGAAACTAGTCAAGTTCTGACCAGCACCATTGAATGCCAAAATGTTAGGAGAATCTGGGTCAATAATATTTTGAATTACTCCCTTGGTACCATACTTTATGACCTTCTCTTTCAATACTGCTGGCTCCAACAATCCAGTGGAGAATTCAGACAAGATATCTGGCTGCAAGGACAAAAAGTAGGCCAAAACACCGGCGACTTGAGGAGAAGCCATAGAGGTACCACTCAAGACTGAAGTACCTCCAACTATGTAGGTAGAAGTGATTTCCTCACCTGGAGCAAAAATATCAACACACTTACCCCAGTTAGAAAAGCTAGCCTTTTCGTCTCTTATGTTAGTGGCACCTACAGTAATTGGACCACTGGCTCTGGCTGGGGAGTATTCGCATGCATCCTTGTCATCATTACCTGCAGCAACAGCAACGTGAACACCAGCTTTAACAGCGGCATTTACGGCCAAATCCAACGATTCTTGACTTCCACCTCCCAAAGACATATTGATGACAGAACCTTTGAAGCCCTTCTTTTTGGTAGTGATGTTATCTCTGTGATCATTAACCACAAATTCAATACCTTTGATAATATCGGAAGTGGAACCAGCACCCAAGAAACTCATGACTCCCACAGCTACTAAATCAACATTCTTAGCAACACCATAGGTCTTGGAACCAATAATACCTGCACAGTGTGTACCATGGCCGTTTCCGTCAAACTTGATGTTTGGGAAAGCAAATGACCCACCCCAAACAGCTCTTCCTTCAAATTCTTCTAAGTCGGTTTTGATACCAGTATCGACAACATAAGCAGTGACACCTTGACCACCTTCATTATCGAATTTATAGCTGGTAGTCTCAAGGTTCTTTCTCTCACTCAATCTAGCCAACCCCCAAGGAGCATCTTTTTGAATGTCGAATTCGTTAACCTTGACCTTGATATCTTTTTCTATGTACTTGACCAAGTTGTTCTTTTGGATCATAGCAACCAAATCCTCGGTCAAAAAGGCCGAGTAGCCTCTAAAGAACTCTTCAATGTTAAAAAATTCCAATCCACTGGTCTTCAATCTCAATTTCAAAATGGCAGAAGCAGAAGTCTCGTCAATCTTAGAAACAGCAAGGTCGTACATGGTGGTAATCCAAGACTTGTGGGAATCAATATCACTGGTAGTGACTTCATCTTTGAAAACGATGATGTATTTGTCTGGAATGACATCTACAATGCTATCTATATTCAAGATAGGTGCAATTGTATTAGCAGTCTGCTCAATATTTAAAGCACTGGCGAGTTCGGAAATAGGAGCACTGATCAAGTTGAATGTTTCTTGCAAGTTAGGAATGAGCAACCCCATTGCTGGGGCAGCTAAAAGGGAAAGAGTTGATAACTTCATTTTTAGGGGTTGTTATCAGTAGTAAAAAGAATGAGAAACTAGTCAGGGATAAACCTGGAGTTGGTTTGTGCACGAAGTTAGTCATGAATGTCGCGCGACTTGAGCCATAGTTAAATTTACCTTATCCACAGTTTACTGAAGGAATGTGTTTATATAGTATATAAGGCTTCTGTATGTGGATATGTTTGTAATCTGGTGAAAATTTCAGCTAATAACTTTTCCTTATTGCTGATGCCCCCTTCAGTTTCAGGTTTTTATTCACACTTTTATTCAGGTTTTTATTCAGGTTTTTATTCAGATTTTTAGTCAGGTTTTTATTCAGTATTCAGATTTTATTAGGATTAGGAAATTTGCAACAAGTTAGGGAATCTATGTTTGAAGTATCAAAACTTAACAGGCATTCCAGCACCATGATTACTTTTTATTGATTGGTGGGTTTTTTTGTATCTATAATGTTACCAGTATATCATCAAACACTTTATAATATGTATTTAAAGAACACAAATGTAAAGACGTGGGTCAAGGCAAATCTACAAGCAATCGAATATCTAAAAACATGAATTAACTATAACATCAAGAGCTGTCTATTTTTACTTAAATTAAAGCAACAACTCCTGCAATGGCAGCAACAATTGAACCAGAGAGAACAACAGCACCGTTTTCAAAATTGGCAACTGTAGGAACAGATGAATGGACTGAAGATGAGCGGACTGAAGATGGATGCACTGAAGATGAGTGGACTGAAGATGAATGGACTGAAGATGGATGGACTGAAGATGAATGGACTGAAGATGAATGGACTGAAGATGAATGTCTCTCTGATTGACCTGCGCCTGGTGGAACTCCGCCAGAAGAAGTTGGCTGATGAGTTGTTGGAGCAGAAGATGAAGTAGTAGTTACTCCAGGAGCTGATGTTGTTTCCGGAGCAGTTGTTGGACTAGTGGCACGTGTAGTAGTGGCAGAAGCACTAGGGGAATTTCCGGTAGTAACTACAGCGGCTTTGGCTGCGGCGTTTGCCAATGCAGACGAAGCAGGACCTGGGATAAACCAGTATGGAGATGGCACACCAACAGCACCACATTGAGAGGTAGCAATGGATGTGAAGCTTTGAACTTCAGAACCAGCGCAAGCTTGAGCAATACATTGGGCAACAGGACCAGACCAGTTGGACATGACACACAAACAACCGGTGTCCCAGTATGGGCAAGGAGTGGATCCAGTATCCTTTCTAACACATGCTTTTGCACATTCAGGAATTTTATCATAAATTCGGTCAGCAAAACCGTTGATAGAAGCAGTCTTTGGGACTTTTGGGTAGGTGCTGAAGTCACCAAAGTCACCAGCATCGGCAGCATTAACAGCAACTGCAGCAGCTAACAAAACGAAAGATCTAGTACTCAACATAGTGAAATCTTTAAGCTCTTACAATAAGTAAATGTGGGTGGATATTGGCTAAAGGCTGGAAAAGGAAGAGTATATATACTACTTTTTCAACCATTCCATTTTTAGCAAAGTAGTAACCAAATTGAGAAGACAAGGATATTTTGAGCTTATTCGAATCGGAATCAAAAAGGTTGATTACATCCAGATAAAATAATAACAGATGAATCTAGAGTACAAGTTCACCGAAAACGGTGTTGCACAACAAGTTCAAAAACGAATGAAGCACTGATGTTCTTGAGCCAAGTTGTACGTTGTTTACTTCTCTTGAATCACCTCCTTAGTGTTCATTAAGGTATAATTAATGGCAGAATCAGCGGTAAGGCCGAAATATTCAGCTATTTCCAGCTATCGGCATTTGGCTAAATCCAAGACTTCTATTTCTGACGCATTATGCACAAAGTTGGAAAAGATAATATTTCGCAAAGTTTAATATCTCGCAAATTCGCACAAAGGTAACTATCATACACTTCCGAGAGCCCAACATTGTCTGGCAATATTTTCATCGGGAATTTTGCTTGTGTTGCTAAATAATAACTTTCGGAACTAACCGTTTTTTAAGACTCCCACCATGAAGTGAAAACAAAGACGTCCATATTCAAGAGGTGGAATTCAGACTCTAGTCAAGTATGCAAATCTTCATGTAGATAATAAGAGTAAATTTTGGGGTAATCACCAAGTAAATACATTAGCTAAATAATAAGACCCATGAACATTGCCACAAATAAGGTCAAGAAACCAGCAGTTACCTGGTTAGCAGTACCTGAAGCACTGGAACGAGTGCTGGAACGAGTGCTGGAACTAGAAGACGCTGACGATCTTCCAGTACTACTTGATCCAGGTGGATTAGTACTTTGAACAGTGTTTATACTGTCTGAAATTGTAGCACTATGAATATCACGATCAGAACTGCCTAACAAGTAGTTCCATTCGCTGTCAGAAACAGTTTGGACGTTATCGTTTCCTGCTGCCCTAGTCAATGCCGCAGTTATAGAAGCTGGCATCAACCAAACATTGGCTCCAACAGATGAGCATAAGCCATAAGCTAAAGAAGTGGCGGAATCAACATCGCTTCCCAGACAGGACTGGGCAATACATTGGGCAACCATTCCAGACCACTGCGGCATGACACACAAACATCCTGTGTCCCAATATGGACATGGGGTGTTACTTGTTTTTGCCTTAACACATTGTTTGGCACAATCTGGCAATTTTGAGTAGATAGGATCAGCAAAACCATTTATAGATGCTGTCTTGGGAACTTGTGGATAAGTGGCCCAGTTATTTGCAGCGACGAAATTGATAACTGCTAATAATAAAATTAGCTTCATCTTGAATGCCTTTGGAAGATAATTGGATATTTTTGGCACCGCAAACTCTTATATAATAAAAGTCAGAATTAGCTTATAAAATAATGTAACTGTAGGAAACGTCAGTAACAATATTTCGGGAATAGCATTGGATTAAAAATAACTACTTTTTTCTCTAGTTACCCGCTCAAGAGATCTCGAACCATATTGTCAAGCCACTTTCACTTTACAACTTTTTCTTTTCCGTGGTTTCCTTTCCCAGTTCATGCCAGGAATTACTGATGAAATCGATAAGCTTACATTTTGCGTGAGGTGCAGCATTAAAAATGGTCAAGCTGCCCTGTGGTATGATTTTGATAATGTACAGGAATTTTCTTTCAGTAGATGAGTTTAACGAATTAGAGCTTTGATTTCCTGATTCAAGTAGCATACAGTGCTTTTCCGTGATTGCATAGAGTGCAATGCTTTATTTTTTCTGTTTTGGGTCGTATAAGATTTCGGATATACCAACAAGTTATTTTCAAAGTTACACAAAAGCATTTCAGAGTCATTTCCTTGACCGAAATCACCTTCAGTCCGTCCCTGCAGCAGTTGTTAAATACTTTTCATATAACAATATACCCCGTTCTGAGTTGTTACCTGGAAAATCGCCAGTCACTCAATTTCTTACTTGAAACTTGCCCCAATAAGACATAAAATATAATTGCCTAGGTCTTCAGCTTTTTTGTTGGATTATTTATCACCAGCTTTGAACTCCCTATAAGATCTAAACATGGCTATTCCTTTCTATTTGCAGTACGATGCAGAATTTAGCAGGAACAATTACTACCAGTGGGGAAACTATGGTATTCAGATTATCTCCTTGGTTGTGTATGGAATAGTATTTCATTGGATCCCTAAATATTTCAGACTTCACAGAAACGCCAAAAGCTTGAGATATAAGCCATTTTTTAAAGTAATTAGACGCTGGGATACACTCAACAGAGTAATTACAGTAAGAATACCCTATTGTGCTACCCTATACGTGCAACCAAGCTTGCTCCTATTATTTGGAGGATTTTTGACTTTAAATATACTGTTTTGTCTTATCGGGTTCCAAGACTTGGACTACTTACCAAAAGAATATCTTATTGCCAAAAGAGTAAGTCGTATGGCTCTATCCAACTTTCCATTACTATATTTATTAATTATTAAGAATGATCTCGTCACTAGCATTACTGGATTGCAGCATGATAGACTTGTGTTATTCCACAAATGGATCTCAAGAACCATGTTTTTGATGACTTGTGCACATATTGGATTGGCGATGAAATACTGGCTTGGGTTGGGGTTTGACACGATGCTAGTCATCCCACCACAAATATTTGGCTATATTGCCTTTGCCAGCTTCTTTTTCCTAAATTTTGGCAGTCTTAAGATAATCAGAAGATGGGCTTATGATTTCTTTTTAGTTGAACATAGAGTCTTCTCCTTCATTATGCTTTTATTCACTTTTTTCCATAACATGAAAGGAACAAAGTATTGTATTATTTTAACTGTGCATCAATTGGTTCTTGATAGGATAATCTCTAGAATATTGTCTTTTGCACATGCCAAAATGTCTCCAAGCAGAGGCAAGTCTGTGTTTCAATTGCTAGATGATGAAACAATTTTGGTGACTGTTCCCATTAAAGCACATTCTTTCCATGAAAGGAAATGGTACAGCATTTTCTTGCCAAAGTTCAATACTTGGAAACCTGGCCAACATGTGTATCTAACTGTTGGAAAAGTGAAGCTTTTCCAGGAGCATCCTTTTACAATTGCTAGCTTGAGTGAAGATAAAGAAATGAAGTTTGTTATCAGAGTCCAAAAGGGTTTTACTAGATTATTGAAAAGGAAGATTTTGGAATTGGAAGAAGAGAAGGAAATGGAAAGAGCAGCCAAAGAATCGGAAATTGTGATGGAAGAAGCAGACGTCCTCACTGAAAGCTCATCTTCTCCAACCAACAACATTGAACTTTCGCCTTATCCTACCCATGAACCTGAAAAGGGAACTAAAGGTGTCAGATCAGCTCATTTCGAATCTTCAGTTGATTCCATTAACATAGAAACACAGTTACTACCAGGTACCTCCAGAAGATCGAGTTCAGAAGAAGAACTGAACCTAGATCAAGATGTTATACTCAAGGCCACATTTGTTGGCCCCGTTGGAGCTCGTTACCAGCCATTGATCACTTTTGACTCCTCTATTTTCTTTGCAACCGGTTCTGGTGCTTCTTTCATATTCCCTGTGTGCCTAGACTTGTTGAGGACGGTGCAGATAAGAAACCAAGAACAAGATTTTGTAGGCAGACCTTTGAGATCTACAATCAAGATAGTGTGGTGCATAAGAAAGGTAGCAAATGTTCATTGGTTCCACTTTATTTTGGATGATTTGCTTCACTTCTGTGAACAGGGTTTGTTAGAGATAGATATTTATGTTACACAAGATCCTGAAGTAAGAAAAGAGGCTTTTGGAGACTTAAAAACGGTGGGAGGTTCTGTTGCTAGTAATTGCTTTAGTGTTCAAGAATACCTTGAAGAGAAAGCGGACACCAAGCTTGAAAGTGGGTCAAAAATCTTTCAAAGTAGAAACGTCAGATTCCATCATGGTAGACCAAATACCCCCCAAATCGTTGAAAAAGAATCTAACAGTTTGACAGATAAGAACAACATGAAATCCTTGGCTTTGATGTGTTGTGGTCCTGAACTGTTCACACACGTAATCAAAACTAGCGCAGTTAAGTATAAGTGGATCACCGATGCTCCCGATATTTACTGCTATACTGAGTCTTTTGGATAAGAAATGCATGATACTAGCCATGTTCTCTTGTATTATTTGTTCCGTAGTAATTTGGACATGAGAATACAATGAAAATTCTGGATTTACTAAATATCAACTTCAAACAGTGTATATTCAACTTCTAAAAAATGGCAAGAATTGGCCCTTGCCTATATAAAAAAGTTTCAAAATTCTAAAACAAAAGTCCTAACGAAATTAAATAAAGTAAAATTGACGAAGACTTGACTGCTGCAGAACCTTCAAAGTTAGCCACAACTTCAGGACCAGATTGATGAACAGACCTTGTTTTCTCTCGAGTTGCAATGCTAGAACCTGGTACAGTGGTAGCTGCAACCCCTTTACATTTGTTACCAACACAAGACATGGCCTCAACTGTGGTCTTCTGTGAATGCAAAGACGAATGAGTAATCTTTTTTCCATTGGAGTCAGTGGTCACATACACATCACAACTGGCTGTTACCGTAACCTGCTTAATCACAGTTGTATATGTGGTTGGATAATGGGTACAAACTGGACATTTGGTGTCTACTTCAGTGGCTGTTCTTGTTTTAGTTTCGGTAGCAACAGGAGAGCCGGGGGAAGTAACCTTGAAATAACCATCAGAAGATGTGGTACCTGATCCAACTTTTGAAGGTACCTCAGACGATACATTTTTGGGAATTGACGAAGGCATGCCAGTTTGACTTGAAGACTTGGGAATTGACGAAGGCATGCCAGTTTGACTTGAAGACTTGGGAATTGACGAAGGCATGCCAGTTTGACTTGAAGACTTGGGAATTGACGAAGGCATGCCAGTTTGACTTGAAGACTTGGGAATTGACGAAGGCATGCCAGTTTTACTTGAAGACTTGGGAATTGATACAATAGAAGACTCTCTAGTCGAAGAAGTGATTTCAGACTTAATGTTACTAGACGAAGGCATGCTAGCTTGACTTGAAGACTTGGGAATTGATACAATAGAAGACTCTTTAGTCGAAGAAGTGATTTCAGACTCAATGTTACTAGACGAAGGCATGCCAGTTTGACTTGAAGACTCGGTTGCAGTGATTGCTGCTGCACTGGCTAATGCAGCTCTTTGTGGTCCACCAATAAACCAGTATGGGTTTGGAACTCCAGCTACTGAACAAGCAGAGGTAGCCAAAACAGTCACTTCACTAACATCATTACCTTTACAGTATTGTGCAACACAATTGGCAATCAAGTTTGCAAATGGACTCATTACACACAAGCAACCTGTATCCCAGTATGGACATGGAGTTATACCGGTGTCTTGTGACACACATGATTTGGCACAACCTGGTAAATCAGAGTAGATTCTATCAGCAAAACCATTGATGGAAGCAGTTTTTGGAACAGGAGGGTAGGTAGCAAAAGGATTTGATGCTCTTGTTGAAGATGGGGCAGCGGTAATTGAGCTGCTGCTATCAGCAAGCACCAAGCTAGCTAATGCCAATAAAATTATCTTTTGAAACATTGTCTTTTGAAACATAACGAAAGAATATTGTTAAGAATTAGACAATTTACAAAAACCAACTAAAAGGAAATTTGAATTCACATATAGTTGCTAAAATTACAATTCACTTACGAACTACTACTGGATGTAAAAATAATAAAATTATGACTGGTTTGAGGAATCGATTTCACATCGGGCTTTAATGGCCTTAACTGATTCGAGGATGTATCTTACCAAATTAGTGTATCTAAAGTATGTAGCTACGGGTGGTTTCCTATTTTGTCCGAATATAACCTTTTTTGGTGCAAAGAGTAGCCAATCACATACCTCAAGGGTTCAGTAGCACCTTATGCTACTTCGGAAATGTACAAGTGCATTGAATTCAGTCAAGCATTACAAACCCTGCACGATCAAATTCTTACAAGGTTTCTATAAATTGCAGCCAATTATTGTTGATCCCAGTTCCATTTTGCGCATAATGCATATCTCAATTGTTTGCCTTATGCAGTAGTAGATTATCTCGGAAACTGTTTGCGCTAAGGTTAATGGAGAAAATTTTTATCTTTTTCATCATTTCATGTTAAACTTCGGTTCATATTGACTTCCCGAAAACGGTATCGGAAGATATAATGGAATCTTCCCCACTTTGTGATGCGGTATGTCCGAAACACAAAGCATTTCCGCTCGGTATCTTGAATGATGGTTACACTACATACAAAAAATTAGCACTACGAATTCTAAAGATGCAAAAAAACTCCGCGACGGGGAATTGAACCCCGGTCTACCACGCGACAAGCGGTAATTCTAGCCACTAAACTATCACGGATTTCGTTGGACATTTGCCGGAGTTTGGCTTTATATTATGGCATGCAAATACTGAGTATAGGGTCTGGACCTGAATACAACTCACAATAAGATTTACGACAAAGGTAAGATACTATTATCTTTCTCATAAGCATAGACTGCTGGCAGTTAGTATTTACAATTCATACAGGACCTGTTATTGAGTTTTTCAAGTGAAAGTAAGACCTTTACCCGCTTTGTCTTGATATTTGACACTGATTGTTGTGATGGTTTTGCGGGCGACGTAAATTGGATTTTCGTATCTAAATTTGGAATCGAGGGGCTCTCTTCACGACCAAAGGGGTGTGCAAAGTTTTGGAGTCAGGTGAAGCCCCCCCTCAGTATTTATTGTTTGAGGCAAGGCGTGTAAAAAGAAGATTGCAACATAGTATATTGGACCTGCATTTTTTCAAACCCTTTGTTTAAGTTACCAGGTCTAGATCTGTTGATTCTAATTCCATTATGCTAGTGGTTGCCATATTACTACTAGCAGGTGGTGTTGATTGTATCAACTATTTTTGTGACAATAACAGCTTTGGGTTATTATCACAGTCTTCGATCAAGACTAATAATTACTACCCCAAAACTATAACTGCAACTGATCCAAACATTCCCATTACTTTGGCTGTAAATAACTACATTTACCAGGAAAATGATGATGATACTTCGATATTTCACGAAATAGGCGTGAGTGTGGTGGACTCAAAGTTCCAATCATTGTATATTGCGTACCCAGTTGTTGTGTCTGCTGAAGGCTTGTTTGATAATAGAATAAGAGACAATCTTAATAGCATGTTTAGAATCAGATACTCCACCAGCAAAAATATAAGCTGCTTATCCACACATCTTATCCAGTTCAAAATGATATTTACTGACAGCCAGAGCAACTTGTACAGCTACTACTTTGGCAATTGTAACATATCAGAGGTGTTTTATGACCCACAGTTCGATAATAAATCCTACTGCGTTGATACGAAGTTTTTGTGTTACAACTCTGAGTCTGACCAATGCAATAACGCTGACTATGACCTAGCAATACAACAAGCACTAAAAAACAATATGCAAACGATTTTGAATGACAGATCAGAACTTTCAGTCACAGGATATTATCCTTCAACTTCGTTATCGTGCTTGAATAACCAACCATGCACTTTTCAGAACTTCAGAACTTACGTTTATGTAAGTTATACTACAGTAATCACCGATTCTCAGAATTATGATTCAATTTTAATCAGTTCCGGTGCCACAACTGACCCATCTACAAATATGCTTGTCACTACCAGCATTAAATTGACTAAAGCAGGTGCCTTGAAACTTCATTCCCCGTCACTTGGTTCAATTCTACTTTTGATTTTATACGTTATTGGCTATTAGGGTATTTTTCCGGTGCAGTAGTATTAATTGGTGGTAGTCTTGTGTACATGAATGCTATTCCTTGTTTCAAAAACGATTGGATTTCTGCGCCATTCAAGGGTTCTGATGATAAACGAGTATAGAGCAAGGTTAATTGGAATGCTCTTACAGACCAGTTTGATATAAATAATCCAGTATCCATACACACAATTGCATTATCACTATACACATAATTGAGCACATCAAATCCGAGTACATATGAACAACAATACCTCAACAGAAGCAGTTTTTAGAACAACAGGGTAATTGGGCAAATAATTTTCAAAAGGTGCTGTGATTTTTGCTGCTCCAGCAGCGTTTGCAAAAGACAATAAAGCTAAAGGTCCTATTGAGACTATTGTGGGTTATTATTTGATAGGGTGAACTCCTGCTATCCTGTGGCTTATTCCTGAGGTCTTCTTCCTAAGTCTATGTCACAAGACAACATTGAGTGCTAATTATTAGTATGTTGCAAGTTATCACTTTGAAAGACTTTCTGCTGCAAAACAACTTTTTTGTTAAAAATCTTGTGACAGAGACACTTACTCTATTTATTCTATTGGAGAATACACTTGGTAGTGATTTGAGGCGTTCTTCTGAGTAATGCTTTTATCACTCCAAACTGTAATTAATTTATATTTCTTAGTGCACTTTGTTTAAATTTCAAACTTGTTAGTAATTTGAACAAGTAATTTGAACACAATCTTTGAAGCCATTTTGCTGTAGTCTCCATTTGTGGTTATTTCGATAACTTCATCCTCGGAGGACTCCTCAGAGACCTACAAGTTGAAATTCCGTTCGAATTCCGCTAGTGCAGGATTAACCCATTTGACAAATGAATTGAATCTCGTTAGGAGCTTTACCACAGCATGCCCTTCATATTCTGGTGTTGAAATTCCTATCCCGGGTGTAAACCATTAAACTGGGCTTTTAATATTTTTTTTATTACCTTTTTAATTTTGCAAAAACTTGCAAAAATCACATCAAATATAAAAATTGAAGTGAAATAAATAAATTATAATTAATGTAATAAAAAAAATATAATTAAGGATAATAAGTAAAATCATTTCGTAACGATCTAGAATATACAAGAGAACACTTACCTTGTATATGCCTTGAAATTATGGTTAAGTTATGCTACTCAAGAAATTGATAGGCGTGAGAATTGCTGATTGATAGCGGAGTTCAAAAATACCATGAATAAGGAGAAACGAATTAGATTTATTGCAGAACCTAACTTTAGATCCAGGAGTGGCTGCACACCATGTAAGAGCAAGAGAAGAAAGTGTGATGAAAAATATCCTATTTGTATGTTCTGCAGTGAAAATGGCTACGAGTGTAGCTACAAATCCAAGCCGCACAGGAATAAGCGAAGTGGACAATACTCCTAAGGATTGGTGACTCAAGCAGATCCAATAGGTGTAAAAGCACCATTGAAACCATTGAAACCAAAGAAAACAAAGCAACTCTTGCACAAGGAAGTAAACGGGACTTTGGAGCAAGACCAAACAATTACCATAGTTGACGATAACGATAACGAAGAGGGAGGTGAACCGACTTTAATTGAAGGAGCATATGATTACAGTGGTTCAGATAGTAGAGTGTCTACGGTTGTATCAGTATCGTTAGAAAAGCAAAATTATTTCAAAAAGTTTTTTTACCATTTGGCTAATCACGAGGAAAGCTTCACATACATTCTAGCAGCATGGGGTGCAATGTACCTGAAGAACAGATCCTTTGACAATGAGGTCAAGAAATATCTCACCAAGGCTTACAAACATTTCTATGCCAAGTTTGGACTGAAATCAAGTGGGTTTGATTATTACTTTCAGCTTTGCTATTTGATAATGTTGCAGCTGTTTTATATTTGCAAAGGAGATATTAGGATCTGGAGGGGTTTGCTAGATTCCACCATTAACCTAATTAACGAATATGGAGGACTATTGAAGGTGTGTGAAGACTTTGATTTTTCCCACGAAATAAGGTTTTTGATGTCAAGTATACAATATTTTGATGTTATGTCATCCAGAAGCTTGTGTCAAGGTACATATTTTCCAATTCTGGAGTATCAGGCGTGCTTCTCACATGAGCAGTTCAAGCTTCGGGAAGTGAGTTACGGCATGGATACCTTGCAAGCATTTCACCAGCCGATGTTATTGTTATATGGAGACATCATGAACCACGAGGTGGCTATTGAAAATAAGCTTTTGGAGCTTCAAGGCAGCGAAGACGATGATGTGACACAAGAAAGAGGACATTCTGGGGCTGACAAAGCTAGACTTGAGTAGTATTCAATGGTTGAGCAATTCAGTGCCGATTTAAACAACCAAATCGAAACAGTACAACCTCAATACATAATTAATTCGATGAAAGATCCCTATGAGGTGCAAATACACTTGATGGTACATGAACTTTACCGTAATTGTGCTAGAATTTATGTGCTTCTCTACATCAACAGACTACCACCCAGGGTATCAAGTTCAAAGAGCATTGTTGAAGAATTTTCCTATGATAGAGTTCCTAGTTAAAACCAGATTGAGTATCATCTTATGTCTACCTTTGATTACTAGTGGTATTTGCTCTATCTACAAAAGGGACAGACAACTAGTCAAGACCTATTTAGACAAAACCGAAGCTCCAGTGACAAGCGCAGTGAAAAACCTCGACAAAGCCCGGTGGTAATCAACAGAAGTTGGGAATTGAACCCCAATGGTGACATTATCATTGACTGGTCATTGATATGTAAGGATTATGGCTGGGAGTTGAGTGTAGCCTGAGAGTGTGATATCTAAAAAAAGCACAATTTGCTGTCCTGCACAGAATCTCAAAACATGCACATTTGAGATTTGAGACTTTATCAGTTTATACGTATTTAAAACTACAACAGTCACCGCTAGAAACCTTTAAGACGCCAATAAGATGAACGCAACTACTTTAGTGATCAACGATGATCCTGTGATTCCCAAATTTCCCATTCAATCTACGTTCCAGAAGTCAAACTACCAAATGAAAATAGTGGTTGTAGGTGATGGTGGTTGTGGAAAGACATGTTTGCTAGTGAGCTACACGCAACAGAAGTTTCCTGAGGTATACGTGCCCACAGTATTTGAGAATTACGTTGCCAATGTGAAAACACCCAATCACAAGCTTATAGAATTGGCTTTATGGGACACAGCCGGCCAGGAAGAATACGATCGTTTAAGACCGTTGAGTTACCCAGATGTGGACGTATTGTTGATTTGTTTCTCGTTGGATAACATCATCTCGCTTCAGAATGTTAAAGATATCTGGTTTCCAGAGGTAAACCATTTCTGTCCCAACGTTCCTATTCTTTTGGTGGGGACCAAGTCCGACTTGCCCCACGAAGTCGATTCAGATTTGCCCATTCAATTGGCTACAGAAATAAATGCCATCGGATATATCCAGTGCTCCGCTAAGACGATGTTCAATGTTCAGAATGTATTCAACTTTGCTATTAACAATTACCACCAGAGAACCGAGGTTGTAGAGAAGCAGAAAAAGAGGATTAGTTTCTTGGGCCATTCAAGAGGTCATTCCAAAACTTCCAGTTTGGGTTCCAAAGGTCATTTCAAGAACAATTCCATCAGTTCATCGTTATTTGATGCTCCATTAACAGAAGAAGAGAGAAACCCCTACACCGCAACCCAGAATCACTATGAACACAACGACTTTTCATTTGCAAGAGAAGAAAAAAAGACCAGGAAGTGCACCATATTGTGAAATGACTTCTCCAGTGTTAGCATCTCTTTAGTCTGGGTAAACTCCAGCTTGTACCATTTCTTGTTTGTAGCATTATAATAGATACGCGAAATTCCTCATGAAATCAGACGCAGCATGTTTCAAGAAGCAACAGTAACAGGAGCAGAAAAACTGAGCCCAATTGATTCAGCATCTACGGCATTTCCACGGAAAGTAGAGAGAATCAAAGTAAATGAAACCAGCAAACAGCCAGTTCCGAACCATTCAAGCGGTTTAAAGTCTAAAGCGAACACTAGCACCGATGAAGTTGGAAATGAATCGCTAGACCACTACAAGAGTTTACCACCGTACAGATTCAGATTAAGAAACAGAGTTTTGCCCATTATACGAAAAGAAACCCAAATTTTGGCCACTATTCAAGCAAAAATCAGACACCCAGTGTTGGATTATTATTTTGCGTGGACTGCTAACTTGGCCAGCCATACCTTTTACGTTTTGATGCTTCCATTATCCAATTGGTTTGGTTCTGCATCTATAGCCAGAGACTTGGTATTTGTATTAGGTTTCGGTATTTATTTGACTGGTAATTTGAAGGACTTTTTATGTTTACCAAGACCCAGATCACCTCCGTTGCACAGAATCACAATGAGTTCATATACTACACAGGAATATGGGTTTCCTTCAAGTCATAGTGCTAATGCTACGGCCGTTACTTTGATTATGGCCCACAAGGTTTTGATTTCTGATATCACTTTTCAAAATAAGATGATATTGATGATGGCATTTTTCGTGTACTATTTTTCATTGATTTTTGGCAGAATATACTGTGGAATGCACGGATTCTTCGATATTGCCACCGGTTCCGTCATTGGATTATTTATTTTCTTATTCAGACATTTTTTTGGCAAGACTTGGGATAAGTTTTTCATCTTTGGTAACAATTTTGGAAACTATACTCCTATTGTGATATCTGCTTTCTATCTATTTTTAATCCACATTCACTTCGAACCCATAGATGACTGCCCATGTTTTGATGATTCTGTTGCATTCATCGGCGTATTGATTGGATTAGACTTGAGCCATTGGTTAGCTCATGTTACCAAGTTCTTTGCCCGTTTGAGTGACAACCCAGGGATTGATCCTATTATAATTGATTATAGTTTTCAAAAGCTCGGTTTAGTCAAATCCGTACTTAGAGTGGTGATGGGTATTTCATTAGTAGTACTTTGGCAGTGTGTATCTAAGCCAGTTGTTTTCACCTTATTGCCTCCTATCTACAAGTTTATTGGAGTCAACTTACCCAGAAGAAACTACAAGGCAACTGCATTTTCCGACAGCTCCAACAGGCAAATCAGGAAAACGTCTATTTCCAACTTGGACGAAGAAGAGAGAAAGTTTTTGTTGGCTAGTTCCACCAAAAGTGATAAAGTTGGTATTGAAAGCGACATTGACTTTTACGAAATGTTGAACTACAATAACAAACTCAAAAGAGCCAAAGTTTTTAAACCCAGATACGATGTTGAAATTATCGGAAGATTAATTGTCTACGCTGGCATTTCCACTGTGACAGTATGGGGCTTTGCACTTGGGGCCCATTTCTTAAATTTGACATAAGTGACTGCTTGTATAATAACGCCTATGGATGCCATTTTGCCCCTTTATTATTAATGTACATCGTCTTAACCTAGAAGGAAAACACAGTTCTTCTCCGATGGTCAGAGAGAGCGATGGAATTCCATAAAAAATTGGGAACTTAAAACGTTAAAAAACCACTTTATCTAGAAAAGCTTCTCAAATTGTGGTTGGGATGTTATGGCCGTGAAATAACAGATTAGCAGGTGCAATAAAGACAATAATCGTAATCTGACTAAAAGCATCAATTCTAATGCAATCCTCTTAAAGTTACTCAACGGGCTTGTGTCATTGTTATGTTCTACATGAACAATGTGTCAGACATGACAAAACAAGCACCAAAATGTCCTATTTGACACATGGAGTTCCACCAATGTTTTGGTTTCTGGCCAAGAATTCAATGGCTCAAGAAAATCCCGGCAACACTTGCCACGTTAAATACGAATGAACTTTCCACAACTCTGAGTTTGCAATTATTTTTTGTCTTGAACTATAATTCCATAAAGATAACACGACATATTCTTTATACGACATTATATTGAGATTATTGTTAAACTTCTGATATTAGCTTAGTTGTTTGAGTTATAAACACAGGGAATTAAGAAACTATCGGTTAGTAAACTATTCGGCCGTCATTTTGAAATCGGGCCTTTAATAAACTTTAATAGCTTTATATTTGGGTTCTTTTCAACTCAATTTCTTATCCATAAATTTCAATAACAGGGGTTTCGAAAATAATGGTCAATGGAAGACGATAGTAATACAGGAGAGAGACTAAGAAATAGGTCCATTAACAATATTGTTAGTGAACTTTACAAGGAACTATTTGAGTACAAGCTTACCAATGACAAGAAATTGGAGTCATTGACCATGAGTCTGTCATTACAGTTGGGGATGATAAATGAAAGGTTATCAAAGCTAGAAAGCAACTTCAGCGAGCTAATGAGCGAAGTCAACACAAGGAAAGAGACCATTAGTGATGCCAACGACAATATACAAAAGAGGATTCAGTTTATTGGAAGGCAGATGGAGAATATCTCGTCAGACTTGACAAAGTTGAATACAACCAAAGGTTTTGAGGCTCACGCTTCATCTTCCATGGCAAATACCAACAAACAGCATTCATTAAAGCAACTGCCATCGAGGAATCGTTCAAAAAAAAAAAATAATTATGGTAACTTACCCATGTCAATGACCACTAAAAACAAGGATAAAACCGCTCAGGAAAAGCCAATTAATACCCAAAACTACGGGTTATCTTCAAACGAGTCACAAGAATCCAAGCTTTCTTCCAGTTCGAAGTCAGGTGCTAAAATTAACAATAAGATCAAAAGCCTGGAACCTATTAATTCAACCACAATCCCTAAACAAGTTCAAAACCAGGTTCAAAACCACGTTCAGAGCCAGCCAATGTTAAATGTTCCATCTGGAATTCCGAGCTTAATTTCTCAGAACCAGGTGGATGCACAAGTTGAAGCACAAGTGCAGGCACACGCGCTTCAAGCTGCTCAAGTACAAGCACAGGTAGATGCAGAGGAGCAATTGATACGGTCCCTACAACCTTCTCAATCCATGCTGCCAATGCAATCTACTTTTGGTACTGTTCCTTTGAGCACAGAAATGGCTGATATTCCCAGTGTTGATTCAACCAACTCTTCTTCGTCAATGGCTATAGATCCGTTAGTTACTGCTTCTAATCCATTGGATACCTCCGTTGATGAAGTAGTTGCGAACGAATCCCCAAGCTATTCCGATAACAACCTTATTGATATCAGTAAACAATGGTCAAAAGCTTTAGGCATCAAAACTCCAGATATCGGCTCACCGTTCATTTCCACGAAACTCGAGGCCTTTGATTACCCTATTCCCATAAATCGTGCTATTTCCCTTAGCAGACAGTTTTCTGATTTAGAACCATCTGCAGCCAGCTTTTCGAGTGCAGAAACACCTTCTGTAAGTGTGAATAAAGGCAGTGCAACTTCTACCACAAGGGTTTCAAACTTGAAGGAAGATTTAACGGCCAATGATATAGTAGGAGATGTCCAGTTACCCACGCAGATGCTTAATTCAGCAGCTGCAAGGTCAACTCGCGTGAATGGTATGTCCAACAACACTCTTGTGGAACAAAATATGGCAACGAATGACAATATGAGCGAGCCTGGTTCGAATTTGAATGATTCCTCTCAAACCCAGTCTTTGATGGCATTGTCAGAAGACCGTAATTTTGACCTATTGCGGACCACCAATTCCTTAACTGATGAGCTATTAAGTGACGAGCCACTCACTAAAAAACGAAGGCAAAGTATTGCAAGCGACGAGAACTCACCTTCATCGAATCACACCAGCAAGAAAAGTATAGACGCACCACAATATAAGTTAGAAAAGGGTGCACGTCAGGTTAGCGAGATCTGGCGAGAGTATGAATATGGAATCAACGGTAAGCCTCCGTTGAAAGTGTTGGAGAGCAAATATAATGCAAAGTGGAGGAATGACACAGAGTCTAGGACGTTTGTTCGTAGGAAGAAGATTTATGATGCCATTGAAACTGGTAAGGAGAAAGGATTTAGGGAAATCGATATAATAAAGGAGCTAGAGGACTCCAGATGCTATTTTACTAATGGAGCTGTGAAAAAGAAACCACTAAGCTGGCTTTACTCTAATATTCCCGAAAAATACCAGAGTGAAAAATAACAACGAAGTTCATGATTACAATTTGGGTTGATATTATTCGCACAGATGTCATCTCAAAAAAAAAAGTGCAATTGTATTGATTGTATAGGTATATATAAGATATTGGCTAGAATAATTTCAATCTGATAGTTCAAAGATGTCTCCTGTAGAGAAAAGAGCCACCGAAGTTGCCAGTGAAGCACCTGTCAAAAAAATTAAGGCTGCCAAGTTGAGAAAATACAAATCCAAGCCGGTTGACGCAACTGCACCTTTAGGAGTATTGGAATTCGAGATAAAAGAACTTATTGAAGAAAGTGGGTTGAGTGATGATGATTTTAGCAATGATATGACACCTATTCTAAATGATAAATCTGTGGAACCGATTTATCACAGGGAAGTTTCCAACGTAAAGGTATTAAAACTAACATCAAATGGTGATGGATTGGGAATAATACCACACCCAACCGATGAAAATAAGAAACAAATTGTGGTGATTCCATTTGGATTACCAGAAGATGAAGTGACGATAAAGGTTTTTAAAACTCATCCACTGTACGTGGAATCAGACTTGCTTTCTGTTGAAAAATCGTCAAGTTTGAGAGATGATTCATTGATCAATTGTAAGTACTTTGGAAAATGTTCAGGTTGTCAATACCAGAATATCGAATATGAAGAACAATTAGAACTTAAGAGACAGGTTATTGATAATGCTTATAAGTTCTTTGCTAAACAATTAACCACCAATGGACAACTACCAGTAATCGACAAGACAGAAGCTTCACCATTGAAATACAGCTATAGAACCAAATTGACTCCTCATTTCAACATACCTAATTCTTTTAAGAATAAGAACTCAACCAAAGTCTTGGATTTCAAACCACCTTTGGGATTTGGAGCTAAAGGTAGACCTACTTGGAGACCGACTTCTGGTGGAGAATCTTCGATTGTTGATATTGAAGAATGTGTAATAGGAACTGCCATCATCAACAAAGGTATGGATAATGAACGTAAGAGATATGAACAGAACTTTAAGACTTACAAGAAAGGTGCTACCATATTATTGAGAGAAAATACAAGAGCAGAACAGACTGAGGAAGACAAACAGAAAATTCAAGAATTAACCAAAAGCGATGAAGGATATGCTGAAATGATGAATGATAGCTTTGACTCCAACAGCGAATCCACAGATCCAAGCGGTGAGATCTCAGTTCATAAAGAAGGTGATTTGACAAAAACTTGTGTGACTAAATCAAGATTTGTTGTGAACGAAGTCATTGGCGAATACAAGTTCAAGTTCTCAGCTGGTGAATTTTTCCAGAATAACAACAGTATTTTACCAGCAGTAACCAATTACGTCAAAAGTAACTTGTTTATATCTCAAAATCAACCAAATTATTTGATTGACGCTTATTGTGGGTCGGGTTTATTCTCAATCACTTGCTCAAAAAACGTGGAAAAAGTTGTTGGAGTAGAGGTTAGTGCAGACTCGGTTAAGTTTGCTAAGTTGAATGCCAAGTTGAACCATATCCAGAATTCTGAATTTATTGTAGGAAAGGCAGAGAAGATTTTTGAGTCTATTGATTTACCTCCAAAGCAAACATCCATCATCTTAGATCCTCCAAGAAAGGGATGCGATGATGTTTTCTTGAATCAATTATCAGATTTCAATCCTGCAAAGATCATATATATAAGTTGTAATGTCCATTCACAAGCTAGAGACATTGAATGGTTCATGAACAAGACTGAAAATGGAAAGTTGTACAAGATTGACAGCATCAAAGGGTTTGATTTCTTTCCACAAACTCACCACGTCGAAAGTGTAGCAGTTTTGTCTCTTATTTAGGGTACACATATATTGAATACATAGTTAACAGGGCAATGTCAGTTTGGCTGCAAAAACATCAGACAGTGACTGCTCCAGGGCTATAGCCCCAATCGCAGTTTATTTTCGTGTCTCACTCAGAAGAATCAAGTGAAAAAAAATCAAAAAGAATTCTCATTGAAAAAAAAATTTCATCAAATTACACAAATTATTAAACATGGAAAACGATAAAGGTCAATTAGTATGTAATGAATAATAGAATAAAGTGATTTATTGCAGTTGTAAGGTAGATTCACCAGTGGATTAGGGGATATATTCATATATTGTGGTGTAAGTTGTGGCCAGATTGAGAGAGTATTTTAACTGCACAAAAGCACAAAGAAAGTAAGAGATTTAACATCAGAGATGTCACAGCGAATCACAGAGAAACAAGTCCGTTTTCAGGAATCTGAGTTCACGAATGTCTTTTAACTACCCAGTCAGACTGCAATGACGTGGAGAATCAAATCAAGCCGAGCGAAGTCCAAGTAGGTAAAGAACTACAACAGTAACAAACACATTGAGATATTACCCAATACCCACATGATATCTTCCTTTAACTGGCCAACACCAGACAAAGTACTAACAAATTTAGGTCGAATTATACGTTCCAAGAAAGTGTTCTGCTACCAACAGAATCATCAAAGCCAAGGACCACGCTTCCGTCCAAATCAACATTGCTAACGTTGATGAAGAAGGTAAGGCCATCCCAGGTGATGTTACCACCTACGCTTTGTGCGGTTACGTCAGAGGTAGAGGTGAAGCTGACGACTCTTTGAACAGATTGGCTCAACAAGATGGTTTATTGAAAAATGTCTGGTCTTACTCCCGTTAAGATATTTATATATAGTTGTATATCTAATTAATGTCATTTAGTATATCTGCGCTCTATTCATTTGGTGTTATCAAGACCCTCTGCACGTGACGTGCCAATTATTTTCTCCGGCACGTTCCGCATTAAGAAAGTACGAAGCCTCATAGGGATTAATACCAAACACACAACCCCACTTAGCAGCTCATACGTAAGTGGACGTAGTTTTATTCTACACTACAATTTATTCACATCAACATGACTAGTGCAGTTTTTACATTGCTTTATGACTTGGGCTACTTGCCAGGGGCATTACTATTAGGAGCTATAATTAAGGAGATGGTTGCGGAAGCATCCTTAGATATCAAGTTGGGAGTGTTGATCGATAAACTGAAGTTCACTGCAGCTCAATTGAACTTGCTCAGTCAATATTATGACGATTTGGTAGAGGTTTCCATGGTTGAAACCAAGTTGGTGAAGAAGTTGGTAGAGGACTTGAAGAGACCAGAATTAGATAAGACTTTTAGTAAGGTTTATCTTTGGTCGTTGACTCATTATGATAAGGTTTTATACTTAGATTCGGATACCTTACCCAATAGCCAGAGCAATTTGTTGGATTTATTGAAGTTGGAATTTGGGGAAGGAAAGATATTGGCGGCTCCTGATTCAGGATTTCCAGATATCTTCAACAGCGGAATGTTTTTGATTAAGCCGAGTTTGAAGGATTTTGGGAACTTGATCGATTTGGTTAATTCCAACGAAGAAGTTTCTTTTGATGGTGCTGACCAAGGTTTGTTGAACCAGTACTTCAATACCGACCCTGATTGGGTTAGTGCCGCTGCCAAACAGGATATTGCGCTTGAAGATTTGAGTATTGGAGATTTGAGTTCCAACTGGATCAAATTACCGTTTTTGTACAACGTTACTCCATCGTGCCAATACCAGTACTTACCTGCTTACAACTACTTTTCCAGTAACAAGCTTTTCCCAGGAACAAAACCAGCATTTGAAATCCAAGGAATCAATCCTCCAAACCCAAAGACTGCAGCTAGCTTATTAGAGTCCGAATTAGTGGGCAAATCGGGATATGAGTATACAGCATCAGGCTTTTACGGCAGTCAGGTAAAGTTGATTCATTTTATTGGTCCTTTCAAGCCTTGGAGCTATCCAAACTCCGCTAGTCATCTGCAATGGTGGGCTGAATGGTTCAAGTATTTTACCCAGGATACGTTGAACTTGACCAAGAAGCCAGTAGTGGCTACTGTGGACTCCATTGCGCCTCATGAAGAAACAATTATTCAAACCCAAACCAAATCAAGTCAACTCCCTGTTGCGTACTCCTATACGTCAAAGGATTCACTTTGGGACCCTGCAGCAAGTTCACCACCACCATCAGCCACCGATTCAACCTCTACCTTTAATCCAACCAAGTTCTCCAACAGATGGGACAATGCACCACTGCCACCAAAGACCCCCAAGCCACTAGCTAGGGTTCAATTCAAGAAACCAGACTACGAAGCCGAGAAGGAGTCTAAGTTTGGTTACCATTGGAACCAGGTCGCAGAAAGAAGCTTTGATGGAATCGATGACTACACTCCAACTCACTCAGTCTTAGGTAAATTGAATGAAAAGAGCGATGTTGATGATAATGATAAAATCGAAAGGTTCATTGATGCTTCAGCAAAATCCACCCAGGATATAGTTGATCAAGGGTCTGAGGTTGCAGATAATTTCGAAAAGCTCCATATTTAAGCTACTAAGCAAGGCCAGGACCTTTTCTCATGTTTATTGCTATTACTATTTAGTTCATTCATTAGTGTTAATTTTTTGCAGCATTACCAGAAAAACGATTCTAGTTTTGCTGAAGGTCATTCAACTTAATTGTGACCCCGAGTCGGTCATTTGCTCATCATTTTGTATTCCTATTAATGCGTCATTTATTCCCTGTAACTGCCATGTTACTTCCAGTAGGTTCTAACAAACGTAAAATGTGTTTGTATATTGTCATTTACCCGGACAACACCTCTGAAAAAATTTTCCATAAAAACGAGAAGGATGGGAAAAATTTTCAAATCATAAATTAATTTATAATGTCAGGTATTACTGAAGTTGATTCTGGTTTAATTGAAACCAATTACGATAATGTTGTCTACTCCTTCGACGAGTTGAACTTGAAGGAAGCTATTGTTAGAGGTATCTTCGGTTACGGTTACGAAGCTCCATCTGCCATTCAACAAAGAGCCATTTTACCAATCACTGAGGGTAGAGATGTCTTAGCTCAAGCTCAGTCTGGTACTGGTAAAACCGCCACCTTCACCATCTCCGCCTTGCAAAGAATCGATGAAAACGTCAAGGCCACCCAAGCTTTGATTTTGGCTCCAACCAGAGAATTGGCTTTGCAAATCCAAAACGTCATCAGCCACATTGGTTTGTACTTGAACGTCACCGTTCACGCCTGTATTGGTGGTACTTCTACCAGAGATGATTTCCAAGCCTTCAAGTCCGGTGTGCAAATTGTTGTCGGTACTCCAGGTAGAGTTTTCGATATGATTGAAAGACAAATCTTCATCACCGATAAGGTTAAGATGTTCATCTTGGATGAAGCCGATGAAATGTTGTCTTCTGGATTCAAAGAACAAATCTACAACATTTTCAGATTGTTGCCATCTACCACCCAAGTTGTTTTGTTGTCTGCTACTATGCCACAAGATGTTTTGGAAGTCACCACCAAGTTCATGCAAAACCCAGTGAGAATCTTGGTCAAGAAGGATGAATTGACCTTGGAAGGTATCAAGCAATTCTACGTCAACGTCGAAAAGGAAGAATACAAATTCGACTGTTTGTGTGATTTATACGACTCCATCTCCGTCACCCAAGCTGTTATTTTCTGTAACACCAGATCCAAGGTTGAATTTTTGACCAACAAATTGAAGGCCCAAAACTTTACTGTTTCTGCCATCCACGCTGAATTGCAACAAAGTGAAAGAGACACCATCATGAACGAATTCAGATCCGGTTCTTCTAGAATCTTGATCTCCACTGATTTGTTAGCCAGAGGTATCGATGTCCAACAAGTTTCCTTGGTTATTAACTACGACTTACCAGCCAACAAAGAAAACTATATCCACAGAATTGGTAGAGGTGGTAGATTTGGTAGAAAGGGTGTTGCCATCAACTTTGTCACTGACAACGATGTTGGTATGATGAGAGAAATTGAAAAGTTCTACTCTACTCAAATTGAAGAGATGCCAGCTGATGTTGGTGCTTTGTTTAACTAGGCTTGAAGCATGTAATTTAGATAACTTTTAATAAAAGAATTCTGTTGAGTTTGTTTGGTTATCTGTTTATGTTTTCTTTGTAATTTGTATCGTCCTCTGAGTTATGTCCTCTGGGTTGTCATTAGTAAATGAAAATGCGAATTTTTTAGTCACTATGTTTTCTATGCCTGGGGCCTTTCCCCAAGAAGGTGCTTCCAGCAATCAAGTTCCGAGAATCCACAAGAACTCCATTTCTGAAAATGCCACTGAAGCCTTGAATCAAGAATACCTTCACATATTTGAAAACAGACAGAAAATATCCCGTAAAACCGTGCGCCAGGCTAATTTAATCAACCAGTTGGATTCGCTTATTTATATATTGGTGGGGTTCCAATTGATCAAATACTGCCACTCCGCAAGTCTAATACCGGTTATAGCGCACTTGGTTTTCCAGAAGCTACTACTGTGTGGGTCGTTCACGTCTAATGGTGAGAAAACAGCGGACTTTTTGTCGTTTATGAATGATGTTGAACGTGAAAACGAGTCAAGTAATGTGGAGTTGACTGTAGAACCATTCCTTCGAAAAATCAACTTGGTGCTCTACTGGAAGAGTTTCCTTGTTATTTTATATCATATTGGGTTCGTGTGCCTTTGGTTGATACCTTTGGCAAATAATGGAAGATTACATTTGGTTGTGAATGGAACGTGGTGGTTTGTATCTTTCATCGGCGAAAGAGTATACACTTACGAAACGGAAACTTCTATGGAAGCATTTAGAAGTATGAACTATTTCAATAAGATGTTTAGTTTGGGAATAACGGGGCTAGTTTTGTCTGATCTATTGATATTAATGATCCAGTTGGTGTTATTCCAGGCTATTTTTAGACAGTCAACGTTATCACCAAGTGGTCGCAGGTTGGCTGAGAAAGAGATTGAGATATTAAGACCACAGAGTGATACTTCTACTCCAACAGCTGATTATGATGGTGGTGAGAATTCCAATGAACCACCGTTTGCTTTGCATATCAAACTTTACGAAGTCTTGAATATATCTTCCATGATACTGTAGATCTAGAGTATATAATGAATACAATTTTACGTAATTTGAACTTTATGTGATTTTGGTGTAACTTTATGTGATTTTTGCAACATTTAAAGATATTGATTTTGGTATGCGACAATTTTCAATGCTTCAATTCAAACGATTCTACTTGAACAAAGCAGCAAATAAAGCACACTTGGAAACAAATCAAACATACATAAACTCCCACCGATTAAAAACTCCCCTCAGAATAGCGTATCCTAAATTTGAACATAGTCATATTCAACATACACTAGAAGATGTGGTTCTTAAAGGTGACAAAAGTCCAGAAAAACTTGAGCTTCTTCATGACAAATTAGGCGTACAGTCTCACATTTTACAGGCTAAAACTTTGAAGCCAATATGGATTAACCCAGAACCAACAAGATTGTCGGGGATGGAATTGTTTAAACACCAGTTTCGTTACTTACAGTATTTACTGCGAATACCCAAGGTGATGTTCGATTCCATCCCGGACGAACACAAGTCAGTATACTTCAATCCCGAGTACATAGAGTCTTCGTATACCAATAGGGTCCGGTTATGGCAGGGATATGAAATTGTCAACTTTGTAAAGAAATACCTGAACGAATCGTTCAATCCATACATTTATCTGGGACTAATGCCCTGGGAAGTGATTACCGACAAAATCATCAATTGTTTCCCAATCCGACCAGAACCATACGACATCGATTACTATGATATCATCATCTCGAATGCTTGTTCTGAAGACAATACCCTTGCATCTGAATACGTGGGTTATCATCCTGACACTGCATACTTGGAAAACCAGCCGTTCGTACTTCCTTCATTACAAAAAAAAATGTTATTACAACGTCCTAAAGTCTCCTACTACAACCAGTACGATCCCAAAACGTTATCATGGGGGATTCCCACCAAAAGTACCAATAGACTTCTTTCTACTTTACACAAGATTCACTGGAACACTTACCTAACCATGCATTACATATACGAGGTAGCAGGTGTTGCGGATGCCCAGAACGTTAGTTGGAAACACTACTTGAACAATCCCCAAACTTACTACCATGGAAACTACCTCGTTAACATATTCTTCATTAACAAAAATAAACTCTGCAAGTTAGAGTAGTGCACGAACCGCATCACCATACGCGTATTAAATGTCTTGGTGACTTTAGAAGTTGACTATATCACATTATGACTACACCAGAAATCAAAAAGCAAAAGGTTGAAGAAGCACAAACATTGAAGGTGTTCTTAAGATCCGAGAAGGCTAAAGTTCCTACCAAGGGCTCTGCCTTGGCTGCTGGTTACGACATCTACGCATCTGAAAGCGGCGTTGTTCCAGCCCATGGGCAAGCTATGATTGGTACAGACTTGACAGTTTGTGTCCCAGTTGGAACCTATGGCAGAGTAGCACCAAGATCGGGGTTGGCTGCTAAACACGGTATTTCCACCGGTGCTGGTGTTGTTGATGCTGACTACAGAGGTGAAGTCAAAGTCATTCTTTTCAACCACTCCGACAAAGATTTTGCTATCAGTGAAGGTGACAGAATTGCCCAATTGGTGTTGGAAAAGATCTTGTTGACCGACATTAAGCAAATTAGTGCCGAGGAATTGGACGAGACCGTAAGAGGAGAAGGTGGCTTTGGTTCCACTGGTAAGAACTAAAATGGTTTTCTAGAGGCAATCTTAACTTGTCATTAAATTTCTATATACAAACGCTACTCTAAGCTTTATAATTTTGGTTTAGATAAATAAGGAAATGGCTTTTTTAAAACCTGTAGTTTTTTTTGTCGTTAGTTCTTAGAAACCAGCAGCTGGTCTGTTGTTATCTTTTGACTCGCTTCTCAACTTGGATTCAGAAGAGGAATCCACTTTAACTGGGCCATCATTCGAAGAAGATTGGGTTTCAGTTTCATCGAATTTCATTCCTTCTTCACTAGCTTCTTCTAATTCATCCAACTTGATTTCATCCTTAACATGAGTAACTGTATCCTTTTCTCTCAAATTCTCTTCGTTGATCAACTCGTCTTGCTCCTTCAAAATATCCAATTTCAACTTGGAGTCATCGGATAATTGCAACTTGGCAACGTTGTAGACCTCATCAGGAATAGAAGACAAAACAGCCAACAACGCATCGTAGTAACTCTCAATATCGTGGTTGTCACCATAGGTGTAAGTGGACGACAAAATCAACAAAGAAGAAGGAATCTTTTGTCTTAACCTCAAATCCAACCAGGTTTCAAGATAGTCTCTTAATCTACCTGGAGAAACATTGTTAGTACTAATTCCTCTTTGTTGACAAGCTAATTTCAATTCTGGAATAGACAAAGATTCAACACCCTCATAGTCAATGGCTTTATCATCCTTGATGATGTTCAACAAACGGTGTCTGATCTGATATCTCAAAATAGAATCAGTACCAAAAGGAGTGATATTCATGTACTTAGACATGGCCAATAACTGAGGACGGGACAAGTTGTCCAAAACCTGGTCGTTCTTGAATAATCTGGCAACCTTGATTAAGTGTTCTCTAGAAGGTTCGTGGCCCAAGGAAATGGTATCGAAGAAGGAAACAAACGCTTCTCTATCCTGATCATTGATTTTAGTAAGCTTCAAACCACTTTCCTTGATGGTTTTTCTAATGTATTCAGAGGCAGCAGCCTTTGACTTGGTTAATTTTGCATTCTTCAACTTCTTACCCTTTTCAGACTCATATGTCGATGGTAAAAAGTTAGGGAAGATTCTGACAATCACAGGAATCAACAACTCAGCAAAAGGAATGATGATTAAAGCGGCAAAAGGAACTAATCTTACCAAGTCACTCAAAGTTCTTTGCAACTGGTTGGTTTCTCTTCTCGACAAAGCGTAACCAGCGACCATTTTCATCAACAACTTGGTAGAGACCTTGATTTCGTAACCCAACAACTTTGTACCATCCCAATAGTGCTTAGCTTCATGCTTGACTTTCTCCCAAACGCTCTTTTTAGGTTCGGCATCTTTGGAAACTGCAGTTGAGACAGCATTACTGAGTTCTTTAGACTCAGGTTTTGTTTTATTGACTTCTTTGATATCCTTCGAGGGAACCGGTGGAGTGTTTTTGGTAGAATTATATCTAATGAACAGATTAATAATACCCATGTTCACACTTTTATTAACCACATGGAAGGCTTTTTTACCGGTAGAAAAGGTCAAGCCACGGTTGTAAGACAATAACCTCACAGAGGCAGTCAACGGAAGCGGTTTTTTAGTTAAAAGGCTTATAATCATTGTATTAAGGTGTATTGGTGGCGGAGGCTAGTGAGCAGTTTCCAATAACTCACAATCTGGAAAACGAGGTTCAAGCAATCTGACAGTCAATAAAGTCGACAGGAAAGCACGAAACACTGATATAACACTAGGGCAAATTCAACGACAACGGCGGATCAAGTAATTGGTGTTCCGGCACTAGGATGGTGAAAGTTGGAAGTGTATGGAGTCGAACCTGAAAAATTTGTGAGACTGCGAAAGGACCGAAGTCGTGGCACACTCAAAGAGAATAGTAGAACAGAAGAAACAAAGCTACAAAGATATGGATTAAACCAGGATAAGTCTAGGGATTAGTCATGTGGATCAGAAGTCATCTTCTCGAGCATGTTCTTATGGTCTTTTTCGTCGCCTCCAATACCAATAATAACAATCTTATCCACCACGGTGTGAAAGTCTTCGTCGCCTCCATCAAAGAAGATATTCAAACCCTGAACACTCTGGAACCGTACGTATTTCAACCTACACTCGTGCCATACACCATCCAAAAGGTCCAAGGACTCTTCATGCTGGCCGGACTCCGAGCTGGCATCGTCAAAAGATAAGATATTCAATTTGTTACCCCAGATTTTGATGGTCGAGGGTGCCTGGGTTTCATCCAAATCTTGTTCATCCAAGTTGACATTTCCACCCAACTTCTTGGTTCTAACTAACACAGAGTATACCTTACAGATTTGTGTGAATGGTACAAACAACAACGACTGCGAGTCAGCATCTGAAAAGATGGTGGTTTCGTCCGCTGCCAAATCAAACACATCTTTTACAGATGCATTATTATTCACTGCCACTGTGTTCAAGGCCTGGAATTCTCCTCCATGGATAGCCGTGTTCAACACAGTGTAACCATTGGGGATAAACAGCTTGATTTCTTCCAAGTACTTAGGAGGTGCTACTGGAGCTACACTTTCACCATTTCCCTTACGTGGCTGTGCCTCTGTGTCGGTGTCTACCATTTTCTGCAAGTTTTCAAAGTTGGTGATGATTCTGGGATTTGCTCCTCTCACCGTATCCACTACATTTCCGTTTTTGAAAAATAAAAACGTAGGATAAGCTGTGACGTTGTACCTGGATGTCAATGCACTTTGGGTATCAGCATCTACTCTTACTATCTCGATCTTATTGAAGGTAGCCACCTTGTAGATTTCGTCAACCATAGGTTTCATGGCTTTGCATGGTCCACACCACGAAGCAGTGAAATTAGCAACTAAGTACCTGTTGTTTCTCAAGTATGCATCGAAGTCGGCTTCACTCTTGACGAATTGAATACTCATGTTTTCAACCAACGTTTCTGAGAGTTTGCTGATGTGAATGTTTGAGTTCAGAAAGTGAGAAATAATTTTGAGAGGCTGAAGCGAATTTCACAACGGGCCCGCCATGCCGCTGTCATTGGATCCAGGCGATTCCAATAGCGTCGAAAACCTGTATTTGGCTCTACCCGGCACTTCAAACCTGATCCCTACTTTAAACCTGCCTTCCGGAGGCGACACACACGAACACCACACCCCAGTGCCTTTAGATTCAAAACACCCCAACGTCAATGATTTTGATTTAGACATGTCCTTAGACACCCTTACCAACTCCATCGACGATTCAATGGTTCGCCAGGATGATTTGAAGAAAGCAGGTGATATTGCCTTGATGTTTTTGGATTCTAAACGAACGTTTTTGACAGAGAATAATATCATCGATGCTGAATTGAAGAATGTGCCTAAGCTAATAAGCAACTCCAATAACAACACCCCAACTGCCAACGAAGTATTGCATGTAACCAGAGCAACTATGGTGAGAGCAGAAAGAGTGAAGACTACCATTGGTTTGAAGTACATTGCAATAGAAAGAATGCAACAGTCAGGCGCTGGAGGTGAGCTTAAATACCCAGGAGTCAACGGAATGTATAATCCGCTACAAGTGCTTAGAAATAGGAAGATTAGACACAAGCACCATGAGTATCCCAAGCTGGTAACCGTGAAAACCCTACCTTTGGCCTCCAACGTGTTCAGCAGACACAATATCAACAGAGAAGGCAAAAGACAATGGAAGTTGTTCTGGGCCGTAGAGTTGAATGAGTTAGTAAGTGATACTTCCTGGAGATTGGGCCATATGCACGAGTTGGTCAATCCACGAGGCGAATTGTGGTTTCCTTCGTCCAGCGAATCGTTCTCTTCGAAGATTAAGAAGGAGAAAAAGAGAGTTACTGGTCATTTACACCATCAGAACCTTTCAAAACGTTTACATGATACGTTATTCACTGAAGATAGCGATTCCAGCGGGGTTGCCCCAAATACCAGCCAAAACTCTGAGCCGGACTCCAGATTGAAAATGCCTCCTTCAGAGAAAATGGGAAGGAGGAGTAGACTCAAGGAACGTGTGAAAAAGAGCTTGATGCATTCAGCTTCGTCTTCATCTTCGTTTGATGAATCTATCAATCACCCAAACCTACTTAGCCAGGATGAAAAGGAAGATTCGGCAGTTGAGGTGAAACAATTGGAGGATAAAAACTTGAGTTCTCTTGTGATTAAACCAATAGATAGCAGAAAAGAACACGATACCTTGGTATCGGCTACCGGGCCCTTGAGCGACGAAGACTTTTCTCAAAGCAGAAATGTAAGCTATATGGACATCCATAAAAACAGTGACAACAAATTAGAGGTGGCTATGAATGAATCAGGCTATGAGAATTCGAACACACCTCCCGCTGCCACAGATAAGGATAGCATTCAAATCCAACAAGATCTTTTCGAAAAGCAATTGTCAGAGATTAATTCCGAATTGAATTACTTACGAAAATCAACCAACATCAAGTACAACTTTTTGAACGAAATCTATCCTAAACTTGAGGCTTCCATCAATAAAAAGTTGAACCATTTGATTTTTTTTCAGATTCCTCAGTTGAACCAGTTGATGATCACTATTAATGACGATTCTATTCCAGCTTATGAATTGCATTGTTCCACGTTATTGAATGAGATAAAGTCGTTAATGCATATAATCAATGATGACTATTCCATCAGGGTGGACAATTTGTTAACCAGTGTCGATAGACTATCGGGAGACCTTTCTACCTCGATGTCACTTGAGTTGAGGAAGGTCGATGAGCAGATGGACAAGTTGAATGATTCTTTGTTTGGTAACTTGGTTACCGATGCTATAAGGTCCAACCAAGAAAAGCTAATGATGAAATCGGATGGAAACCATAGAGTCTTATATTTGATACTTGAGAACTGCATAGTGGTTTTACTTCGAGTGGTATGGGTTGTGGTTAACTTTTTCAATTTCATTAAGTGGGTTATAAGAATAATTTGGAGGATTATAAAAGTCATCTTTTTTTAGGTAAGGTAAAAGGAATTAGAATACATATGCATGTTAGCATTTATTTTTGTCTATTCAGTTTGTTGAGCCCAACTTTTGGTTACATTTTGTTTCATTTTTTTTGATATTCAGTTCGGTTTGAACTGTTTCTTTCTTATTGCATTCTTTCACCACTCAAGACATCTAACTCTTTAATGAATTTGTCAGCATTGATAAAGTACTCATAACAGGAATCGGAATCCGAAGCAGTTTGGTCGGCGACTTTGTGAACACTGATTCTGTTCTTATTGAAGTATCGATTCATTTCTTCAAAACTGGAGTTGTATTTTCTTGAAAAGTCTATGTCTTCTGGTACATCTTGTTGCAAGTCAACAGAATAAAGTTCTGGAACATATTCGTCACCACTGTCAACCAAGACACCAGCTATCTTGTATCTCAAACCATTGCCCTCCTCAGTCAAGAATTTCTTTGCTAATGTCAACTTTTGATCGTAGTCGTTATTAGAAAGCTTGCCAAAGTCCAACATAATCTTTGGAGTCTTGAGCTTCAATTTTTCATCTTTATAGATTTTATCTTCAATCAAGTAAACCAATTCTTCAAAGGACATCTCCAAGTTTAATTCTATTATAATAAAAGCTTCGTCATTTCCTGCAGTCCCCACAACTGCTACAGTACCCATCTTTGTTACCGACAAGAATTGATGGGGTTGGGTACTAGCATACATGGCATCCAAAGCACTCTGGATCTTGTGGCTGTACATATCTTTACTAAAAGGTAATTGGGCGTCCAGGGTTTGGAATCCCACAGGGTAAGATGTACCAGAACTTAATTCTCTATGCAACTGGCTTTCAACTAATGTGGAACTAACCAACCCAAGACTGAATAAGTCTGATAAGTATTGCGGCGTGATGGTGTCAGAAGTTTCTCCAACGATAGGACATATTTCGCTAATTTGATGTAACAAAGCCCTACAGAATGGCATCCCATGGCTGATCTCGTAGGTCATTATAGATAAGTCTTGTTGGGACAACTGAGGCGAGATGAAATCAAAATTGTAGTTGGTTAAATTTGCTCTCACCGATAACATCAAATTGGAGCAGGTACCCGAGGAGCTGAATATATTGCTTACTTTTTCAGGAATTATAACATGATTTGGGGTCTTTTCGAACTTCTTACCCAAAAAATTTCCAATCCATTGTGCACAAGCCTTAATCTGGTTTGAGCTTTTAATATACGTGGGCCCAGTAATAACAATCAAAGGACTTTTAAAATTTGCAGTCCTAGTAGTCAAGTCCAAATTCAATACTTCTGAGATTGAATCTCTATATTGTAAGATCTTGTTTTCCAAACCAGGACTAATAGGGTACATATAGTTCTGGATAACTTCAGGGGAAGCAATAGCGACATGACCTTTATTAGCCAACAGCAAACCAGACCCCGAGGAAGAAATATTACTTTTGGGGGTGGTGGTACCATATATCCAAGTAGGAGCCAAATTTAAGCTGGAATCTGAAGACATCAATGGTCTTGAGCCTATATTTATCTCAGTATTTATTCTTTCCAACGAGGTTCTGGCTACCAAATTAGGTTTAAGCACCGTTTCGCCTTCTAAAATTGCACCATTCATCTTTGTTAACAACAATAATAACTTGCAAACCAGTAAAACAAATCAAAAAGTTGTATGACTCAGATGCACCAAGTCTTTTTTTGCAACAACGCAGAAGTTGACCCACATTACGTAATTTGTAACACGCGACATTTCGCGCGCGGAACTTGAAACTATTCACAAAACCAATGCAACCCAAGTCAATAGCATTATTAGGTATGGTGGTTGATATGGAAGTGTAGCACAACGAAGTACTAACTCTTTTAGAAAACATAGACTCAATAGTGGAGAATTTGTTACAGAAATTTCAAGATATATTCGATGTGGGAGTCATTCAAGACAAATCGAAAGAGCTTTTGGCCATAGAGTCTTTGGCCATGGAGATCGATGCTTTATCAATAATCAAGTTCTGCGAAGAGTTGCTCGCCATAACCAAGGGATTAAGAGAGTCTTGGTGTCTTGATAGTATAACGGTTGATCCGGTGGAAAGCAAAGCAGTAGAGCAAAAGGAAATTAATTATATCTTCGGGAAGTTCAATCAATTGACAGACAAGATTGCAGAATTGAACGATAAAAAGAAACCTGCTGATGAAATAGAAATGAAGGTGGAAGAGGTTTAAAATACTCTATTTATATTTGCTGCATTACTTCATTAAAATTCTATACCAGATGATTAACGTCCTTTTTACGTTCCGCATGATGGCAGGTTCAAAAACTTGTGATTCGGGATGGACTGGAAGCTCTACTCACAGAACGACTCACAGACCTACTGGTGGGTCTAGATCCAGTCAGCTCCGATTCCTCGGTGGCCTTTTCTTCAAATAGATTCACAAACTTTTGTACCTTGCCTACTTTAATATACTTGAACTTTTGGTCTCCTTTAATATAGGCTGGTCCACTGTAGTCGAAGTTCTCTAACTCTTGCTGATTGATTGTAAATGAAGAGGACTTTTTCACTGGTTTTGGAGGGGCTTGAAAAGTTCTAGACAACTTTTTAGCTATGAAATACTCTTCCAATTTATCACCGTCTTGTTGGTGTTTCAAGTCCTGCTTAGAAGGTCTGAGTTGGATATTTGAAGGGAAATTCGGGTCTGGCTTTTTGGGTGACTCTGGAATGTCATCTATGTGCAAGTGTCCAAGATCCAGAACTATAGTCTCTGTTTCACTTTGGGGACTATTCTTTTGCTCAAACGGTATTTGACCATTTACTTCGTGGTCTCTGTGAATGTCTTTACTTGAGTAACTTGCACTTGCAGTTGGTTGGATAAGTTCGTCCTCCAGATCCAAGGACTCGTCAATTCCATGTATTTCATTATGTCTCAAGTTGTTTACATTGGTTACAAAATTGTCCTTATGTGATTCTTGAAAGTCTTTGTTGAAAGACCTCATCGATGTAAGCTTGGAAGCATGCTTTCCTACCAATGTCTGGGCATCGTCGTCTTCATTAATTTCTCCATTCTTCAAGAACATAAAGTCAACACACGAGTCGTTGAAATCACCCTCATTAACCGAATCTTGCCTATTTATTCTGCACAAGATTTCGTGATCCAGGATGTCGATGGTACTCTCTGTTCCGTGTTCTTGGTCGTTCTCGTTTTCTTCAACAACATTCTGTTTCTTTGCTAATAACTTTCGCTTGGAATTGCCAAGGTCATAGCATGTTTTAATGTACTTCTCTATTGTGTCTATTAGGGTAGGATCGCACACCAACAAGATTCCGTAGTTTTCATCCTTGACAAACTCAATTGAAACAATAGTTTCTTCCACGAGCAACTTCAATACCTTCAAGTTTAATGTCACTATGAAGATCTCACTACTTACGATATTGTCCGGGCTTATGATAAACTTTTTATTGGGTCCAGCAAGTATGAGGTTGGCTAAAAAATTAAATGACACCACCGACTCATCCAGTTTGGCTAAAAACACCAAATTGTCTCTGACCAAATCCGATGGTTTCAAGTTCTTGTTTCTACTCATCAATGTATTCAATTCCACGTTCACGTTGAATTCGATGTCAGTTTGGATCTCAGTCAAGTCGATGATATCGTTATCTAGTTGAGACTTTATGTGATTTAGCTTTGCAGTGGTTTCAGGAATATCGGAAGAAAATATAAACTTGGGTTTGAACATGTCAGAAGAAACCATATCTCCTGACACTCCAGGATCTGTGGAGGATTTGTGGTAAGAATGGAACCTCCTTAATCTCAGGAGTCCCATGTTTGTTTATTTTTCTGTACTCAGAAATTGTGAATGCGGGTTGAGATAGAAGGAATGGAGTGCAGGACTCGGAAAAGAAGATGCTTGTGATATCATTGGCACATGAAGCACCAGCTATGGAAGTTTCATTGAACGAAATCTTAAAAAAAAACTCCCGTAAACTTGTTAGTATCACTTATCCAGTCTGGTGATGACTACCTCACAATTGTAACTACTTTTTAGAAAAATATCATTTCATAAAACTACAAGGTGGTTTGAATACGTATACAAATACTCTCATACAAATATATAGTTATGCCTAACAATGATCTTATGCCTAACAACGACATTATGTCTAGCAATGGTATTAGGCCTAACAATAATAACTGTTATAAACTACTTCGCACATTTTCACATCATGTCGTCTTATCACTTCAGTATAATAGGCACCAAAGATGCTCCGCTCTACGAACTAGAGTTTTCATCATTCAAGCTAGGCTCTTCACTGCCGCAAAAAATACCTGGAAAGTCCCAATTCCCTGCAAATATCAAGGAAATCTTACCGTTCATCACTCATTCATCTCTCGACTTGATGGAGGAAGCACAATGGAGTAACAACCAATTTAATCTAGGAAAAATAGATTCGTTCTACGGATTGCTGGTAAATGGATATATTACCCAAGGAAATATCAAGTTCATCATGTGCTACGATACCAGCGGTAAAAATGATGAGACCTCAATACGCCAGTTTTTCATAGAAATCAACGAATTGTACGTTAAGCACTTCATGAATCCATTTTATTCAGTAAACGACTCCATAACATCGCCAGACTTTGACTTCAGAGTAAAGCAATTGGCAAAGAAATACTTATAAATATTAATGTATATACATGAAAGGTTATCTACTTAATTTTCAGGCTTTGGCTCATCTTCCAAGATCTTGTCGGTGTTGAATTCATATCCTTGGGGGGTTTCGGTAATAAGTCCTTGTTCCAACAACTGGTTAAACATATCTTGAGGAACCCAACCTCCAGTAGCAGTGAATGGAGTAGAAGAGACCTCTGCCTGGTATTGTTGAATCTTGACTTGGAAATCTTGCAAAAACTCATCAGTGTATTCAGCGATTGGGAAAGCAACATCATCGTAGTTGCATAACTTGTTGGCGACATAAGCTTCCCAGATTCCCTTTAATTGGATAATGGATCCCTCCACGTAAAGATGGTCTTTGTCAACCTTGAATTCAGAAGCTTGAACGTATGGCGATTTCAACATTTTAACGTGGGGAGAGGCAATTGCAATTAATTCATGGTTATTCTTGTTTAATTCCATTTCCCACAATCTCTCGTTTCTGGTTCTGTAGTACATGTACTTGTATTGCTCCTGTTCAACTTCATCCAACTCTGCATAGTTTTCAACATCTCTTTCCAAGTCATAAATCTTGAAACCAGAGTAGCCAATAAATGTTGGGTAAGACGTGTAGATAAAAGGCTTGATACTGGAGTATTCGAAGTCATAGAAATACAAGTCGTTGTTTCTGCTTGAATTGCTGATAATGTTCAATGGGTCCAAATCTGGAACAAACAATCTTGGTTTGAACAATTCGTCAATGTGAGGAATGTTTTCACTGGACTTGTTGATTAGCAATGGGGCAATAGTCTTCAAGTTTTCGAATGTTTTAATGGCATCTTTCAAGAGTGCTTCATCTTCAACTTTATTGCTTGAATCGGCTTGACTGAGACCAAGTCTGGTTCTCAAGCTCTGCAATTCGATATCAGCAATACTGGTAATGAATTCTTCTGGCGCATCCTTTGACCAAGGTCCAGTGTACTTTGAAATCTGACCTTCAGTCAACTTGTTCTTGTTCTTTCCAAAAGCCTTTTCAACCGATGGACCGATTCTCCATCTGTTTTTCAAGATCTCATCAGATTCGTTATCGTAAGGCAAGTCGGTTTGCAAGGTGCCTTCAACATCCTCAGTGAAATACAAAGATCCAAACTTATTGAAAGTGATCGAATTCACCTTGGATTGGAATTCAGCAATAGGTTCAATAACGCTTAATAACTTTTCTTTCGAGTTTGGAATCTCATCTACAATCAATGGTTCCCATTGCTTCATTAATAAGTCTCCTGGCAAGTATTCCATCAAGATGTAAGGGGTATTTAAGCTATTCAACTTGTTGAAACCGTAACTGAGTACCTTTGGAACATTCAATCCCAACTTCAAGTTGAGGAAATCGATGGTGGCAACTTCACTCTTGATTTTCTGGCTGATGGTGTATTCGTTTTCTAACTTGTAAGGGATTCTTAAAACCAACTCTTTATCGTTCGATACCGTGATCTTATATACTCTGTGATGCTTACCTTCGTGGATACTGGCAATAGATTTAATTCTCAAAAACTCACCCTCATTCTCGCCGACCAAGCCCAAGTTATTAGTCAAACAGATAGAACCATCTGCCAAAGTTTTAGGAGGTTGAAGCTTAAATTTCCCGGATTCAAGATTGTCAGCATTCTTGGCCTCGGCTTCCAAAGCAGCTACTAATTTGGTTGCACCTTCAATTGAAAACTTGGTTTGTCTTTTTGCCTTTTCGATTTTATCATTTTTCAACCACGTACCCCAGGAATACTGAAAAAAAGCGTTTCTATTTGGGTCTGAGGTGTCAGAGATCTTTGTTTCATGTTGAGTAGGAACATCACTGATGAATCTGGCATTTAATCTCACAAGTCCATTTTGTAATGGGAATCTTGTGTGGATTCTTTTAACCGGCGTTCTGATTCTGAACATGTTGAAAACTTTTCTCATTTTTTGCAGTTAAATTATTTGTATGACAACTGCGTTTTGTGTGAGCTTCAATTTGCATAATTTATTAATGGTTCTGGTGTTTTAGGTAAAATGCACCTTGTAAACTAAAAGCTTAATCTGTGGTAAAGATTTTGTTAATTTCACCGTTGTGATTTTGCTAATTCACCGTTGTGATTTTGCAAATTTGTTGTATACGGGTCAAAATAGATATGAGCTAGAAGTTATAAAAGTTCAATATAGAATATATTTAGGCGTAAAATCGTTATCTGGTATATCTCTCAGGAGAGGTTTCAGTTTCGTTAAAGTTGGTTTGGTTCAATTGTTTCTCGTCCACAGAACTGCTCATCAATCGTTTTTCATCCAAATTCTTGATCATATTCGCAATTACCTGGTTTGAATATGGATTGGGCCCATGTCTGTGCAACTTTCTTCCCTCAATACCATCCTTAGTAGCAGTGGTAGATAAACACGACGTTGTGGAATTCCTAGACAAACTTCGAGATGGAGGATAGATATTACCCGAAGTTCCTAGAAGCTGGTCCTGATCAAAGGACTGCTTGGTGTCTTTCAGGTTGTCAAAATCCTCCGATGATGATATGGACGCATTCACCGAGTCGTTATCATTACTATTGGAGTTCAATTCGTAATTGTTTGCAAACGTAGACCGTCCTGACTCTAATCTATTCAAGTTTCGAAGATTCTTTGATGATAGACTCTCAGTACTAAACGTCAGGACGTCATCACTGAACTCATACTGACTGAGATCTTCCGGGGTATCCAAGTTCATCTTCCCACTATATATGGATTTTACACTTGCTGCTGGATGTGACATGAGTAGATTAATTTCCTTGTCTCAATTTTGTCATGAGACTATTTGTGGAGACGGCTCCTCGTGACTACTGTTTTATTATGCAACCTGTTTGGATGCACACTTTCGGGGTTAATTGCGGGGGTACTTCTAATGTTCGGTCTTATTAGGCAGAGTTTGATTAGCATCCATTTGGCATGTTCTTTTTGCACGGCTGTATCATTTCACTTTCCAGATTTGGAAGAGGATGTTCATAGTCTTGAGGCATGGTTCGATGCTAATGAACATTAACCTGTTTGACTATGCTGTGGCTATTGCAGAGTCGTACAGAAACATGTACCTGAAGGATAAAACGTGCCGCACACGACTCTGGGTTTCACACGCCGTGGTTGCAACTGTTGCATCGGCGGCTAAATTAATTATTCACAACTATGATAGAGATCATGAAAGAAGTGGTGGCGTTATCATTCCATACAATTGCATATGTGCGTAATCTTTTCGATGAACACGTGTTTACTAACTATCGCTACCATGACGATGCAACATATCTTGATTTGAAGTTGATTAGGGCCGGTGTCAGCACAAGTGCCGATGCGTATTTGAATGTTCTACAAAAAGGAGTGTTTGACGCTATTGATAAAGAATATGTCCAGGCTGTTCAATTGGGAATTGCTACTGACAGGACTGGGGTTTTGGCTGAGGTTTACTTGTTTGAAATGGATTACCACCATGGCAATATGACCTATAACAACCATAGATCCAGCATTCAACTTTCCAAAACGAACGAAGTTAGGTCCTTGATAAGGAAATTGCTTTTACTGATTCAGGACTACGAGCCTGTACCTATGGAAAAGTATGTTTCAATCAAGTTGTTGTTTAATAGTAGTTGCCCACCAGAATTCCAACCTCCCTTGTTCAAAGATGCTGCCAATACTGCAAATAGCATACTAGTGGATAATGATGATAGTGTTGAAAAAATAGGCCAAATAAGACTATGCAAGAAAGAAATCAAAATCAATGCTGCTTCAAACTTTGGCTGGAACCTTGATCCACAAGCAGCAAAAGCACTCGATCCGTTTAGTTTATGCGCTACTTCTGGTCCTGAACCAGCAGAAGGTGTCAGTGATATTCCTATCGAAACACTGACCACTGTTGATTTTGGGCCAAAGTATTCATTCGAAAAGTACCTTTCACTGTCTAATCAATCCAAGACTCAGAAATTCCATAGATGTGAGTGTGACATAAACCATGTGCTTTTGGACTGCAAACTCGCCACCTGTTCCTTGTGTAAGAAATTAGTCCACCAAACCTGCTACAATGTCACAGGGCACCAGAAAATCAAGTGTTTCACTTGTAGAAATCAGTATTTAGAAACCGAGATCCTTGTGAAGGTGAGAGCAGTATATAGAATCGTGGTCAAACGTCCACTAAATCTTGACCTGGAACTTGAATTAAAGGATAGATCCATTTGTAACGTTATTAATTACCTTACCAGCTGTGGAATTATTGAGTTTGTAAATAAACCTTTATACACGGGAGGTAAACTTTTCCTGTCTATGGGATCAGTAACCCCTTCAAACAACGCTATTGTTGGAAACGACTACGTTACATTAGCAAAAGGTGAATCAAATTACTTTGTAATCCACCCAAATGCCCAAAAAATACTTCCAGGCAACAAGTTTTGGTGCATTAAAAAGTTCTTGACCCAAAATGATCCAGAAACTATTAGGGAATTCAACGAATCTTTTCAAAACATGTTCCAGGTTGAAGAAACATCTTTTGCCGACAATCATGAATTCACAATCAATGTCACTGATACCACTATTGATTCTGAAACCAACTTACCCTTCAGGTTATCAAAACTGAATTTGCTAAATGGAAACTTGAGCCAGATGATGTCTTAGCGACACAAGCCGAGAGGCTAAATATAGCCACCCATCAAGAGCTTGCTAGCATAATGACTATTTTATCAAATTTTGCTATTTCACTATGTAAAAGTGTAGTTCTGTAGTGTACTTTAAGGTGAGGAATCAGCAGTGCATCAAGCACAAAACACAGTTGCAAAAGATCTAGAAGCTCGATCCAAGAAAAATAATTTTTGAGTTTCGAAAAGTCATCAATTGTTTGCAGCAACCAATTACAAAAGAGCTCAAAATCCTGTGGCCTGGATTTACCCCAATCTTCATGCAAACTTGGTTAGTTCCCTTACAAATATCGCTAACAATTAATCTGGCCCAACAAATTAAATTGTTTTAAAAAAGATATCGTAAATGTATCCGCAAATGGAATATTGTCGCTGAAAAACTTCAAGAGTTAATCGTGTTTTTTTTCGTTAGATTAGGAAGAAACAGCGTTTGTTCAAGCTCTTTTAGAACTGTGCAAGGTGTATTATATCCTAAGGGAGCTTTGCACAAATATGTCATCGAGGCCAACACAGAGGAAAAGACACACAAACTCAAGGTTAGGATGTGCCAACTGTAAAAGAAAGAAGATCAGATGTGATGAGAACTTGCCGGAGTGTAGGAATTGCATTAAGGGGAAGAAGGAGACATGCTCATATCTTAGTTTGGATAAAACAGAGTTGAATAAGATCAAACTTACACACTCTTTGAGAAATGAACAGAACAAATTATTGAATCAAGATTATAGATTACCTACATCCAAAATCAAAAAGTCGTCCAATGACTCCAATCTTGATATCACAGCTGAAACCGGTGAAAGTAGTTTGGAAATAAAGTTTGAGTTGACCAAGCTACCTATAAGGATACCTCGAATTAGCTACCCTCTGTTGCAGTATAAAAATGCAACCATTTTCGATTTTGATAACGACATTAAGGTTTTGGAAGATAATGATGAAAGTGACTCGAGTTCCACTTCAACTGCACAGCTGAATTTTAACACTGCATCGATACAAACCTCTGAGAGGCTAACTTCCTTCATTACACAACCGCCGCATGAAATTCCACACTATTTACCCAACATAGAAACGCCACAGAATACTGCAACCAAGCTTCCAAATTCTATAACATATCCTACAAAATTCACGAGATTAAGTTACAAGATCAAATTCAAAAGAAGAGTGAAATACAATGAATATAAGTTCACCAAAGGAACCTCACTAGATTATATGCTTAATTTCCTAAGCTCTAGACCAAAGAACATTGAAATATTCGAGGACTTGTGTATTTGCATTGGTCAAGTCATAATACTAAATGAGTTCAAGAAAACTGAATCAACAGATTCTGAGACTTTGACTAAGTTTAAGTCGAAGACTCTTGAATATCACGAAAAATGTTTATCATCATTGAAGAGAAGAGTAGATGACTTTCATTTAAGAAGTTTACAACCTACTACACCAGAAAATGACGATCACATGGAACTTATGACACCAATACTATACTATGCAAACAATTTGCTAAGTTACTGCGTGATATTGTTGGATTATACCATGGAAAACTATTGCAAAATCAATTCTGCTAGCTTAAGGATCCTACAGGATTACATCAAGTACAATAACGGAAGGCCATCCAAGAGTCAAATTATCCAATCGCTCGTATCGCTTAACCAGTACAACATATTGTCGATCAACATTCCAACTTATAATCCATCATATATTTACGAGGTCTTCCAAAACTTGATCAACTTGAGCAAAATTTATTCCATTTTCCAGAATTCTCGTTCCATCAACCCGTTGATATCAAAGTTTTACAATAGGCTTATTCATTTTATTCAATATGAAATATTCCCAATCATCGAGCTAAATGGATTGAATGACGATAAAGCAGTCCCATATCCGCTTGATAGGAGTTTCAGTTTATTGCAGATCTGGTTGAAAATATTCCCCAGCCAGTTCTTTATTCCCTACACCTCTGTTTGTAAGACGGACAATTACTTGATAGCTACCTTGAATTGCTATTATTATGCTATCGGAGCACTGTTGAGGTCGACGTTTCCATATCACCTATACTTTTTTGGTATTAACTTTACTACCCTCGAAAACGAATTCCCAACCCAATACTTCAAACCACATCTTGCTAACGAGCTTGATGATTATTTGAAGAGACATAACTACTATGGACTTAGAATCTATTCGTTTTTAAGACACAAGTACTCCATCTTCATCAAGCACATAAAATGGAGTTCAAATGTGTTTCCAACTGATATCATGAAGAATAGAAACTTCCTCAACATTCTTGAGGTTCCGATTAAGAATTTCAACAACACGTTATTAAGACCAGAGCATTACCCTTCAATTTCTAATTTTGACAATTCCAAGGGTCATCTGTTCAATAGACGAGACGAAACACTTATCTTGAAGTTGTATACCAGGAACGTGGAGACCTTGGACTTCTTCAATAAAGATTATATTCTTCAATTTGATTTCGAGTCCTTGAGACTCTTAAGAGACTATAGACCTATACAAAGTGATTGTGTGGCAGAATTCACCCCATTAAATGTAAACGAACTAGAATTCTATTGGACGGATAGAAGACTACTTATGAAAGAATTTACCCTGTAATATACACCTAATGTCCATATTTATAGATACTTCGCGGACCGAGTTTTTCTCTTGAGATGACATCTAAGATACTTCCTGGGGATACTCTTCCTGTTGAACAAGACATCAATGTGACATTGGGACCGGGTACTTACAAGGTTCCCAATAACCAGAATATCATACCTGTGAGTGCAGGTATCCTTCATCATAAAGTAAACAAGAAAGGAACAAACCAACTTTTGTATGTAGAATCGAAGACAAAAAGATACTTGCCAAAGACAAATGATTTTGTGGTGGGAGTAGTGACGGGAACCATAGGAGAAAGTTATAAAATATCCTTACAAGAGGGAAGTAATAATGTTCTCTTGTCATTTATGGGATTCCCAAATGCCTCAAAGAAGAACAGACCCAACTTGAAGACAGGACAAGCAGTATACGCAAGAGTAAGTCAAGACATACCAGAAATAGATACAGAAATAGAATGTATAGACCCAACAACTGGAAAAGAAGGTGGTTTCGGGATTCTTGATGACAGTGGGTACATTTTTGAGGTCAACTTGAATTTTGCCAACGAGCTTTTCTTCAACACCGATAAGATATATCTTGAAAAGCTCAGTGAAAAATGCAAATTTGAAATTGCCATTGGATTGAATGGGAAAATCTGGATTAAATGTGGCGATGGTTTGAAGTACAAAGAAAATAACCAACTCTCGAGCTCAAGCTTAATAGACATGAAGTACACTATCGCAGCATCCAACTTTTTGGCCAAGTGCCAATTTTTAGGTAAAACAGAGGTTGAAAAGTGCTTAAAAGAGTGTTTCAAACACCTTGTGTAACATAATTCAGAAATATATACAAAACTCCTGGTAAAAGTATTGCTGTCAAAAATATGGGTTGAAGTATTGACGTCAGATCTTCTCATCGCAGATTTGGAAAATTGTTGATAATGACTGAAGGACCCAAACCACAAGAATTACGGAAGATAGAAAAGGACAAACGAAGAAAGAAGTATGAGGATCTTCAAGTTCAGGGTACCAACAACTCGTCTATCGTTTCCAAAAGATCAGTAGAAATGATCTACAAAGAAGTGTCACCAGCAGGTGAATGGTTTAAACATTTTGTGCCTAAAGGAAAACGTAGATCACCAGCTATTAACAGAGGATATTGGATAAGAATGGAAGCTATAAGACAGATGATATTTCGCATAGTCGAAGCCGGGGATTCTAATGTCAATGTCATTAATTTGGGATGTGGTTTTGACCCATTACCGTTTCAGCTATTAAATATGGGCTACAAAAACATGACGTTTTACGATATAGATTACCCAGAGTTGGTTCAGAATAAGCTAAATATGATCAAAGCTGCACCGGAAATATTGCAGTTGATAGGAAAATGTGACGGGGTCAAGGATTCAGGTATAATCTACAACACTGATAACTATAAATTGCTAGGTTGTGACTTGAAAAACTATACATTGTTCGAACAACAGTTGAAATTGTTAAAACCAGGAATTAATGTGTTTATTGCTGAGGTTTCTTTGGCCTACATGCACTTCTCAGACGCTAATAGAATCGTCGAGTTAGCTTCCAAGGTTCCTAATAGTCACTTTGTAATTTTGGAGCAGATTCTTCCGAATGGTAAATATGATACTTTTGCACAGAAGATGTTGGCACATTTCAGTAAATTACGAAGTTCTTTGAAATGTGTTGAGCAGTATCCTACCAAGGAGGATCAGATAGCCAGATTCAAACAGTATTTCAAGCATGCTGAAATCAAAGACTTGTTTGAAAACTGGAATGAATTGATCGATGACGACGTAAAGATTAAATTGGAATCCATTGAAGAATTTGATGAATGGGAAGAGTTCATTATGTTCTGTCAACATTATGTTATAGTTCATGCCACTAACACTGACAAATTGGTATACAAAATTCCCAGAACTCAATTTAAATTAGACCAGTTCAGTAATGTCAAACTAAAACTTCAGAAAACTATTCCAACCTTGGAAATTAAGTTTGGTGCTAGTTGTAGAATTAACAATGAAATGTTCACCAATGGTGGTTTAGAACAAACTAGATCTGACAAAACGTTACGTAATGGAACTGAAATTGAACTCGATGCAAAACCAACATCGAGGCTTTGTCATACATTCACCAGTTTGGGTAACGCTGGGTTGTTGATTGGTGGTAGAACCAGACCAGGGTGTGTTTTGAATGATGTATATAAATTTCAAAACGGAATATGGACCAGATTACCAGATTTACCCTGTGGAGTGTACAGGCACTCAGTTGTCAAACTAAACGATCAAGAGGTTTTGATTCTTGGAGGACAGATATCTGGAACTGAACTAATTGTATACAATCATACTACAGGTGAATCTAGAGGCTTAGAATTTGATTCCCATAGTATCAATTTCGCAAGTATTGTAAGCTTTGGAGTCACATATAACGAAGCAAAAAACGAAGGTTACATTGTAGGAGGTATGGTTGACAAATATTTACCTAGTTTCAATGATGGCTTGATCAAGTTTTCTGTTACTGACAAATTCGAGTACCACATACTTGACCAACTTCCAATACTAGCAAGAGTCAACCCTCAAATCATCGATATAAATAATGAATTGGTTATTGTGGGTGGTGTAAACTACCATCAACTGTTGAACCAGGATAACCTACTTATTTCTATTAACAATAACCTTGAGTTGTCGAACATACGAATTGATGATGAGGTCTGGCAAAATTACCCTCCTTTGTTCATTGGCCATAACGTTATTGATAACCAAATAGTCTTCGGAGGCGCTGTTTGTTACTCTTTTGGAAGTGCTTACAGTTACAACTATCTTATAGAGTAAATTTACATCGTTTTCAGGTTTCAAGTAGTATTATGGTTAATACACGACGGTGTTGATTTGGAGGAAAATTGAAATGAACGCGAAGTCAACTGAATACAAATGCCACCAAGATCTCGTACAAGACAGGCCGCCAGCTCCCCGGCGGATGAAACGCCAGAATCCCCGGGTAAAAGAAGCAGAAGCACCCGTAGAGCAGACTTCTCTGGTTTGGACATAGATCCTGAGGAAGACGATGGAGAATATGTCGGAGATGAAGATAGAAAGAGAAAGAGAGACGAAGACGAGGAAGAAGAGGACGTCGAAGAAGACGTTGAAGAAGACGTCGAAGAAGAAGCCGAACAAGAGGAAGCCGAACAGGAGGAACAAGAGGAACCTGAAGAAGCAGAAGAACCCGAAGAGGACGCCACAGCAAGTGTGGGTGCTCCTGCAAAAGCCAAAAAGGAAGGACCAAAGAAAAGAGGAAGAAAGAAAACCAAGTTGACGTTGAACGAAGATGGTGAGTATTATGACGAGGAAGGAAACTTGTTACAAATTGCAAATGATGAAGTCACTATCGAGGACGAAGATGCAAAAGGCAAAGAAAAAGTCGACGTCGATGGAAATTTGCAGGGAGGTAGAATGTACAGGAACAAAACCTTCACGGTATTGGGCCAAGGCGATAGAAAGTATATGGTGAGTACAGAGCCAGCAAGATTAGTAGGATTTAGAGACTCGTACTTGTTGTTCAAAACACATCCTAACTTGTTAAAGAAGGTTTGTGATGATGATGAGAAAATGGATTTGATTGAAAGGCATATCATTCCCACCTCATATAAAGGAAGGTCTGTAAACTTGGTCACTGCCAGGTCTATATACAGAGAATTTGGTGCAAAAATTTTAATTAATGGTAAGAAAATCATTGACGACTTCTGGGAACAACGGGCAAGAGATAGCGGTGATATTGAAGGAGATTATGCTGATCCTCAAGAATTATACGCTTATAACATGTCTAGAAATGGCAATGGTGATTTACCTGTGGTTAATGCAAACAACCAACCTACTGCTATCTCCGGTGCAGCCATATTCAGCTATCAATCGGATCCTACCTGGCAATATCAGATTGCCATGAAAACAAGAGAGTTCAACAACAAATTGTCTGAAGACAGACTGATTACCTACGGTGGAGTTAAAGATGTCTATACAGGTTTGAATTTCTTGCCAGTGGAAACCCAGCCTAGTAAAATCAAGTACTTTAAGGTAGAAAATAATGACAATGGAACCTCAGAGAAGCATTCGATAGTGGTGGAAACCAGATTCAAAAATCCTGATATAAGGAAGGTTTTTACAGGTTTAAGTGGTCTTCCACTGCTGGTTATAGACAGTGTGAAAGATGAAGAGACCAGGCAAGCAATTTTGGACCAGATTGAATTTGAAAAATCGTTTTAAAAACATAGAGCGTTTATTGTATATTAACAAGAGTGTAGAATAACACATACATTTCATCATAGAGAATTTCGTAAGTTTACGATTGTAATATCATTTCATTTCATTACTAAGAATTATAAACAAGAATCCTATTTAAATCTATGGTTGAATAGTTTCATTTGAAGTATTGATGAGGTTTCAGATCAAACTGGTTTATTGAATTGCTGTATGGATTTCGAATCAAATGTTTGGAATGTGTATCCAGGAATATGAGGCATATTTCCTGGTATTGGTCCACTACTCGGTGGAGTATAATCAGATTTCACCGAGTTAGTAGATGGTCTGTCCATTTGAATAGTGCCAATAGCACTTTCGTAATCATTCAACTCATCGTCATAGTCCTCTTCATCCTCGTCATCATCCTGTATGTCGTCATCATCAAGTTCATCGTCCTCGAGCATCAATTTACTCTCATCAATGGAAATATCTGCTTCGTTTTCTAAAAACTCTTCATCTGTCATACCCATTTCTTTAGCTAGCCTCTTACGTTCCATATGTGCTCTCAATTCAAAGTCAACCTTAGTCTTCCTTCTTCCTACATGTACTGTGATATCACCTTCTTCAACAATTTCTGCGTGCTTTTTGGAATATGCTACCTCTGTTTTAGCTTCTTTGCCTAAAATTTTGTGATTGACTCTAATATGTTTAGCTAAAGTATCGTGTCTGGTGAAAATTCTAGGCCCAATAGATGGATTTTGTTTGACACAAACATAACATTTGAACAACTTCTTCTTTTTGGAGTGAACCGTTTCTTGATGTCTTATTAATTCATACTTTCTCGAAAACCTTCTTAAACATAACTTGTTAGGTTCGTCCACAGAAGATAATTGACATTCATGAACTACATCTGGGTCATAATTCGAAGACTTTGTTGAAAGTCTGGAGTTGGCACGTTTAATGACCTTTCTGGCCAATTTAGCTTCCAAAGATATTCTCTTTTTGGTGTTAACTGATTGCACATCGGAGTTCACAAACGCATTTTGTGGGTCCAGATGCTTTGGATCATTTAGATCAATCTTCGAAATAATTCCAGTCGGAGATCCATTAGGAGTTAACAACTCAACTGTCTGAACACTACCTGTGGTTCCAATCACTCTCATGTTAGGTTTTGGTGCGTTAAGTTCAAATTCATTATCAAGGTCTTTTGAGCTATCCACATCATTGTCATCATAAGCGTCGTTACTCTTAGAAATTGAAGTCTGAAGACTAGAACTGGAGCTGTTTCTGGAGTTATTTTGCCTCTTGTGATCTGAGTCAACATTGAAGTCTATTTGAGACATATAAACAGCCTCCGGGTGCTCCATTTCCCATAACTTTCTTTTCAATTCATTTTCTTGCACAAGTTGAGGTATTCTCTTGGAAGATCTGTTCCCTATATTTTCTCTGTTATACAATACTGTTGAGGGTTGGTAGTTGTACCTTGAATATTCGTTCAAGAACTTCAAGTAGCAATCATTCAAGTTGAATTGTATTATTTTCAAGAAATGGTAGATGCAGGGTTTCCAAGTCAATAAGTTGTAGATTTCCCAATAATTGAGGTTCATTATAACTTTGGTTAAAAACCGCATTGAATTGGACGACAAATCCAAGTTTAAATCTCCAAGTGATATCTTGATTAGGATGTCAAAGTTTCTATCGATTATTAGATATAACTTTGATTCGGCAGGATCGGCAGGATGTATGAAGTAGTCCAAGTTTTTATATAACAGATATAATTTCCACAAAAGACAGGCAGTTTGGTCCTTCGACAAGAATTCTGGTTCCATTATTATCGATAGGATCTTATTCAAGTGTTCACTGTATTGTTCAACATTGTTAGGATAACCTAATGACAATAGTTGAATAACCTGCTTGATATCAAACCTTCCGCCATCAGTCAATGAATGAATATAACTCTCTGGAGGAGCTGCGTTGGTGTTAGAAGTTGACGATTTATCACTAACCTCGTCTACAGCCTTTTTTTGGGCAACACTCGAACTCAGACTCTCCGGAGTTTTTTCTTGGTTAACAGGTTTGATTGGGACAGCATCGGAAACATCTTCAGGATAGTGACTGGATTGGGTTTGGTTTTCTTTATGCGTTGGCAAGTTGTCCACCCCTTTGATACCATTTGGAAGCGGGGGACCGGAATCAATAGTAGAGGCACCACCTCCTGCAATCATATGAAGTTCCATGATACCTGGAACTTTAGTTTTAGTACCTTGGTTAATGATTCCGTTACTGTTTCTGATGTTATTGATTGTAAAAAAATTTGCAGTATATTTTGTCCCATTCGCAACTTCTTTGAAATCATCAATTTTTTTCATAGACGAATTTGCACCGTTGGTTAATTCACATAGAATCGGGTTATTTGAAGTATCCATAATGATTATTACAATTTGAACCGATTTGAGAAGTTACTTGACCTTTTTTGTCGTAAATTTGTGGGATTCAAAAAACGTTTTGCAATTTCTTAATTTTTTGCAATAGGGATGTTGAGTAAAATTTGGATGCAACTTTTAAGGTGCAGACTATTTGTGTGGTCAGATAAACACTGAGTTGGCCGATTTCAAGCAGTAAAATACAGTCACCGATTGGCTTGTCTGTTTGGAGATTCTTTTCCGCTGAGATCTCAGTTGTTGAGGCAAACTTGATAATACTACGTATCAGCTAACGTGCTTATCTTATCTAGCAATACAAACAAACGCCGCTATTAGCAAAATGATGGCAATCCACGGTTTTAACTGATCAGCTGATATATAATCAATACCTTTGATATATAGCCGGCTCTTTTAGTACTCTAATACCGATGATTGACTTGATACAGACGATGATATACTTGCCTGTTGAAAATGGTTGTAAAAAAAAAGGTTGAAAAATGAGAAATTGTAGTCCATTTGCAAATGTCGCAATGTTGAAAAAAGTACAGTTATGAGTGTCGCGCGACATGAACATGGCGAACTTTTTTGCAGTCGTATTTATTATTCACAACTGGAAGTTGCTGGTATACATTTATTTACAGTTTGTCATTAGGTTTTGTTTGCTGTTGATCATTCTGCTTCACCGGTGGTGGATAGTAGTAGTTAGTGTACATGGGATTTGGAAAATGCTGGTTGAACGAAGGAAGCATATGAGGTTGGTTAGGATTGTGAGGCCCAGGGTACGGAAAATATGGCATCATTGGCTGTGGTGGTTGGTTATGCATAGGCATTTCAGATCTTCTTTCCTGATATGGCATATAAACTGGCTGCGGGGGAATTTTAGATATCTGAGGAAGTTGGAGGGTGTTAATACCGGGAACTGTTATCTTTTCTTTCAACTCTTTCCTATTGACTTCCCTGTATGATTGTTCTGGTTTCTGAGGGCGTTCCAGAGTGGAGCTTGTTCTTCTGCTACTTGGTTTACTCTTTGCGTCATCGGAGTCGTCTTCCCATTTCGAATTACTGGTTGGTTTGTCACGGGTATTAAACAGAAGGAATCCCGTGTAGTTTGACTTGAGGGTATAATCTGCGTTCAAGAATTGCGGATGAGGCAATGGCTTGGTAGCTATTTCCAAGATCTCGGTATGTGATGTTTTGCTTGGGTCTTCAATGATCTCGACATGTTCCTTTGCATAGTTCACTGCGAGCTTGTTCTCTTTGCCAGTAATTCCGTGTTTTCTTCTGATGTGCCTGGCTAGAGAGTCATGTCTTGGATAGCTTTGTACTTTGCTGCCATCTCTAGCACAATACACACACTTGTAAATTTTCTTTCTAGTTGCGTGAACAAATTCCTGGTGTCTTAATAACTCATTTTTACCATAGAAGATTTTACAACACGGTAATAAACTTTGTGGATCTGGCAAATGACACTGGTGGATTACGTCGTTCTTGTGTTTATCATCTTCTGTTTTTCCGTCTTCGTTGTCATGGTGATTGGATTCGTCTCTATTTTCTTGGAGTTCATTTTCGTGTTCATGGTCATGTTCTTCATCAGAGGAACCGTAGCTCTCGTCATCACTCAAGTATCCTGGCTTACTACCCTTGCGAATCATCTCTCGTTTACCTTCCCCAATACACTCTAGTGGTGCTTGTATTGATTCACTCTTATCTTTGACGGTAATAACTGGGATATCTTGTTCATTGCAAACCTCTGGTGTTATTGGTGCAGTTTCTGACAAGTGCATTTCTTTTTTGGTACTTCTGACTTGTGGTCTTGTATTTTCTATTGGCTTCACATCTACATTCTTTTGGATTTGGTCAGCGTGTTCAGTATGATCTTCTTGTTGCTTACCATCTTGCAAAGCTTCTATAGTATCCTGATTTTGAACTGTTATAGCATCCTGGTTTTGATCTTTGATAGCATCCTGATTTTGTCCAATGTGATTCTGCGAACCCTGCATCTGTGACTGTTGTATTTGCATTTGCATCATGTGCATCTGTTGCATCTGTTGCATTTGATGTTGACCAGCATGTGTCATGTTAGGAAAACCTCTTCCATATTGATAAGGCATACTTTGCAGGTTGACAGGACTTATAATTATGTTACCTCTAAAGTCCAATGCATGGTACGAGTTTGGTGGAAGCTGGTAAGGAACTGCAAACTGGAATGGAGGTGATTGTTGAGGGATACCAGAATTTGGGTACATGTTGGGTTGGTTGGCCGGTGGATAAGGATATTTTGCTTGCTTGTTTTCTTTGTTATCTGGCTTGGAACCGATTTCTTGTGAATTTTGGTAGTTCTGGAATGGCGGCTGAGGCAGGGTCTGAGGGTTATTTTCAATAGTAATTGGTGCATCAGAAGACTGTGGTTCGACGTGTTCGGGATATTGCTGTTGAAAATGAGGTGATGCAAGTGGATACTGTTGATATTGCCCATAAGGATAAAGACTCTGTCCTAGCATATATGGATTTGGAATGCCTGGGAGTGGCTGCATACCAAACTGCGGGCCTATTCCCATAGGAGGTGCCTGCAAGTGCATCTGAGGAGAAAGTATAGCATGTGGAGACATTTGAGGTGGTACAGCCTGCTGTAATTGTTGAGGTTGAACAGCTTTTTGCAGTTCTGGTTGCTGAGATTTCGAATCGTTAGGCCTGATTTCTTGTGGGTTGGAAACGTCCTCTATAATATGAGATGCGGTTGTTTCTGGCACGGTTGTTTCCACATCAGCCAGTTCATTTTCGAATTCTTCAGTTCCATTTCTGCTCTCCCCTATATTCTCTTTGTAAACCTTGACTTCTCTTTTATCTGCCATTCTTCGTCTGCTCGAACGTCTGTAGTCATCACCTCTAGTAAAGTCGACGTTTTTCAAGGTAATATCAACGTACGGTTTAATGCTTAGCTTGGAGTATTTTTCGGGAATGTTATCACCAATTTTATGATAGGAAAAGTTGTAAAATGGGTATGGGAATGGATACTGGAATCCTTGGTAAAGATTTTTCAGCAAATAATTTTTTGGAGGTCTTATTAAATACCCCATACTTGTGTCAGCGATTTCAAAGTCCAATAATTCACAATAATATTTGAAATTTTTAAGCGATTCTATTAGGTGATACGTTTCCCAAAATTGCAATGCATAAATTACGTTCACTAAGAATTTGTTCAAGTGACTCGCCAACCCAAGATTTGGATACGTCAAAATCATCTTGTACAATAACTCAAAGTTATCCAACAAAATCCTAGACAAGAAGTTATGGGGATATGAGTTTAATTCATCATCTTGTACTTGAGGTATGACTGCTGTTAAACTCATCAAGTCTACTTCAATAGAAGATTTCACCTCTTCAGATAATTCTGCGGGACAACATAAAGATTCGATTAGACGATTAAGACACAAGGAGTACTTGCCAACTTCTAGTTCCAGGGTCTCGTGAAAATCTGATGGGAGATGAGGCCTTAGCTTGAGCAAGCATGTAACCACTGGTTCAGTCATATCCCTGTTTCTTTTTCTGCTCTTTACAGAATGAAAATCATGATGAAGTATGGGATACTTATGTACTGTCTTGAGATCAGCTTGCATGTCGATATTGCTACTCAAGCCATCTACATAAGTGATTTCTAAGGTTGTTGGGATCTCAGGTTTTATTTTTTTGATCAAAACTAAAAATTTGTTAGTAAACAACATTTTAAATAAACAACAGCAAGCTTCATTAGCTACTATTGCGGTATTGAACCTCATGAAGTCAATAGGTGCAAATATTTGCAGGCCTCTTTTTGCAAAAAAAATAGCATACCTTCGGGAGCATACTTAGTTAGGTGCTGTAAATCCTAGATAACGTTAGTAAAAGCAATATAACATGGCAGATAAAAAAAAGCAATAATTTCAATCATCGCGTACTAATTACACTATATATATAGTTTCTACCTTCTCATAGCATTAGCTGCAACACACGTACCATATTGCATCCACAACCTGACCCTAAGATTTTGATTTTTTGAGAAAATCGTGCAACCAAAATTTCTCGTTTCTCAATCCTGCGACTGAAAATGTCGTTACGCGCAATGTCGCGCTAGTTTACTGTTTGTGGACGAGATTAGCCAACAGATCTGTAGGATTATTTTTTAGGCTTATAATTGTGTATTTTGCAACAAAGGTTTTGTGACGCGCACGACTGTTTTGCAACATTTTGACAGGCGCGACAATAAGCAGCAGCAATGGTTCCGAAGACTCATGAGCTACTGGTAGGTTAGTGTAGAAGAGCTAATTAGGTAAAAGAAAAGAGAATAAGTTAAAGTTCCGACTCAAAAAGCGTTGTGAAAATATCAAAGCGGCGTGAAAATAAAGCGGTGTAAAAAATCAAAGCCATATATTATCCTAGTGTCCCATTCTGTTTAATCCCTTGGTCGTATGTATCTACCTCATACTGAATGAGTCTTTGCCTCCTGGTTACATCCTTGTTCAAAAATTCCAACACATGCTTGAAAACCTTATGTTTAATGTCATGGCCCCAGATGTTGTCTAAATGCTCATGCTGGTCCACCTCTACTGAGGTAGTTGTGGCCTCGGGTAATTGGCTCTTCATCACTTCAATATCAACCAAAGAATCACAATTACCGTATATCAAGTGAATAGGAACTCTGATGTTTTTCAACGGATAACTAACAGGATTGTAATATCCTATAAAGTCGTTTACTTCAAAGTACATTTGAAAGTTTTTGTTTTTCATAATCTGGAACCAGTGAACGACTGTCTTCACCGAGGTCGTGCTGTATAAATGACTGTAGGAACACAACTTCTGGATGTTGAAAATGTTATTGGACTTCCAGTTGAACAAAAAGAAATTGGACATATCAATCGATGTATTGAACAACGGTGGATACATGATTCTTTGCCAGAAAACAACCGAAGGCATCAACACTCTTCTTGAAAACAACAAAAAGATGAAATTGGGAGATGCTTTCACAAATATATCCAAAAATTTCGAATGTAAACCATGTGGAGTGGTCGCAGGACTAATAGCAATAATTTTATCAATCTTATCATTCAAATACGTGTTGACTGAAGTAGCAGCAAACGCCTGTGCAGTTCCTTGACTGAATCCAATATAAGTCAACTTGGTGCTGGTGGTTTTTGTGTTTGACAATACATAGTCTATTATATTTGGAATATCGTAAATAGCAAATTCGTCTATAGAAAAGTCCCAAAACTTTTCCAGGTGAACATTATACTTTAAATGTTTCTGACAGTACTTATTACCCCTGTTATTACCTAGCCAGACTTCGTAACCAAGATCGTACAACAAATAAGGCAAATTCAAATTCTTATCGATCATAGTGAGCCAAACCTCACTGCTCATCAACAATCCATGATGAAAGTAGACTACCTTTCCATTGGGAACCCTTTCGCCAGAATCCCGACTTCGTTTTACAATCTTATGAATAGTCAATAGATAGTCATCCTTAGTTCTGACTATGTGACTCTCAACATCATATCCAAATACCTGTGCCATCTGGCTAGAATTTTCACTATAAATCAACTGTCTCATAATCCCATACAGTTGCTCGTCAACCTCCTCGCCCTTGTAGTAGTATTGCTTATCATCTCTGAGCAAATTGAATAGGCTGTAGATTTGTCTGGTGGTCATAGTACATAACAGAATAACCGGCTGGGGTAATACGACTGTAATAACAACAATCAAATATTCCAACCATGCGAGCGTGAAGCTTATGATTATGAGCGGATACTCATAGAAGGATAACCTTCCAATAAACGGAACTGCCATCAACTGTTTGTGTTTGATGATAATTTTCGCACTTGCTGGTTTGTTTTAAAACGACATGTGGATGCAAATTTTATGTCTAATGCACTGAAATGCGAGGGTGCGTTTCTGAAGAGGGTTGCCTATTGTAAAGATACGCCAAAGATTCTGGTAATGGATTTCCGACTGTAATTAACCCACTACAATAAGAACGCAGATATAGTTTGGGTGGTACGAACACATGGGTATGGGGGCAGATACGCAAACCTCATAGTGTAAATACATTTGCTAAAAAAGCCTCTATCACAACTCTTATCTGGTTTATATTTCTAGCTTTCACAGTTGCTCAAATCCAACCTTAAGCCAACGACTCTCCACAGGCTATGTATCGAGCTACTCTCCAGAGACTATGTATCGAGCTACTTTCCACAGGCTATGTATCGAGCTACTTTCTGCAGACTTGATGGAAATGTCACTTTTGCTGGTCTCAGTAGCAAAACTGTTGAAGTCCAAGTAAAAAATGGTAATTTCCCCAAGTTTGGAGGTCCTTTTCCCTACCATATTCACCAAAAACCAGTTCCTACAACTGGAGACTGTGTTGCGACATTTGAATCCCTTTCAGGAAACCCACTAGAACACAGATGAACTTGAAGTACTTAAGTCGAAGACAAGTTGAACAGAACTACTGATATTACTTATTTGGATGAGTATATTTCTTTGAACAGTCAACCCTGCTTTTAATGGAAATTTATCAGTGGTTGTTCATTTTTGCAACCAAACAACACTTGATTGTGCAAATATCACTAAAATTTCTTCCAAGGGCTATGTTTCTTCAATAGCTAATCATAATTACCCAAGTCTGGATTGGTTTTGTCAGTTTACTTGATGTACTTTTTCTTGCATATTTAATGCTCTCTGGTTATGTTCAGTAATTACAGATGACGTATTGACTTAGTAGACGGCGCTTGATTTAATTTTGAACGAGATTTTAACTGAAATCGAGTTCATAATCAGAACTACCATACGAGGTGCCATAATAGTATATGCAAAGGTTACAAGTATGTGTATGAACACGAGGTTTCGCCAGTTATTTTTAGCTCAGTTACATTCGATTCTGAATTACGTAACTGATGCACCATCTGCAGATTTTTACTGGCTGAAGAAATGAAAAAGTCGCACGGCTGACGGAGGTCTCTAAGAAACCTCTGGGAGAACTTCCGTGGATATATCCTAAGCGTCCTCTGCTTGAATTTGAATACTGGGCATTGGTGGCCACCATCCCAATTCTGGACCACCACAAGTAATTGAGTATTCACGACCCTTGAATGGGAATAACCTGGAGGAATGTCGCGCGACATCACACAACCCCAGAAAAAATTAAACAAGCGAAAAACACTTTCAGATGGGTTTTGGTCAATTCTTGAAGGACAACTTCATACCAGTGGTGCCTAAAGACATCGAGTTTGAACAAGCTACTCCGCTGGATGTGGATAATGTACTTGATAAGTCGAAAGACGACCAAATTTCTGTGTACAGTCACTCCACAGTATCTACTGATGATGAGGTGCACCTCCACCGTTCTTTAAAGCTGTTCCAGATTCAAATGATTAGTGTTTCTGGGGTAATTGGGTCGGCGTTGTTTGTTGCTATAGGTAAGGCGTTGGCCAAAGGAGGACCCTTGTCGCTTTTACTAGCATTTATCATTTGGTCCATTCCTATATTGTTCATCACAGTTTCTACCGCTGAGATGGTTAGTTATTTGCCGATAACATCACCATTTATCAGAATGGCAGGAAGATGCTGCGACGAGGCACTTCAGGTGATGTCGGCTTGGAATTTTTGGTTTCTTTGTTGTGCACAGATTCCTTTTGAAGTGGTTACTGTCAACTCCATCATCCATTTTTGGCGAGATGACTATTCCCCAGGAATCACTCTCGCAGTTCAAGTATTTTTATACTTTATCATCAACTTGTTTGGAGTTGCCATCTACGGTTACATAGAGTTCTATCTTGGGATCGGGAAGGTTATCTTAGCAGTGGGTTTGCTCTTGTATAGTTTTATCACTATGGTGGGTGGTAATCCCAAGCACGATGTTTATGGTTTTAGATACTGGAATGACCCTGGTCCTATGGCAGAGTATATTTCTACTGGTTCGTTGGGTAGATTTGAAGGTTTTTTGGCATGTTTGATCCAAGCCTGTTTTACATTTGCAGGACCAGAATATTTGGCCAGTGTAGCCTCCGAAACTCGTAACCCCAGAAAAGTATTACCTTCTGCTTTTAAGCAAGTATTTGTCAGATTGAGTGTTTTTTTTATTGGAGGGGCACTTGCAGTCGGAATCATCATTCCTTACAACGACCCTACGTTAGTTTCTACTCTTGGTGCCAGTAGACCTGGAGCTGGCTCTTCCCCATACGTGATCTCCATGCAGAACCTCGGTATCAAAGTGTTACCTGATATAGTGAATGTGTTACTTGTGACCTCGGCGTTTTCCGCTGGAAATTCCTACACTTACTGTTCTTCAAGAACGTTGTACGGGTTTGTTTTAGAGGGTTATGCGCCAAAATTTCTTGCTGCTACCACCAAAACTGGGGTCCCCTTATTCTGTGTATTGATCTCTCTCCTGTGGTCACTTCTTAGTTTCTTGCAATTAGGACAGGGTGCTTCTCAGGTGTTAAACTGGATCATCAACTTGGTTACATCATGTCAATTGCTTAACTTTTCAATTTTGTGTTTGACGTATGTGTGTTTCTATTTGGGATTGAAAGCCCAAAACATCGATAGAGATTCACTACCGTTTAAGGGGTGGTATCAGCCGTGGTTGGCGGTGGCTGGAGGGTTGCTGGCATTTGTGATGATATTTGTCAGTACCTACACTATTTTCTTACCAGGAAAATGGGATGTGAAATCGTTTTTGTTCAGTTATTTGATGTTATTTATAGACCTTGCCATATTCATTGGCTATAAGGTGATCAAAAGAACCCACTGGAAAAGCCTGAAAGACATTGACTTGATAACAGGAATCAGAGAGGTGGAACTACACGAGAAATGGCATTATCACCAGCTTGAAAAAGATGGCAAGTTAGATAGGCCTGTGAAATGGTACCATCGTGTTTTGTTTGTGTTATTTGGAAATTCTGTGCGGCAATAAATCCGAGAGGTGACATTTTCCACAAGAACTCGGTGACATTTTCCACAAGAACTCGGGGACATTTTCCACAAGAAAGTACTGCAAAAGCTGTGGGATTGTAGTCTAATTTGTGTTTGTACCAATAGCTATTGTTGACATGGTTAATAAATACAAGCGCTTTGTACAAGTGCAATAACGAGTGTAGAATTGCATCACTGTTTCAAACTTCGACACACCTATTCGGGTAATTTGCAAACTTTATTTTCCGAAATAGCAACCTTTAGGTCCGCATTTGCACCAAACACTGTAATAATGCCATCTCTTTTTGCGCAGGGTTGATGACATGACACAAAATTGTTTCTATATTAAGCCGTTTGTTCAGGGCTCCTTTTTTTTCAGATTGTTTAATAAATTATTATCGTTTATCACCTTCAATTTTCAGTGTTATTCAAAAGTTCAAAATGTTCAAGTCTGCTATTTTATTGTCAATTGCATCAGTTGTTGCTGCTGATAGAGATTTCCTGTTGTCTGCTAGAGGTGGTAACATCAACTCTGGTGTTTCTGCTCTGGGTGACCAAATTGGGGTCAATGGTGGGGGTGCAGTCGATTTCCACTTGCAAGAACCTTCTGGTTACTTGACTTTGGGTGGTAGATACATCAGATCTTCTCCCCAGGGTTTACAATTGGTGGCCACTTCTGGTGAAGCTTCCAAAGACTATGGGGTTCAAGATGGAAAGTTGATTTTCAACACACAAGGGTCTCAATTCTACGCATGTGGTGAAGGTAACAGCCTTTTTATCTCAAATGTGGTATGTCCTGAAGGAACACCAGGGCAGGCTGTGGAATTGTACACAGTTGCAGTTGGTACTAGTTCTGGTGGTGCTGGTACTTCTAGCAGTTCTACGACTCCTGGTACTACTTCTAGTAGTTCTACAAGTAATGGTGGTGCAGGTACTGTTGCCTCTTCTTCTGAGGAGGCTCCTGCTACTCCTTCTGTTTCTGCTTCTGCTTCTCATGCTTCTTCAGATGCCGCTTCTTCCTCCCATGCTGCTTCCACATCTGAAGAACCTTCAGAATCCCACCATGCTTCGGCTTCCAAGTCAGAAGAACCATCTTCTGCAGCAGGCTCTGGTTCTAGTTCTCATGCCAGTTCTCATGCTTCCAGTTCTCATGCCAGTTCTCATGCTTCCAGTTCTCATGGTTCCAGTTCTCATGCTAGTTCCTCCGCTCCTGCATCTTCGGCTGCGTCCTCCGCTACTTCCTCTGCTTCCAGTCAACCTGGCTCTTCCAGTGCTTCTGGTAGTGATGCTGGTAAGCTTACCACCGGTTTCCTTGGAATGGCTGCCATTGCTGCTTTGATGATTTAGTGTACTATACTTTGTTTTGATTTTATAATAATGCTTAGAGATTCTATATCTGGTAATAAAAGTTCAAGCTGAATACAATCGCAACAAAATCCATAAAACTACTGGTCTCTGCCAAATCTCTCTCATCTCTCGACTATCTCTGCTCACTAAACTATCCTCACTCAACTATCGTCACTAAACTATCCTCACTCAACTATCCTCACTAAACTATCCTCACTAAACTATCCTCACTAAACTATCCTCGCCAAACTGCCTCACCAATGCCTCGCCAATGCCTCACCAATGCCTCACTCAATACTACATACAAGCAAAAGCCTCACTCTAATTATTATGTCGCTGAGTTGTGAGCCATGCCTCGTCCAAGTCATACCCGAGCCAATAGCACCAGTGGTGATTTTTATTCCATATCGCATTCACTTACCTTTTACCAATTCTTCCAAACGAGTATTTTCCAGCAATACTCAAATCAAATTTCACTTGAACCTGGATTGAATTTTCAAGCGAGCAATTTTACTTGCATTTTCAAGGCATTCTACACCATCGGCAATATATTTACTGGGCCACTGCTGAGCTTCCTAACGTTCCTACACCCTAAGGTCATATCTCGCAACCATTCCCTTCCAGATATAGCGTCGTATTTGAAAGTTTAATTGTTGCCATACCTTCGGTAGAGAGCCGTTCTAAACACGGAGCTACACATCCCATTGAGTAGAAACCCATCGCTATTACTCCAACAGCGATAACACCATACTAACCATCCTTTCCAGCCAGTATCTGAATTGCTTTGGTGGGAAAACTCAAACTTAATTCATGGTTCGAATACCGTTACTATTGTCATTTTCCTTGTTATCCTACGCCATGTTTGGGTCCTCGGCGTTCGACTTAATCCACAATGTTGCAAGAGCTGTCGACTACCAGCTAGAACAGTCTGTGGACCAGATAGACCAGTTCACCCTGACTCAAACCCACGTACAAAGAATCCTAGCCATTGCCTCGTCAACAACCTCCATCGTGTTTTGCCTGTTTGCATTGTACTTCTTTTTTGCTATCGACCCAAGAAGAAAGGTCTTCAGACACCAGTTGATCTTCTTTCTATTGTTTTTTGACTTTTTGAAGGCCATTATTTTGTTGTTGTATCCAACAAGAGTGGTAACCCATACGTTAGCCTATTATAATCGAAGATTCTGTCATGTGGTTGGTTTTTTTACCGCTACTGCTATTGAAGGGGCTGACTTTGCCATTGTAACGTTTGCTATCCACACCTATCTTTTGATTTTCAAGCCAGAATTGAATGTCAGAGTTGGAAATACCAGAAGAGTTGAAGGTGGCTTGTACAGATTTAGATTTTATATCTATGCTACTTCCATTCTTATTCCCTTAGTGTTGGCCAGTTTGGCGTTTATTAACAGAGGAGGTTATAGGTCTTTTGTATGCTGGTGCTACTTGCCACAAAGACCGGTGTGGTACAGAATGGTCCTCAGTTGGGTTCCACGTTTCTGTATTTTAACCACGATTCTTTTGTGCTATATTTCCATATATTATTACGTTCTTAGACAGTTCAGACACCTTGGAGGAGCTTTCAGCTCAAGGACGAAGAAGCTTTCTGCGGTTGCTGATGAAAAGCCTTCATTTTTTTCAGCATTGTCATATTTTTACAAATCGGTAAGAAGTAAATTTTTATTCACCTTTTCAATTCCTGATGAACCAAAAGAACTATCAAAAGAAAGCCACCAACACCATGTTCACCACGGCCAAGAAACTGATATGGGTGCTATTTCGGTGCCTAGAGAATCTCGTTCCAATGATAACAGTAACGGAACCCTCTACGATGAAGATATCGGAGATGAATATGAAGACGATATGGAAAACGATGAAGACAATGATTCTTTGTCAGACCAAGAAATAGATGACTCGGATTTAGGTAATAATCCGTCTACACCAAAGCAAGATAATGAAGCCGAAGAGAAAGATATCAAATCATATCAGCCAACAAATGGAAACAACATCCAAGCAACTAGTTCAAACCATTTCAGTCCTTTGCAAAACCACCAAACTGATATACACTTAGAAAACTTGAAAAATTTCAGAAAACGTCAGAGAATCATCAAAAAGCAGATGAAATCCATTTTCATTTACCCATTAGCATACATCTTTATCTGGCTATTCCCCTTCATTCTTTACATCACTCAAATTAATTACGAGAGGATAAATGGACCCATCTATTGGCTCAATTGCTTGGGTGCTTTTATGCAACCTTTGAATGGTTTCGTGGATTCATTGGTGTTTTTCTACAGAGAAACACCTTGGAAATACACAGTAATGAACAAATTCAAGAAAGACCATCAAGAAAGAATGACGCATTTGGTTGACAAACAGTATCACTATAGCCGTGGGCATCGTGGATCCAGTATTTCCACTCACAATCCTTCTGTGAGCCATGGTCATCGCCACAGCGTCAGAAGTAACACCTTTTACGAATCTTCGATTTCAAATTCGAACCGGAGCAGAAGCGGTAGTGGAAACTCTGCGGGCCTTAGTGCAACAAGATCGCATGTCATTAACCCAAACCACAACTCTTTTAGCGCAAACTTGAATGTTGATCTAAGCAGATTCAAACAATGGAGACATATCTTAAACGATCTTAAATTCCCATTGTTTCAATTACCAACCGAAGAAAATCTCCACAGGCTCCAGAAGCAATATCTTGATGATAAGACCAAAAGCGCCGAAAATGACCAGCCAGATCTTTCTGGGAATCGAATTGTGAAACCTGGTATGGAGTTAAGCGGAAGTACGTTCATGTCGAATCTGGACCACAAGCTTGACTTTTCCAATGTCTTGCAAGGAAGTTTGGCTGAAGATGAGTTCAGAAGCACCTTGGAAAACTTCTCGTTGAACTTCGACGGCTCCAACACCAAGCAGTCAACTTCTTTTCCCTCGAACCCTACTGGCAAACGGCTAAGTGCATCCAGTGTTGCTTCCAGCCATATCAATTCTTCGTTAGGACTGAATACGGCAAGAAGAAGCAGCAACTCCAACCGTTCCTTCAGGCCAAGACAATATTCTGTGGATCCAAGTGAACCAGTTATCATAGAAGAAACAGCCTATGGTTCCGCACCACAATCAACCACCTCCTACAACAACCTTAGAGCAAATAGAAACAGTTTCAATTCAGGAAATGCATTAACTGTGAAAAAAGGCTACAACTCCGGCAGTTCTACGCCTAACCAAAAGATGAGCAGAAGCATCGTCGACTCTAGAAACTCCAAGTCTTCTGTGCCTGATGCAGACGAGATGGACTTTATGGAGTTTTTGAGAGAAGGTCCAATATGACATTTCAATTCTTCTATAACTTTTAATATATATTCTAGTTCATTGCCTTTTGTTATTGACCGTCATCAAACGTTATTGACCGTCATCAAAACGGTGCTCCTACTTCGCAATGTAAAAGCCGTTTATATCGCACTTACCGTTTCGCAATTGCCCCAAAATCAAATAATGACAACTCAAGGGGTACAAGACGAACATGAGGAGGGTAAGTACTACGAAGCCAACGCTGGGGATGGATCCAAAGCTACAGACCAGCATTTACACGGAATCAAATTAGGTTTAACCCTCCTAAGTCTAGTTTTGGTGTTATTTGCATCTGCATTGGATCAGACTATAGTGGCTACGATATTGACACAGGTGGGGACTGAATTCAAGTCATTTGAAAAAGTAGGCTGGGTCACCACTGGGTACTTGTTGCCTTTTGCTACCCTAGCACCATCTTATGGAAAAATATCCATTGCTTTTGGCAGAAAGTACACTCTTCAAGCAGGGCTTATTTTTTTCATGGTAGGTTCATTGATTGCTGCGTTGGCCAAAAACATGGATATGTTGATAGGTGGAAGAGTCATTCAGGGAATTGGCGGTGGCTGTATTGGATCTATGGTCATGATAATTATGAGTGAGGCTGCCCCTATTTCTATGAGAGCCTTGGTATTATCATTAATTGGAATAACCTTCTCGGTGGCCCTGGCTTTGGGTCCTTTTATTGGTGGATCATTTGCTACCCATGTGACTTGGAGATGGTGTTTCTACATTAATTTGCCTATTTCAGGCTTTGGTTTTGTGGTACTTTTCCTTGCGTTTAATCCTCCTAAACCAGAGGGGGACTTGAGAGCCAAACTTATGAAGATCGATTATCTCGGAACCTTTTTGATTACTGCAGGTTTGGTTTTGGTATTGTTAGCCTTGACATTTGGCGGAAATCAATTTAGGTGGAATTCTGGAACGGTAATTTCGTGTTTTGTGGTTGGTGGAGTTATTCTTGTTGCTTTCACTGTTTATAACTTCTGCTATTCTACCAATCCCATTATTATTAAGGAGGCAATCACCATGGTTCCAATTCTCACCGCCTGTTTGGGAGGAATGTTCTCCTTTGGACAGTTCATGCTCAATGTTGTGTTTTTGGCTATCTACTTTCAAGTGATCCATAATGACTCGGCATGGCGTTCTGGTATAAATATGTTACCTTATGTAATAACAGTATCATTTGCAGCTGCTTTTAATGGTGTTTTCATGAAGGTAACCAGGTACGTTAAGCTAACCTTTGTGTTGTGTGCGCTAACGTCTATTGCTGGAAGTGGTTTATTGCTATTGTTGGACTTACACTTGACAAAAGCTGAGCATTTTGTAATTTTGATTGTTAACGGTATTGCTGCAGGGTTATCTTTCCAATGCAGCTTGATAGCATCTCAATTGAGTGCTCCTAACAATATAACTGGGGCTTTGATCAATGTCACTACATTCAACATGTTTGTGAAGACCTGTGGGGGAGTGTTTTGTATTACCATTGGACAATTGATTTTACAAGCTACCTTCACTTCAAAGCTTGTAGACATCCTACACAGTTTGGATCCAACCTCGATTGAGTATCAAGCTTTAAGCAAGATAACCATCCCAAAAATTGCTTCAGACCCAGGTTTAATCAGACAGCTACCCAATTCTTTGGTTCAAGAATCATTAGAAGCATTTATGGCTTCGTTGAAGAACATATTTTACCTTTCAATTGGAGTTTCATCTGCTCTTGTGATCAGTGTTATATTCACTACAAACAAAAGAATACCCAAAGAAGAAGACGTTGAAAAGAAGTCTGACGTAGTCAAATCTGATGTAGCGAAGTCTGATGACTTTAAGTCTGAAGAAGTTTTGTCGGAAACAGGTATGTCTGAAGAAGTCGTGTCTGAAGAAGGCACTTCAGAAGAAGTTACTAAAGCCAGTACATCTGGAGAAAGCAGGCTTATCCAGAAGAATGGCATTTAAAACAAAGAGTTATCTTCAGCATAACTATTGTGCTTTTTATCTATCTTTCTCATGGATGTAATGACCAAGGCTTTGAGTCTTGAAATCTACTATCCTGGATTATAAGTACCTCTCAAAGCATTTAGCAGTTAATATGAACAATAAAATTGAAAGTTGCATTTGCAAATTCACTACCCTGGTCTGTTTTCACATGTTGTTATCACTTGTGTGACTATTTATATTACTAAAATTACAATAATTATACAAAGCGTCATATCTTTTTGTTCATCTCCGCCAAATACAACTTGATATGAGCATTCAACCTTGCTACTGCCAACTCGCTATTTCTCACTTCATTCTTGAATTCTAACTTCTTGTTTGTCATTTTGGTTTCTATTTCATTTATTTGCTCCTTACGTCTCTCCAATTCCTGTTCCTTTATGGTTCTTTCTTCTACCAATTTATCGTAGTCCACCTTCAAGTTTGCTAATTTCTGTTTATTCTGAGCATTTCTTTCCGTACTCTGATTCTTTAATCTATCTATCTTCTCTTCAAGACTAGCCAATTGACGTTTGAGTTGTTGAGTTTGTCTGTTCAAGTCGCTATTTTGAAACTTCTGAGTTTCAAAAAACTCCTGGTATGTAGATAGTTTGTTGTTGAGTTCGTCTCTTTCGTTAATGTCATTCAAAATCTCCTCTAGGATTCTGAATAGATTCTTCAATTCCTGTTCTATGATTTGAAACGATTCTACTGTAATCAAAATGTTACGGTTCTTCAATTCCAAAGTATTCAAGTTGTTGTTCAGTTCCACATAGGTAGCCTTAAGCTCTTCTATTATTCCCTCGACCGTTTTTATGTCGATTTTTTCGTAGTCTTTTAACTTCTCTATTTCTTTGCTAACTTCGGTTATTAAATAATTTTTGTCCTCTAGTTGGTCTACAAGTCGCTGCTTTTCATTCTTGTACAGCAAATGCTCCATAGTTAAGTGGTCTTGTTGTTTCTTCAACTTCTTTAATTCGTTCTCCAATTTGGAATTATAAATATTGATTTGTTTCAAGTTGGATTTGGATTCGTTCACTTTGACGAGGTTAGTGACTTCTTCTATCTTATTCTGAAGTACCACATTATCGTTTTCGATTTTTTTTACCTTCTCCAAGCTTCCTTCACTCACAGTAACTAACTCTTCAACATCAATGGAATTAGCTTCTCTAAACCTGGCGAAGTTAACTACTGCACTCAAGATTCTTCTGATTCTTTGTGGCTCGGGCTTCATTAAATCCATTAACGAGAAGTCGTTTATACCACACATCTGATAGAATTCACTAGCACTTCTAAACAATCCCACTACATTCAATGCCTGGGATGTGTCGTTGTGACTGTGCCTTATATTGTCGTCTTCAATGTCTCCACTATTTTCCTTATCGAAACCATTCTTATTAATTTCTTCGCCATTCTTGTCAGCTTCCTTCTGCGATATCATTGCTATTCTATTTTCTAGGTTTTCAAGCGATATGCCCATAAATGTATCTAGTAATTGTTCTGTCAAAGATCTGATGTACTGACTAGATGGTTTAGAAACTAGCTCCTCGTTCGCTACAAACTCGCAACTTTGTAAACAAACGCTGATTTCTTTGAAGTCCAACAAGGGGAACGGGTCCAGCGACAAATTGTAGGACCTACGTCTATGCATACTTGAGTTTCTTCTATAAATCGAGCTTGGACGTGACATTGTTTACTTTTGTACTCGCACTTTTTTGATGCAGAGAAAAGTGAGATTACAACTGATGGTTTGGAATGAACCAGGATGAGGATAAACAAAAGTAATGAGGCAGAAGAGAATTATAAGGGTTAAAACAGGCACAAAAGCTCATCTCTATGTACATTCAAATTCTCTCGGCAGTGTATACAGCAGCCTTAACAACCAACTTTATACCCTCAGTTAATACCATGTAAGGTACAGCCTTTTCAGCATCATTTTCAATGGCGGTATCCAAGTGCTCTAATTCTTCATCTCTAAACTCACTCACAGTCTTCATAAGGGTGGATATTTCAGGTGACACCTTGAGTTCTCCCAACTGTTCTGGGGAGATCACGTCACCAGTCTTTTTATCATATACGGGAACATCGAATTGATTGGCCAAAATACGTAATTGCTGGTTGTAATGATTTCCAATTACAGTTTCCACTGCCACAGTACATGCCATAGCAGCCTCTTTGCTCAACAAAGCAGTGGCTGCACCCATGCCAAGGGCACCTACTTTCCATAACGGTGTCAAAAGCGAAGGTCTTGCTCTTCTTCTTACTTGCAACTCATTGAAAGTTTTTTGATGATGTACTTCCTGGTCCCACATGTGCTGCAATACAGGTTTCAAATGGGGGTATTTGTTAGCTAAAACGAGATATTGACCGTTATAGATCAAGTTTGCTCCCAATTCTCCTGCCTGGTCCACTCTTATCAACCTGTCAAGATATGCCTTCTGAGCCTTGGATAGTGCTCCATATTCTATATCTTTCAATGCTATCTTACCTTTGGGCTTCTTTGCAGCCAGACTCAAGCTTCTTGTGAACATAAATGTAGTAATTCTTGTGATGCGAAGTCTGGTTAAACGAACAGCAAACGAGGGTTCTTAAATAAACCCTAAAAACAAATATGCGGACATCGTACGACTTGTAAACTAAATTAGAAACGATGATGTGTGTCTGAAATTGGAGAAAATCTTCAACATATTCATAGCAGTTTCAAATGGGATTTCCTGGGTATCTCTAGAATTGGTTACTGGTTTGTTCTCATTGGAAGGAATCCTCAATTGCTGAAAGTACCGGTTAGGTACATCCTTAACCATCAACCATTCAACATTAAACACCCCGTTCCATCTGGATTCTTCGCTCCAAATGTTGCTTTTGGCTTTGAAGTCAACATCGCTAGTCATTTTTGCGACCCCACAAAACTTACCACTGCCATTAACCAGAAAGAAAAGATATACAGAGCCACAATTGCTGTAACTTTTGGATAATCTCTTATTGCCTAGCTCGGTTGAAGCCCAAATATTGTTGATGAAAGAAGAATTGACGTCCATAATATTGTAGGACTTAATGATAAATCCTTTTGACTCAACTGGTACAGTGAAAAAGTTTCCTAAGTAGTTCTTGAAACAGTAATCAGAACCCACTGGAACTGTTTTAGGTGAAACAGCTGTCGAAATTGCGTTTTCTTTTACTTTGATGTAGGACACAGAATTGAATATTGGTATTGTTTTTGGTTCCGTTTCTGGTCTAGTTTCAGGAAGATATGTAAACGAGTCGTTAGAGACAATATAGTTAAATAAGCCATGATTTGGAACTGTTGCAGTGCCCATTCGTGGCAAATTAGGAAGTTCGGGAAGCAGGTCTACCAAAAACAACTCATCCTCCTGAAAATGACCCATGTTGCTTTGTTCTTCAAAGAGCTGGTCCTCAATCTGCACTCTACTAGTTGGACCATAATTGTACCAGTGAATAAAATTTGGTGATTTACACAAAGAATTGGAATTGGAGTAACTTGTAGACCAAATACTCACCGGAGTGTCTTCGTACACATAATCATTGCTTCTGGGAACTGATGACGCTAACGATACTCCTGTATCTGGATAATATTCGCAACTAATGGAATCTACTGTAGTGTTGGATATTGAACTATTTAGAAGTTCGTAATCAGTGTCTGCTTCGAGAAACATATGTGAATTTGACATTTTCAACCAATTGTACTAAATACTTGTATAACCAGATTAGCCCTACCTATGTAGTAGCTTACCGATCTATAAGCTAATCGACACGATAAATCGTTGCAGTTAGTATAAAAAGTGTAGAATCAGAGTGGTAAATTTTTTGCAACTTCTCAAAATCTTATATAGAGCATTTTAAAATACATCGTTTTGCCAACAGGATACATCACATTTATATAGCCAGAGCTTGTAGTGGAAAGACATGTCATATAAGATAAACTCGGCCGACGAATACTTGACGTCAAAACTAGATAAAGAAAAGAAAGCTACAAAGTATCCCAAATCGTTCAAGAAGTGTGTGGATGTCAGTAAAGTGAATATGAAGGTGCTCAAAAACTGGTTTTCCCAGGAGTTGCAAAAGATCATACCTGACGACGACATTATTATAGATTACTTGGAAGAGTTGCTTGTTCAGGATGAAAATCCTGATATCAAAGGGATATACTTGCAGATGCTTAGTTTTATAAGCGATGAGGCTGGTGCAATGGAGTTCTGCAAGAAATTGTGGGAGTTGATGGTTGAAGCACAGGAAGATAAGGATGGGATTCCTGGAGAATTGATAGTGGAGAAACAGAGAGAGCAGCAACAAAGAGCAAAGGAACAGAAACAACTGGACCATAAAAAACTGCTTCAAACACAAACCCTGATCAAGTTCAATAACGATCTGAAAAACGATAAGGTAAAAAAAGGCAGGGTTCAAAAACCCACCAGTTATAACGCTTCAAAACGATACAAGTCGTTCAACAAATCTGACAATGTTGACCTCAACCGATTTTAATTGTCTGTTATCTTCTGTCCTTCATTATCCTTAGTATTTGTACTAATTTCACTACACGCCTGCTCCATATTAACACCGAAAGTCGTGCTGTACTATTCCCAGGTCGTGCGCGGACTACGCGGTGTTCAAAAGGATCACAGAAAACTTGTCACCAATAAGAAGCATGAGTGAAAAAGAACATAAGCATACTGAACATCACCATCATCATCACCACCGCCATCATGGACTGTCGGAACAACCTCAAGTTCCTTTAGACCCTAATGCTAACCCAGCCAACCGTATTGGAAGATACCAAGTAATCAAAACCTTGGGTGAGGGTTCGTTTGGTAAAGTCAAGTTGGCCCAACATCTTACCACTGGTCAAAGAGTGGCATTGAAGATCATCAACCGTAAGACTTTGGCCAAGTCAGACATGCAAGGAAGAGTAGAGAGAGAAATTTCTTATTTGAGATTGTTAAGACATCCCCATATCATCAAATTGTATGATGTGATTAAGTCTAAAGACGAAATCATCATGGTGATTGAATACGCTGGGAAAGAATTATTTGACTACATTGTGCAAAAAGGGAAGATGCCTGAAGATGAAGCACGTAGATTTTTCCAACAAATTATTGCTGCTGTGGAGTATTGTCATAGGCACAAAATTGTCCACAGAGATTTGAAGCCAGAAAACTTGTTGTTGGACGATAAGTTGAACGTCAAGATCGCTGATTTTGGTTTATCCAACATCATGACTGATGGAAACTTTTTGAAGACCAGTTGTGGTTCGCCTAATTACGCTGCTCCAGAAGTCATTAGTGGTAAGTTGTACGCTGGGCCTGAGGTTGATGTATGGTCTTCGGGTGTTATTTTGTATGTCATGTTATGTGGAAGATTACCGTTTGATGACGAATTCATTCCTGCTTTATTTAAGAAAATCAGTAATGGTGTTTATACCTTACCAAATTACTTGTCTCTGGGTGCTAAAAACTTGTTAACGAGGATGCTAGTCGTCAATCCTTTGAACAGAATCACTATCCACGAAATCATGGAAGACGAATGGTTCAAGCAAAATATTGAAGAATACTTGTTACCTCAAGACACAAATATCAAGTACGACAAGATTAGTATTGATGAAGATGTTATTCTGGCATTGTCCCACACCATGGGCTACGACAGAGACGAAGTGTTGCAAACTATTAACAAGTACAACAACAACCCAAATCCATCCAACAAGTCCACTAATGAAGTGTTGGATGCATATTTGTTGATGAAAGACAACCATGCTTTGGTCAAGGACTTGAAGAGAAACAATGCAGACCAAATGGACGGATTTTTAAGTTCGTCTCCACCATCTTGGAATTCCAACATGCATAAGAATAACGATAACGACACTAATAATAAAGGTGATAACGTACCAAATAGTACCAACTTTGGCATAAGCCACCGTACTCCAGGAATTCAACAGAGTGTAACTTATCAAACCTTGGCACAAGTTCCAGATTTATCTAACTTGCCTAACAGTAACATTGCTATCTTGCCAACCTCGTTGCCGTCTATTCATAGAGCCTACATGTTAGAGAAAACCAATAATAATCTTAACCAAAGCAAGTTGGCACCTGTGAATGCCAAGAAGCTGAAGACCAGATGGCATTTTGGTATCAGATCCAGATCTTATCCATTGGATGTGATGGGAGAAATATACAGGGCTTTGAAGAATTTGGGTGCAGAATGGGCGAAGCCAACTGAAGAAGAGTTGTGGACTATTAGAGTAAGATGGAAGTACGGTCCAACTGTATCGGATGGTTCTGCCAACATTGAGGAGTTGTCAGACATGATGAAAATGCAGATTCAATTGTTCCAGTTGGAACCAAATAACTACTTGGTAGACTTTAAGTTTGATGGCTGGGAAAACAGCAGCAAGGCTGATTTGGAACAAGACGTGGATGAAATGAGTTCATTTTCTGCTTACCCGTTTTTGCATTTGGCTACCCGTTTGATTATGGAGCTTGCTGTGAATAGTCAAAGTAACTAGTAATGAGTAGTGCAAGGAGTTTCCAGTTATTGAATAACGCTAACCGTAATAGAAACGAAGTATTTTAGGTGTTTTATGAGCTTTTATGTTTAACAAATATCACTATGTCATTATTTCACTATTTTCTTATTTAACTATTTTCCACTCTACTAATTTACTCTTTTAGATTCTTGTAATCCCCTCTCATTACTGTTTCGTCTTTACTCATCATAACTCAGTAACCTGAACTCGGAGTGTCTACAAATTTCAGTGTACCTTCGCAGCCACGAAATTCGTGTTTCAAAAAGGAAATCTCAAAAAAATTTATTTACAAATCCACTTAAACAAGTAAGTAATTATATTTTGCAAACAGCCATATACAGTAGTATATGAAGAGATAGTTCAACGCACAAAGAAGACCAACAGTTTTTGACATCCTAGGTTTGATTACCACGCAAGATCCTTCTAACCCAAACCAACCTTTCACCTATTCCTTGCTCGATACCCTTGGTTAAAATGAAGGTGGTAGATTTGTTGAACCAGGATCCTTCAAAATCAGTCCATGAATTACCATCCGAGACTAGTATTAAGTTGACTGAAGTGTCCAAGTTAATATTCAAGTCCAAAAAGTCAAGTATTTTAACTGGCGCTGGTATAAGTTGTAATGCTGGTATCCCTGATTTCAGATCCAGTGATGGTTTGTACAACTTGGTAAAGGCCAAGTACCCAAAATGCATAGTAAAGGGCCAGGACTTATTTGATATCTCCCTTTTCCGTGACGAATTAACTATTAAGTTGTTTTGCACGTTTATGGAGTCATTATACTCCTCAAGCTTAAAGGCGACCCCTACCGAAACCCACAAGTTCATCAAGACTTTGAAAGACAAAAAGAAGTTGTTGAGGTGCTACACCCAGAATATAGATGGGTTAGAGTCCAAGATTAATTTGAAAACTGGAATCAATGTAAACGAATTCTCAAATGATGCCAATCAGAAGAGTATGGCTGCTAACTTTAACAAAAACTGGAAAAACTTGGATGTGGTGCAACTACACGGAAACTTAAATGCTTTATCGTGCACTCAGTGCTTCACAAACTTCAACTGGACTGAAAAGGATAAGATTTTGTTGTCAAACGGAGATAATCCAGAATGCCAAAAATGCCAATTGAACTACGAAAAAAGACTCTATGAAGGGAAAAGATTGACTGGAAACATCGGAATGTTGAGGCCAGGCATTGTGTTATACGGTGAGAATCACCCACAGCTGGATATTTTGGCCCAAGGATTGAATATTGACTTGAAATCGAAACCTGATTTGTTAATTATCATGGGAACATCCTTGAGAGTCGACGGTGTGAAGAAGTTGGTAAAGAACTTGTCAAAAGTAGTACATGACAAAGGTGGAAAGGTATTGTTTGTCAACAAGACGCCTTTGAGTAATGCCTGGGACAATTACGTGGACTACCAGATTTTGAGTGATTGTGACAACTTCATACGGTATTTGAAAAAGGAAATCCCAGATTTATTTTTGACCCAACAGGAATTGGATCTCAAGAAGATGGAAAAACAACAAGAAAAAGAGAAGATCAAAGAAGAGAGGACTAAAGTTAAAGAAGAAAAGATAAGAATAAAAGAAGAAAGGACAAGAATAAAGGAAGCAAAGACCAAAGAAGTCCTCGCAGTCAAAAAAGAGAAAATTAGTATCATCAAGGAAGAAGATGCAACAGATATCGACTTGACACCTCCTAATACGCCAGTCAAGCCTAGGATAGCTCTCAAAAGAAGAAACCCCAATATCGATAATGTTCCATCTAAAGCGAAATTCCAACTTCCCACCCCCTTATCCAGCTTCACCGACGAGGTCACAGTTCTCAACCAGGAGTATGCAGCCAAAAGACCCAAATATGTAGTTATAGAGTAGTTAATGATTAATGAGCAACCATAGTTCTTCGCACCATTTCGATTTTTTACAAAGTGTCTTGATGGACCAAGTATCCAGTTTTTTCGAGAACATCCTTACTGTGGAAAATGAAGAGGATGAAAAGGCAGTAAAAGAAGTTAAGAAGGTAATTGGTGAAGATAAGCTGGAAAAACAGGAGAAAAAGACTACCAATTCGTTGCTAACCGATAAACTCATAGAGAGGTTGATTTCTATGGTTCTACCGGTAAATAACGTAGACCAGCAAAATGTAATTAATGAAAGAATCGTGATGCAGAAAACAAGACCGGCATTGTCTGTGAATATCATGTCCAACAACTCAATAGGACTTGTTTCAAGACTCACCAATGCGTTTGTGTTTATTGATGAGGTCCTCAAGTTCCTCAACTGGTCCAATCCATATTTGAATATTGGAATGTTGTTGATAATGACACATGTGGTGTTGAACCCATATCTTTTAACTGTCATACCGATTATGTTAGTTATCAACCACGTTTTGGTTCCCAATTACTTGAGCATTCACGCTCCAGACAGATCCATATTGAAAAACAATCCCATTCCCAATGATGTGGCCTTGAATAAATACCACCTACCGGGTCCTGTTCCTCAATTTAGCCAGGAATTCATTCTCAACTTCACAGACTTGCAGAATCATATGGTGATCTATGTCTATAGCTACGACTTTATAGTGTGGCTCACCAAAGATTATCTTTATTTCAAAGATGAACACTTGAGTTCTTTGGTATACTTGCTATTGTTGGGTCTAATTGGGTTTAATTTGTGTGTGTTGCCGCTTTTCCTTCCGTTCTTGGTGTCAAATGCGATGGTGGTTAAGCTAGTTCTTGTGTTTAATATTTGGGTGTTTGGGTTCGCCAGCTATCCTTCCAACAAAGAAGCGTTGTTAAACTTTGTATTCAAGGAGGACACCAGAATTGAGGCATTGAGTAGAATTAACTACATAGAAAATAAGCTTATCGATGCCTTGTTACTGAAGACTGATGCAGTGATTGTGGAGGAAAATAATGATAATGATAATGATAATGACCAAAAACCTATTAATGCAGTGAAAGTGATTGAGATATATGAATTGCAGAAATTTAATAAGCAAAGCAAAGTTTGGGAGAATATTGGGTACTCCAAAGACTTTTATTCCATAAACCATTCATTGCGTAAGTTGAATTCCAATTTGTTCAAAGACGATGAGGATGCATATGACGAAGTGGTGGTTGCAGAAGAAGATAACATCAAAATCAATAGAGTTGTCAGTCTTGATAAAGTCAAACCACCAGCCAACTGGCAATTTCTAAGCAAATGGCTTGTTGATTTGAAACCTGATCAATGGGTGCAAAACAACTTGATCAACGAGATAGTGAATATTGATGATGACGAGAAATGGGTATACGACTTCTACGACGAAAATTCAGAGATTTTCAGAAGACGAAGGTGGATCAGATACTGTGTGAGAGAAAGTAAGTTGTAGTAAAGGTTTTTTTCATATCTCATAGCTATTACTAGTTCATAAATTGCATTAAATCCAAGGTCGGAGATGTATTTTTCTTCAGCTGCAAAAGACTTTGAAGCGATTGGTTTCTCTTTTTCTTTCTCTCCTTGGCTTTACTTTTAGTAACCTTGTTGTCGCCTTTTATAATACATGGTTCTGGTGTTTTGTGGCTTTCGTTTATAAGGATTTTAGTCTGGGATAAGGGTGGTAATGCAAATTTCTGGTGCTGGTGACAGCTCAAGCACTTGTATATCAAGTCTGCATCGATCTTTACAGTTAAAGTTACGCCTGGTATCAAATGTACACTGCAGTTGCTGCAGAATTTACTGCCATCCTCGAAAAAGTCGGGGTATTTGATGGTTTTATCGTGGTTGAAGCATGTCAATTTCAAGGAATAAGCCTTTGAAAGTGTAGATCCGGGTACGGAATGGGCTAGGTTGAGAAGATAGAGACTCTTTAGTTGGTTATTGTTCATGATCTCGTAGCTGCCATCACTCTTTTTCTAAAAACAAATGCTCTGTTCACCCAAATGCTCTGTTCCCCGATGCCCTCAACGCGTAACTGCTTCCTAAAACATAATTTGACGGTAGAAATGCGGACTTCGGTTTGTGAACATCCAATCAAACCGCAGCCATTATTAATAAGAAACAGAAGGTATAGTCACCGATTGAAGGGAAAGGCTGCGATCAAGTTTAGTAGTAACAGCCAATAAGCGGTGCTCGGATAGTAATTGCATATTTATCAAACACAATAGATTGTGATTTATACACGAGTTTTCCACTCCACCAAATACTTTTTAAGTAAAAGAAGTTGGGACTTCAAACATACCTGGACATGATTTATAAAATGGAAAAGACCAAAGTTTTGAAATCTTGCACCAGGTGTAGGAAACACAAGACCAGGTGTGATGCTATAAAAAGACTGCCGTTACCATGTACCCAATGTACCAAAAAGAACTTGGAGTGTAGCTTGGATGTGGTCAATGCAATTCCTAACAGAAACTCCAATGACATGATTGAAAAGTTGCATGATGAGGTCAATGATTTGAAGTCTACGGTGGATAAGTTGATCTCCAGAAAGAGCCATTTGCTTAGTTTAGTTATCAAACAGAACCCTTCCATCTCGGAGATCCAGAAATGCATTGAGGTGGCTGCTGAAGATAATGATTACATCCACGATACTGACACTGAAATACCGTCTGATGGCCCATTTACCATTTACTTGGGCGAAAGAATCATGTCTGTCACCCTCGCCCAGGCAATGGCTCTCTTTACCAACTATCAACATAAGTATCATGCATTTTTACCTATTTTGCCTGACAATTTCTTCAAACTTGATATCAACAAAGTATTTGAAGAAAACAACTTGCTTTTCTGGACCATCATCTTGACTTCAAGTTTGAACATCGACTATAGATTCTACTTGAAATTGACAAAGTTTGTGAAGAACTTGGTGGTAGAAACTTGTTGGTTGACCACACCAAGGTCGATTTATGTGTTGGCGTCTTTATTGATGTTGACTACATGGCCAATTCCAATTACTGCCAATCAAAATGTCAACGATAACTTGTCCGTCAAGTACTTATCTTTGATGAGAAATTTATCCTTACAATTAGGATTGCATAGATTAGAATTCATCGATGAATTCAGCCATAAAACAAAAGTTGATCTTTCTTCTGAGCCAAATTTGAACAATCTTATCAGAGAAAGAATATACAAATTCATCAGCATTAACTCAAACTATTGGTTCATCAATCTTGGCTTAATGTATTTAAACTACAACGGTGATCAAGAAGATTATATTATAAACAAGTCAAATAACTTCGATTTCAGTAAGCAGGATAAGACTTATGATAACCACAGCGATAAGTACATCAACTCATTGTTGAAGATTTCTTTGATCCAACAAAAATTGAATGAAAACTTGAACAATGTAAACTTGAAGTTGAATAACTTAGATAACTTGAACAACCTAACCCAAAACAACTTGATTTCTTCAAAATTGATCAACTTGAACATGTTTGAAGTCATTTTGAATAAATTCAACAGGGATGTGAATAAAAATGACAGCAATAACTTGATAAACCTATCAATTGAGTTTTCAAAATTGCAGTTGTTTAATTACTATTATGATTCCAACTTGAGGTTGAATATTCTTGACTACAATAAGGTTATATATAAGTCTTTGATATCATGTTACAAAATCATTGAATATTTGGTTTCTGAATTTGACTTCACAAGTACAACAATTAACTCATTGCCAATTCATTATAGATTCATAATTGAATTTGTTTGCTTGAACATGATAAGAATATTTTTCTCGCCATTGTTAAGGTCGGTTGACGACTACGAAACCTTGAAATATAACTTCAAAAGGCTTTTTGCTATTGTATCAACTAATAAGGACCCCAACTACAAATTGACAAGAATTGTTGAAAAGTTCAATAGTATTTTTGCAAAAAACTTGCTTAATTTGATAAAATTTAATAAGAATTACTACTTAACCAATAAGTTCAATAACTATCAGAATTCTAACTTGTTATATGAAATTATCTGGTTAATCTACTGTTTTGAAAATGATAGGATCAGCAACATCGAATTGACTTGGAATCACATCGGAATTCATGATGAGAAGTTGGTGGAGTACTTAAATAATATCTCGATATTATGATGCATGTTTGAAAATGATGCTCCCCTAGATTAAATTCTGGGTTTTAATGATTATGAATAGGAAATAGGATAGGTTACGAAATTTTAATGTATTGAATATACAATGTAAGATACAATGTATCTGGTTGTTTTTATTACAGGGAATAGACCCATTTACTATTCAATTTTTTCTTCAAAACCATTGGCTTCGTGATTAAATACATTATGACAACTGCAACAATGGTCAACATCAACTTGAACTTATCAAAACTCTCATTCAATTTGTCAAAACTTAAAGAAGGTTGCAACGATGAGCAGAACATTTGTTCATCATTCACCAAGCAAATAATGGAAGTACTTTCCAAGTGTGATTCTTTTATCAAAATCAAATTGCTTTCCATATTTTTGTTCAATTCAAACTTGAACTGGTGGTTCAAAACTTGTAGATTGTTTCTTGGAATAATTGGTTCGTATGGTGACATCCTGAAGTCATCATTCATATCATTTGGTGTTAACACACGATCATCGATTCTTCTACTGTTTAACACGTACTTGGGAATTTCGATCAAATCTCCATCTTCAGTCAATGCAATAATTGACTTAACAGTTATTCCCAACTTTGTAGAAGATGACTTAATCTGAGCAATTGCTTCTGGAAAGATGAATGATTTCGAAGAAATGATCAAGTCATCTCCGTTGGCACCATTCTTGGGGGTAGATTTCTTGTTCTGGAATAAATCAATCACCATTATTCTTTGTTCATACATTGGTTCAATGGTGAAGTAAGAGTAGATTACCCAATTATCTTCCATTATCAAATTGATCGAATCAATATCAACAGTCTCTTCGTGGAAATGAGAGTGGATAATATTACCATTCTTGTCCAACAAATATACTTGTATAATATTATCTTCTTGAGTGATTATGGTGATGGTTTCCTCCAAGTATTTGTACATCACAGATTTATCGTTTAAAGAAATACCTGCTGACGCAGTTTTGGAGTGTATCGACTTACTTGCAATCTTCAAAACTTTGCCTCTTTTGAATTCCCAGCTTTTGCTGATCTGATTGCTTTCAACTTTACTGACAATAACAGCGTTAGCTTCTTTGTCTTCTTCTACTAAAATAGAACTGTTGACAACCACATCCGATTCCATAATTCTAATTTCATTTCCTACCTTCAAAGCTAACAACTCTTTTCCATCTTCAAGAAGTGTAAATGCTTTTTCATATTGTGGAACTTCAATCAATCCACTAAATTCTCCATCTCTTGAACTGATTTTCAATATCTTATTTGGATATACCAATAAAATCTCATCATTCAAGTCAATCAAATCCGTCATTCCTTCTTCCACGAATGTAGACCACATTGTTTCACCATTAAGGGTGTCTATTGCTTTAATCGAATGGTTGTCAATAAGCACTAATAGCTTTTCTAGTCCGAATTGGTTCTCGATCTCAGTTGAAACCTTGGCTTCTAAAGTAATAACTTTTGACAATGCAAATCTACCGAACTCTTCCAAATGTCTGACAATTCTTCTGTACCATCTACTTAAGAAATTGTTACCTTTTATTTCATCAATTAAATGTTGAATTGACTCCATAACTTGTTTCGATTCGGGTTTATTGATCATTATTGCCTTAGGCACTGTCATTACGTAGGTATCCAAAGTGTACCCATCAACGGTTGTAGAAACTTGTTCGAAATCATAGGTTATTTTTTCAAGTTGTCTCTCGTCAGTTCCAATCGATACCAACTCCTTGCCAAAAATATACTCCTTGGTGTTGACACTCGAAAAGTTGTAGGTCTCCATCTCGATATCTGCAGATTCCAAAGTCGTGAAGTACTTCGTGAAGTTTAAAACCTTTCTTTCCTTTTCAGAGCTGATAATAAAATGATTTTCGATATACTTAAGAGTGGAATGATCAAACTCATCAGTCAATACTTCTTTTCCCAGGTGAAATAATTTGAACTTGAAGTCCTCAAAGGAGTAGGTGAATTCAGAATTCACGATCTCTAAATTCTTTGCTTTGTGAACCAATTTATTCTCATCCATGTGAAAGATGGAGTCATCGTTGAACTTGAGTACGTTGAAGCTCAATTCGTTAACGTTGGGGAAACTTCCCTTAAAAGAAAGTTCGGTCTCGACCGCATTCAAGCTGGAGTCAACCTTGAAAAGGGTCAAATGATTGGTCAAAACGTACAACGAATCCTTATACTCTGATAACTTGAAATCTGAGATGTTGGTATTCTCAATAACCGTAATCCACGATTCACCATTACTGAATACCAAGTTTCCATCCTCAAGCAATACCAATACACCATCAAATGCATTGAGAACCTTGATTGAGTTGACAAAGTAGTTCTTGGTGAGACCACCTGTATTTACATCCCAGAAATATACCAGTTTAGCGTCAAAAGTTACAACAAAGTTATCAGTAAGCAAGAAATCAGATTTCTCGTTGCTTACTTTGTTCAACTTCAACTTCCACAGCAAATCCAACTTCGTTCCCAACGTGTACTTGATCAATTCGCTGTTTTGTGTCATGCCCACCAACTCCGTGGGGGATATCAACTCATAGTGCTTCCAGCCGCCGTGGTTGTAATGAGCCCAATTAGAAGTGAACGCCTCATGTATGAAGACACCATTGATAGCAGTGACCAATGTCAATATCGCCACTATTCCAGAACCTCGCATGTAGTCTACCGGTTATGTTCAGGACTACAAGAAAATGTGCAATCGTTCAAACTCGCAGTGAGAAATCAATTGTAATTCTCACTAATCGAAAATTTTTCAGTAAGCTGAGCTACATACTACAGGGTGTAGGGGTATATCTTGTAGAATATAGCACTGTTTACACACCGCACAACTTAAGTTGTCCGATACGGGGAATCCTATCGCCTTGAGCGAACCATCGGTTCAATGTGTCTATGTGCGTAGAATAACTAATAGTCAAGAGTAGTAATTCTGGGAACTCATCCTGAGCTGTTTTGGAAGGCAAATAGTTTTTATTTGCGTTCCATATTGTTCGTGGACCTCTCAGTCCCTTGTTTGAGGAGGTTTTTATGGTTGTGTTTTGCAATCATTTCGAAACTTGCTTACTTGAGGTTAATATGGTAGCGAGATGATTTCGGTCAAGTGTACCTCAATACCACGGTTATTATTTACATTATCTATGAATATGTGCTACATCAAGTTTTGCAACTCTGTGTCTTCATCGTCGGGCTTTCCTCCGCCTTGTTTCCATAGCCATAATGCTTCTATGCCGTAGTTTCTGAGTGAGAGGTTTCTTGTTTTCTCGTCAGCAGCTTCAGTTATGGTTTCGATGATTCTTAATTCTTGTATCAAATCCCACATCATAATCTCAAAGTTCCTCACAACAAGTTTGAGGTTATCGTTAAACTCCTTGTTGTCACTGTCCTCTTCTATGGGTAAAATGTTATACTTGTGAAGTCCTAGTTTGTGTAGTATTCTTCCCAACATCTGTATACTTAAACATCTTTGGCCAGGAACTGTCAGTCTAGAGAGATGTGCCAACTCTCTTAGGGTGTATCCTGCAAGATGTGGATTATCTGAATGGTGATGCAATCCAAGGTAACTAGGAACTTCATCCTTGGTATGTGAATCGGATATCTTCAAATCTATTAAATTTCCTTGAAAGTCAAACCTCATGTCAGAAATCGATTCATATGTGGTACTTCTTTGTTGAGGCAACTTTTGTGTCATCCATGCTAACTTTGAAGTTTCTTTGGGCAAGTCTGGATAGTACTTTTCATGGAGCTTATCATAGAACTTGGGATCGTTCAAGTCCAAGTCATCGCCATATTCAACTAAGCTTGACGGTGGCTTAGGAAAGTGCACTTGGTCTTCATTCTCATCTTCTACCAACTGATAATCCTTTGGAGCTATTGGGTCTATAACTGTCTTTGATTCTGAGTTGACCATCAAATCATTGATATCCTCAACGTCTTCCCACCCCCCATCATCGACTTCTACATCTTCGGGCAAGTCTTCGTACTTCACCGTAGCAACATCACTGAATGTAACTCTCTTTTTGCAATTCTTATCGGATTCACCTGCTTGATTATCTTCAAGTGCAAGTTCACTCATTTTCTCTGGAACCTGAACACTTGAATCAACACCCAAGGCCCTATTGATATCCTGCTCATGCAAATGTGATAAATCCCTTATGCCTTCTTTAGTCTTCATTCCTCCATACCATCCATCATACCCTTCTGCGTGTTTGTGCTCATGGGTACTGTGATGGTGGGTTTCGGCCTCGTGGTGATGAGATTCAGATTCTTTCTTTTCTGATCTCTTAATTAAGCTCTGAACAAGCTTTGGGTTCAACGCCGCAAGCAATTCTTTCCTATTAGCCTCAATTTCCCCTGGGCTCATCTTAGATAGCTTTTCCAAGTTCTCCATATGGATCTTCTCTGCTTCGGTTAGGTTTTTATGGTCTAAATGGACTGGTTCTGGAGTGCTGCTTGTAACGGGAACAGATGCTTTCTTCTGCCTATCAAGAAACTTAGACTTCCTCTTGAATGAGGATGGGTCGGGTTGGTTAGCGGCCTTCGGAGGTTCTGGCGCTAGTGTTTCCTTCTCTATGATTTCGCCAATCAAGTCCATTAATAATTATTTTTCTTTCGCATTGCTGCAAAAAGTTTCTTAAAATGGATGCTAAAAACGAAGCATATAAGATGTATGAGAGATTCATTTGTATTGATGAAGTGAAGTAAGTTGTGCTTCATTATCATTAGCTAATACGGAGTAAACAACGCTTGGTCACGTGATGGTTCTTTTGGGTCAATGAAGCTACTGACTTGTCACGGGTTTGGGGTGTTCAGCATTTGCTTCTAATTTCACATACAGTGGTATAAAGCACCGCCTTGACTGTATTTTTTCACAAATATAATCGTGAAACTTGGGTGTTAGTGTTATATCACGTTGCTCCTGGTTCTTAGTGCGTAAGAAAAGTTCACTCAAAGGCACAAAACAAACCACAAATGCCATTGCCAAGTTCAAGTTTGAATAAAATGAGTCGGCATATATGAAGTCGGAGTTGTTATGCATAAAAACATTGATCCAGTTTCTTCTAAACCCATAATTAAAGATTCTATCGAATACCGAGTACTGGATCACCAATCTGATATCACCATGTTTCACATTTATAAATAACAGCGACGCTAGTGGATCATTATTACCTCTGTTTCTATTTTTTTTGGCCTTATTGATCTGCAAGTCGTCAATAGTAGTCATATTGCATGCTATGTAGTAAAAATGAGATCCTACAAGGCCACCAAGCATCAAGATCCAAAATCCTCCAATTATATACAATGCAATAAAGTTATGGTTGATTTGAGACCGACGGTAGTTGGCTCTTGTGTAAACAGCCAAAAAAATCAATGCAAGTACGAGAACAGCTAAGAATGTGAGTACAAACTTGATGAAGTAAACATAGTTATCTCTGCCAATGGCGCATCCAATCCACAGGCAATAATGGTCTGATTTCGGTACACATGTCCCTGTGGTCTTCATGTGCTTTGTTCTAGCAAGTTTTATAGTTAGGCAATTGGAACACCAGTTAGGGTAACCGTATGGATCACACAAAAAAACATCTGGCTGTTCTTGTAGTTGACCGGTTCCGTCTAGATCGTATGGTTTTACCTGTTCTTGTATTCCTGGCCCCACCTTAAATATTAGGTACCAATACCACATTAACAACAGCTGTGACATCGCTAAAATCACCCAGAGCACTATCGCCACAGCCTTAGAATGGTACGCATAGATTTCCCGACGGCCTAGCGAGTAGCATGTAACAAAGTTGAAGTACGCCATTGCCATCACTATTAAAATAGGTACAACCGCCCTTTTTAAAAGGCTGATGTCCATTTGCAGCTTCTTGTTCTCGTTTTATGTCTTATAAATGTCTGAACAAATTCTATGAGAATATCGAAATTGTAATCTCAACAAGCATGAAAGAGGTTCTAGAAGGTATGTTTAGTGCAGTAACAGGTGCGAACCCCTACTAACAACTCAAGATGATAGATCCAAGGACATGTGTCCGATATGTAGGACAGATCGTTATCTTTCGCCCAACATGACATTTCTAATCAATCCAGAATGCTACCATAAGATATGCGAATCATGTGTGGATAGAATCTTCTCCTTAGGACCAGCTCCTTGTCCTTATCCCAACTGTGGAAAGATCTTGAGAAAGAACAGGTTTAAGAAACAGATATTTGACGACATCGCCATAGAAAGAGAGGTCGATATACGAAAAAGAGTGGGTGGAATCTACAATAAAACTGAAGATGATTTCAAAGATTTGAAGGAATATAATGGGTACTTGGAGAATATAGAGAACATAGTATTTAATCTCAGTAACAAAATCGACTATGAGGAGACGGAAAAGAACCTTGTAGAGTACGAACAGGAACACAAGTTGGAAATCTTGGAGAAAAACATGGTGGAGAGTCAGAAGAATGCAGACTTGGCCAAGTACCAGGATTCCATGAACAAGTTGAAGCAGGAAAAGCTAAAGCTACAGCAGCAAATGGAACAGGAAGATGTGGAGTTCGAGAAGCAACAAAAACAGGAGTTGTTGGACAAATTGTCAAATTCGTCTGGTAGCTCTGAAGATATTATTGCCCAAGTTAACCAGAAGTTGTTGAAGAGATCATCAGCAAGAAAGAGACAATTACAGCAGTTGAATAGTCAACTCGAACAGCGGTTTGGTTCTGGTGGTATCAATACCCCTGATGAAGAAAATAACGGTAATATGACACCGTTCACACCTTTCAAGGGAGACAGAGACCTTGAGAAGAGATACAAGCTTATGACAATATCTGAAGAACCGGATTTGGATGAGTCGGGAAATCCTAGAACCTACCATGATGCTTTTGTTGACAATCTAGCCAAAAATAAGGAGTACTTGGGTGCTGGCTGGAGGCTCGATAATGTCTTCCAGAGAGCTCTAGACGAAGCGTTTATGGGTTTGGCATGTTTTATAGATACAGAGAAGGCTCATTAGTATGCCTGGCGTGTATATATTAATCATAGTAACAAATTGTTATCATTTTTCTGTCTGTCCTCGTCAAAACTGATAAGTGGTGTTGGTTCACTCATTTTCATCAATGTATGTATTTTGATTGGAATTTGGTCTGGAGGGGGTGAAGTTTTGAATTCCACAAACTCCTCTTCTTCTTCGCTTTCTTCGGCATCGTCCTCTTTCTCTGGTAACTTGAAAACCATGTCCAAGTCATTGCTTTTTATTTCTAGTGGTTGGTGATCTGAAGCTGGTATTGATTTGTCAGCTGTTGCTTCAGTAGGTGCTACAAATAAAACTTCGTTTTGTGTGCCGGTTTCAGAAGCATCTTCATGTGCCTGAGATGGGATTTTACGAGCTGGAGATGAAGGTGCCAACAGAGGGGATTGAATGGATTGTGTGTCTGTATCCTTTGAGGAAAACAATTTCGTTTTCGGTAGGAAAGAAAACATCTTCAGCACTGTGTCTCTTGTGCTTGTACTGACTTGGTCTGAGCCACCTGAAGCTGTTCTTGCGCCGTTTTCGCTTTCATTCACACTACCAGTAGTATTATTATTATCTGAATTGAAATTAAATATTCCCAAGAATCCAAATCTTTTGTCTTTTTTTTCTTCAAGTGCCATTCTCAACTCTCTATCGTATTCATCTTCTTTCTGTTTTAGTCTTTGAAGGTGTACTTCGTGGTCTTTACGTTTTCTTTCACTTATCATTTTGGATATCTGTTCACTATGAAGTTCCTTGATATGCTCAATCCTCTCGTGTATGAATATATTAGACTCCTTGTCGACAACCTGGTTCAATTGTGTGACTAGCTTCTCGTTTGGGACTTTTATTCCTAATTTTTCAAGCTCGTTTTCTTCTTTTGCTTCATGTTCTTTATGGTCTTGATTCTTGGTTTCAGTTGAAGTACTAATGCCATCTTCTCGCAAGTTGAACCTTTTCTTCTTTAGTATTAATTCCCTTTTGCGTCTCTGAATGTACTCGTCAGTAGAAGACCAACTAAATAACGCGCTGGAGGCTGGCCTATTATATGTCTTTGATTCCTTCTTTGATTTGTCACCTTCGAATTTGTTTCCCAAGAACACCTGCTCTACCAACATCTTATTTATCCGTTCAACGGAAGAGTTTTTCCATCTGATAATGTGGGAATTGTTGTACTCGAAAAACTGTCTATTATGGCTCTGAAATGCCAAATAGTATTTATTAGCACTCCCAGTGTCCTGTATCAATTGCTCTGTATGTATGACCAATTCCGTTGTGGGCTTTGGTTTGGATATATCAATCTTCCCGAATATCTGCTCCAATAGCACCTTTTCCACGTCTTCAATGGTTTCATCACTCATGTTCAAGATCAGGTCGCACTTAAAATTCTATTCAAGCATCTCAAAAATCTAATCGGGTTATCGACTATGACGTTTGAATCTGTAAAGTTCCCTCAGTTCAAGAACAAAACTGTATTCATATCTTTGTTTACGGGGATACCCAAGGAAGTATTGGAAAAAGTTAAAGCCCAGCTCATTGCTGGTGATAAGGACTATGATTTTGGGTTTATGAATTGTAACTACATTATTTCAAGAGAGCATTTGTTCAATGCTATCCACAGAGCCATATTGAACTTCGACCAGGGTGTAAACAAGGCAAAGACGTTGAATGCAGAAATAATATTCAATATGTCCCCTGTAAATAATATCATGGAAGCACTCAAGAGGTTTGGAATTGACAGCTCCAATGATAAAGATAACTTGATATGCATCAAAGTGTTGGAAGACGAAACTCAGGCTCCTGAATTGAACAACCATTTAAAGAAAATACTCAATGCTACGGAAGAGCAGAATCCTAACTTGGAAGATGGCTTTTTGTTTGAATCGGTGGACTTGAAAAAGTTCAAAAAGGTATATAAGTTGAACGACGTCAAGTCTGAGATCCTCACGCAAGGCCAATTGACCAGGTTGGCTATAGGTGCTTGTTTGTTAAGAGGCTTATAGAAGAGTCATCGTCGGTTATGAAAATGCAATTAAAGTAAGTAGTATATGAAATGCAATTAGTTAATGTTTTATGAGATGCAATTAACCGTCGTATTCAAATTTCGCCAAGCTGCTACTCTTGATGATGGGTCTTCCTGAGAACGAAATATTAGTGTTTATACTGTTGGTGTTTTCGTGTTCTTTATCCATAATATCATCAGATCTGAAGTCTATTGACGCTTCGGAAGCAAAACTGGAACTGGTGGAACTCTGTGATTCAAGACTGAAGCTAGTGTCAAATCTGGAAAATGTGGCTTCCCCATTTTTCTTCTTCAAGACTTCTGGAAGTTCTAATTTGTTGTGGGTTGTTGGGTCATACAGAAACGTGTCTCTCAAAATCTTTCTAAGCTTCGTTTGATCTTGTAAGAAGTCATCATTGTTGACATTCACAATCAATTTCTTTACAGGAGAGTCTTCTATTTCGTCGTCTTCTTCATCAATTCCAAAATCTTCTGCTATGGTAACTTTGCTAGCTTGTAACTTTGCTCTACTTGGTTTAGAAATCTTGTGGTTATCTACAGCTTCCTGGGATTCGTCATCGTCTGTCAACTCATCTAGAACGTTTCTAACCTTGGTGTTGTAAAATGGAGATGAGTCTGGTATGTCTGAGTCTTCGGTAAGGTCAAACTTATCATTGACTGAAACAGGTGTGGGCAAGGTATCGTTTGGTGACGATTTGGTGGAAGAAAAGAACTTGCTTAACTGTCCAGTCATTTTAGGGGTTGTTTCTGGCAATTCCATAATTGTTTTGGCTCTTTTAGCTATAGGAGAAAGCTTCTCTTTTGGTGAAGACGTTACATCCTTTACTGAAACTGATTCAGAATTTCTGATGTCAATTTTATTGATCTCTAGAATGTTTTCGGTTTTATCTGATTCTGTTCTTACTTCAGTTTTCTTCACTGACGTGAAAAACCTATCAATAGAGTTCTTGGGTCTATGGGTTTCACTCGCAGAATGCTTTATAGGAACAGAAGCCTTACTCCTACTACCGATATTAATTGATTTACTCTTTAAACTTGAAAGATCTTGCTCTCTAGAAATCAATATTTCGTGAGTTAGTGGATGGATTCTACCCTTGGAGATTTTCGCTTGAACTTCATGAGGCAAGGTTAACCCACAACAGTTTTCAACTATGTTCATATCCTCAGTGAAGTCTTGAGGGTAGGCATTTAATGTTTCTAAAGTGTTGGATTGAGGGTTGAATACTTTTTGGTATTGAAATGCCAAATCTGCCTTCAATAACTCATCGTGAAAAGTATCGGGAACAGACTTACCATCTGCTCTTAAAGCCATCAATACACGCTCGACCGTATTATATTTCTTCACAAGAGTGAAAGCAGTCTTTATTCCCACTCCAGGTATTCCTTTTGTGTAATCACAACCAGAAAGCATCGCTACTAGTCTCAACTGTTGTTGAGAGAAGTTCCCTAGCCCATTTATAGTTTTAACGTTAGCAAAATCATCCTTGCATATTTCTATGCATTCGCCATAGTCGTTTAGCTTACTAATCAACCTTCTACACCCAAAAATAAGTAAGTCTGAGTCCTCAGACAAAATGCCATCAACAAGCCCTAACTTTTCTAAATAAACCATCTGTGGGTCTGCTTCATAAGGAGCAACCACATATTTCACATTTAGTTTATCCATCTCATTCATTATCGACTTGGCCATTTGGGATGTTACACCTGCAGCCTTCATAAACTCTTTCCATGCCAAACTCTTGTTTCCTTTCCTGACAAGTTCGTCTGCTTTCTTTTGAGCTTCTTCTCTTTTCTGTCTCCTTTCAGCAGCTGTAGCTGCCTTAGTTGGCAAACTAGCACCATCAAATACCAAATATGGCTCAACACCAAAATAACGTAACATTTGCACCTTTTTCACAACTGAAGTGATGTACTTTTGTGTGGGCTGGTTTTGACATAGCTCCTGTGCACAACTCACAATCGCTTTGTGTAGCCACCCGTAAGTATCCACAGCCAATGTCTGGCCCTTGTAACTACTCAAAGTAGAAAGGGTCTGGATTTCTTTCAACAGCTGATGAAGTCCAGTAACACCCATAGTTAAAGATCAACCACAAAAACAGACGCGTAAACTTATCTTGCTTAGTAAGAGATTATGTAAGTAAAACTAAAATATGTATTTAACCCGTTATATCCAGTATATACGAAATGAATTACCTGTTTGCTGGAAACATAATTATACAAATAAAAAACAATAAGGCTGTTACTCTCAATGATTCTTGGCTCTAGGATCTCTTTTTTGGAGGTTTGTAAATCAAAACTTGGGTGTCTCTAGGCATATGCATTACGCCTATCACCGGTTCATTGTGCTTCTTTTCCTTTATTTTGACATTGAGGTTGTCCTTTGACTTGGAAGGATCATATGCTAACATTGGACCAAACTTAATTGGCTTCTGGTTTTCTTTGTTTACTAACAGTTTTTGATGGTTGGTGACGAAGGCTGTTTGAGATGTTTGTGCTGAATTGACAGTATCTATTTGATTCATTTGCACCATTGGGTTCATTTGTCTCATATGATTCATTTGGTTCATTTGGTTCATTTGGCTCATTTGATTTATTTGATTCATGTGATTCATTTGGTTCATTTGATTCATATTCAATTGGTGCATTGGAATCTTTTGAACTACATTTTGATTTACACCAATTTGCATTTGCTGATTCATTACCTGGTTTTGTTGTATCTGATTCTGATGTTGATAGAACATCATTTGCTGTTGCTGATGTTGCTGTTGTTGCTGCTGTTGCTGCTGTTGTTGCTGTTGCTGCTGTTGCTGCTGTTGCTGCTGTTGCTGTTGTTGCTGCTGTTGCTGCTGTTGCTGTTGTTGCTGTTGTTGCTGAGAAGCTTGTGACTGTGAAATATTTTGATTGAGTTCTAATTGCTTCTGAGCTTCCATATATCTCTCTTGAAGTTGAGGATGCAATGAACTAAATGGAACATAACCATTTCCCAAATTAACCATCAATTGCCCTTGGTTTTGACTCGAATTGAAGCGTGAATCTTTTTGTATAGCCATATGCATGTTCTGATTGACAGTGTTACCGTGATTCATATTGACGGCTTGGTTTGTAACAAAAGCTTTGGCAGGAGTAGAAGTAATTACTGACGAATTTGGAGTTCCTCCTGAATGTGAAAATGACTTGCTGTTCTTGAGTTCATATGGCGAGGCCGTGAAGGGAGAAATGACATCTGGTGTACCAGTTGAGGTCTTGATTTCATTATAGTTTGGTTGATTGTAGCTTGGAATATTTGAAGTGCATTGTGAATTATAGGACATCAAATTGCTTTGTTCCATATTCACTGGTTGAAATGACTGAGTTTGATTCACTACAATCTTGGAACTATAGACAGGAGCACTTACTGGTCCTGTTTGATGGAAAGGAAAGTCCCTGGCCAAACTTAGATCGATTCTAAATTGTTTTCTGGGGCTTTCGCTACCTCTTATTGGTGAAGAATCAGCAATAACCGTGGCATTGTCGTCGACATCTTCTAAATCCTCTTCGCTGGTGGTTTTACTTCTTTGCCTTCCATTCTCGAACTTTTCTTCACAGCTTTTATCTTCTGATTCTTCCAAAATAGCTCTCAAATCATCTCCGAAAAAGTCAGCGGATTTAACTAGCTGCATGTTGGAGCTATTAGTTTGGTCCTTTGAAATCTTAAACCTGTGCACCAAACCTAATTCTGCATCTACTGAATTACTTAAAATCTGAACCACTTTCATTTCACTAACCAAATTCTTGTCGTTTTTGTTCATTAGCAACGATAAGAAACCTCTCCAGAAATTCTTCAAAAATGGTAAAGTAGCTTCAATATAATTCAAATTCTTATTTAATATTCCAAATGTGCAATCGTTTGACTCAAGTAACAAATCGTTGTTTCTAAAGACTCGAGTACAACAGTTCCAATTTATAGTAGGCTGGCTGTGTTCAAGGTCGTTGATTGAGATTTGAATGTAGGATGAAATGTCACCATTATTGAAATCAAGAGGATTTGAATTTGAGATAACGGACTCTAAAGACGAAAAGTCTTTTCCTGAGCTCATGTTCAAGTTTAGAAGATTTGTGACTTCGTAAATCGGAATAGAGTTATTTTCAAACTTTGACAACAATGATTGGTGGACATTGTTTTGCAAATCAAGATTCAAATCACTAGTCAACATATGGCTTGATTTCAATTCTGCCTTGGAATTTATTTTGTTCAACTTGAGAAATACATGGTTTGGGGTTTCAATGGCATTCTTCTTGTAACTCATTTCCAAATTAAGTATTCTTACCTTCGAAGTGTTGCAAATATTTGTCTCGAAGTCTGGAGTAAATATCAAATCCAACTCTTTATCAATCTGTGCGTTGATTTCGTTTGTGTTAATTGAGTCCATATTCTTTGAATAGTTTGGTTTGTCACTGCCACTAATCAAATCCTCCAACGGCGTACTTATCAATTCTTCAATCTCGTCGTTCAAGTAAGGACTGGAAAATTTATTATGGACCAGTGTAGAATTGTCCCTGTTCAATTTATGAAGCCTAGAAGCGACTTGCTTAGGTGTTTTTAAAACCTTGGTTTTATTGAACAACATCCTTGAAATGACTTTGTTCTGTGAAATGCTCTTCAAGGTGCTAGTTTTATTGTTCTTTTTGAAGGCCTTGTACTTCAAATATGAAGTCATTAATGCGTCGTCCAAGTTTGATGGCCACGTCTTATCATCGTCACATTTCTGAAGTGAAATAACGGAGGAAGATCGTATAGATTTTGGTGGTGATGCAATAGTTTCGATTTTTGATGCCATGGAAGTATTTGGCGACTCTGTAATGGAAATTCGTCTCTTTTTACCAACAGAATTTCCATTGATATCGAATGAATCCGATTGCTGTGATTTATCTGAACTCTTGTTGATCATTAGACGATTTGGTGTTAGAAAATCGTGCTCACTAATGGAGCTTGTCCTAGCTCTTTTGGGAGTAGTGTTATGGAAGGAAGTCAAGTTGGTCATGTTTTGTGTCTCGTTCTCAACTGATTCTGCTTTACTCTTGTCAGCTACTGGAGTCAGTACTTCAGTGGAATTAGAAGTATTTATGGAAGATAATGATTCTAAAAACTTGTTGTTGCTTGGATGAGTAACTCTTGTTTTGTCTTCCAGTTCTTTTGCTTCTTTTGCTTCTTTTTCTTCTTTTTCTTCTTTTTCTTCTTCTTCTTCTTCTTCTTCTTCTTCTTCTTCTTCTTCTTCTTCTTCTTCT